>CM062295.1:31368000-31968000 GCA_031216915.1 Pictodentalium vernedei
GGGGGGGGGGGGTATGTTGTGTCGATAGTCGGGCAAATCCCCAGCACTGAATCTGCGATGGATGAGGTATAATTGTAATTATTGGCACGATGTATAACCGACTATCGCTACGATTTGGTAGCGCGGTAGCTCATTGGTTCATCCTTTGGACTGTTCGATCCAGACCGCGTGATCCTTGGGCAAGACACTTAAACCCGATTTCCAAAGCGTCAGTACAGTGGCGCTTTCTACTAAGACGTACTACACGTCCGCACTATACTCTAAAATCAGTTGGGTTAAAAATCGACCCAAATCAACTGGGCTGAGTGAATATGTACCCAGTAGGGTTCATATCCACTCAATCCAGTTGATTTGGGTTAATTTTTAACTCATTTGCTCGGCATTCCGTCCTTATCCATGTTTTTTAGAAAAATGGTAACAGGAGGGGCCATTTCTGTTACAGGAGTGGCGTGTTTGTTATTTTGTTGACAACTTCAGATTCAAAATCTACAAGACGTACCATCATTCGTTGGTATACATGACAATATGCATGACTTCAATTTGTTTAGAAAGTTAATAATCACCCAACAACATTGTTGATTTGAATAGCACGTGGATTACATGCGGGAAATCGTGAAGCCATTTTGTTTATTTACAATTATGCAGACGATGATGAAATAGTTGCTGCGACCTGATAAAATATGCAAATGAGTATGTCACATGGGGTGGGTGGGATATTTCTATCCCACCCTGCTGTCTCATCCGGGACACGCGTATGTTTCACGTATAGTGTGGGGAGAAAACTGATGCAATCTTTTGCCAAGTTATGGAGCCTAAAGTGGTATTTACTATATGAACTTAACCCTTTACTCAACGCAGACGATATCAAAATGTATTATTTAAATGTCATTTTTTTTTTAATTTTCAAAATATTTCAACCAAACCATATCATGTGACCCTCTCATTGGAACGAGCTCGACGAGCTCGTTCCAAAGAGGGGTCATATGATATGGTTTTGTTGAAATTTGGTGAAAAATAATATTTTTTTCAGCTGCTGAAGTTGCTTATTAGGTGGGCAGATGTGGCCGATTCGTTGGGTAAAGGGTTAACACATAGAAAACCGAACCGAACCGAATCCGAGGTTTTTTTCTTGAAACTGAACCAAAACCGAATCTGAAAATACCCCCCCCCCCCCCCCCCTTACCCCAAGCTATCGACCAGATCATTATTCAATAACAATCCCGACCGAATTCTCAGTGATCTTTTGTAATCACTGCACTGTGCCTCTATAGACTTCTGAAAACTAAGACATACCGAAACTGCATTCTTTGTTCGATGCTGGAAGTGAACGCACAAAATTCATACATGTTCTGTTAAAGTGTCTGTCGTTCACAGGAATTTCTATTGGAAAACATTCCGACCTAAAAATAAACTTTCAAATTAAGCGCGAACTTGCACCTAAAACCGCCCCAACAGAAGGACCATATCCCATGCAGAAGAAAAGCCTGACACTTATATAAATAAATAGCTTATCTGGAGTAGCCTTTGCGAGAAAAGGGCTATTTTCTATATCTCAGTCGCTTCGCAACCAAGATCGCACGTGTTGGATCATCTTCAAAATCTTCTAGAATGTAACTATTAGACTTGAAGCTAAGACCGCTTCTCGTTATCTCCCCACCCACTTCCTCATGACCATACTACTTTTTTGTACTTTAAAGCATTTTGAAACATGTTGCTGATAATGATACAGATCGTGCGGAAAATACACATACTGACGTCCAACACGGATGCCAAAAACAAATAGCTGGGAGACAGAATAGAATAGCTTTAACTCGTAACCCGCTGAGTATTTTATAGATATTGTTCATGAAATCTAGCCAGGGACGCCGGAGCCGGGGGGGGGGGGGGGGGCTAGGGGGACTTTAGCCCCCCAACCAATTCTATCTTTTTCATTGGATGGGGCTGCTCTGTCTGATAAACGACCAAGCCTAAATATGTTTCGACGACATTCTTGTATCTAGCTTCCGCGAGAAATGTCAGTCACTGTCTTGTATAACGGTTAAGGGGGGATAACCCAAAAGGACATGATCATTAGTCATTCTTTGTTCGTCCCTTGAATGACTGTGCGGGTTATCAAGTAAAAGTCGCCAGTCGCGTTTGATAAGATTATGCCCCTCACACAGGCCTGTGTGTGTGTGTGTGTGGGGGGGGGGGGGGGGCATAATCTTATCAAACGCGAACTGCGTATATTTTTCACATCATATCAAAAATTGAGTTTATTAACACTCAGTATACAAACCACGAATACTACTCTCGATTGAGACTCAATCGAGAATAGTATTCGTGGTTTGTACATGTATACTGAATGTTAATAAACTAGGGTCGGCCCATCATGCCCTTACCCCCGTCCCCTCCCATCGCCCCCGCCCCCCAATCCGAAATTCGCTCCGTCGTCCCTGCTAGTCATGGATGCTTTCAAGCAGCCATGGCCAGATTTGATGAAAAATGAATCTAAATGTAACACAAGAAATCATTGGTGAAAAATCCATTCTATTTACAGGGAGACAATATGATTAAATATGCACAAATTATACTAATTTCAGAGACAAGAGAAACTCTGTGCTGGGCAGGTATATTCGCCAGCAGCATGTAAAGAGTTAATGAGCTAATACACCAAAAACAAGGCAGATTTCATCAACGAAATAGGATAGTTGACAGTAACTGAAAGTTAATATCTTTTGTAAACATTCCCGTTAGGTACTATGAGCAGTCATTGATTATTGTTGATTGAGCTTTAACGCTCATTGTTTGAAGAAAAGCTGTATCATTTAAGAATTGAATGCAATTTTTATAATCTTTATTGGAGTATGAACGTGTGGGAATGGGTACAAAGTATGTATGAATCCCGAAGGGATTCATACAATTTGTACCCATTCCCACACGTTCATACTCCAATAAAGATTATAAAAATTGCATTCAGTTCTTATAATTACATTCCGTAACTGTTTAAACTACTTTTTACCAAACAACAAAGCAGAAAGACGAAATAAAACATGTACGAACGAACGAGGTAAAAAACACCCTCACACAAACGACAAAGCGCACAACTCCGATTTTTAATTTTCACAACTTTAGAAATGGATACGAGTATTTTAGAACGGGCTTTATGTCACAGTTGGGAAATGTCACCAAAGAAACAGCAGCGGAGTTGATCACTGCGAGAGGCGCTAAAAGTTAAAAACCCACCCAAACACCGCCCGATTTACATTCTGTCAACTGGGCTCTATCGTAAATGCGGGTCAAAGTTCGACCAAATGTATTCATAGGAAAATGAATTACATTTGGTCATGAGGTTTTGATCCAGCTGACCAATGGGAATTGAGTATTTGGACCCAAAACGTATAACTACATTTATAATTTAACAATGTAATCATATTACAGATGATATTACATAATCCGTGGACTTCACCCTTCATTTGGAATATGAATTTCTCTTTGACATTCATAGTGGAGAAGGGCTGGTACTCGCCCTCCAACCTGCGAAAAATGTCTTTCCTGAGACACGCATATTCCGAATATTCCAAAACGAAATGAAATTAATTCCGTCTCTGCATCCCCCGAGTCGCACAAGCCCACAAAGTTGTTCGCTCACGAGGATGGGAGTTGTAGATGCCTGCCTTTCTCCGTCATTAAGGAATGATTGTGCGTGAACATACTTTCTGCCTCGAATGATGTCGTGTTTGTCAAATCTTTTTCTAATTTATATTCTTCTTTGAACCAACGATAAGTTCTTAAATTACTTTGGTCCCATTTTTCCCATATCTTCGTGAATATCTTTTTAAGAGGTGTCGCGGTGGATATTTTTTAAAATTCTCTTTAACTTTGTCATATTCATGTCGTTCAAGTTCCGGGATTTCAGTGCCTGTACCTATACTTCAACCACATAGAATTTCGTTGTATACATTTTCAGCTTTCCATCGAGCGGCCAACAATAATCTTGACGGTGGAGATTAGAGGGATTTTGACATAAACTTTACTCGTTGCCTCTTTGCGTCAATATGTAATGGGTACCGGACAACTTCAGCTCTAACTGCGTGTTTTGGCAATTTACTGTTGTAAGAAAAAGTGGAATTGTACAATAAGGGACACACACGCGGTGTGTGCACGGTGGCCTATATCTATGTATGTATATTATATATATATGTAGGTATGGGTCTGTGTGTACATATCGAGTGTGTGTTTGCCCGCTTCAGTATTGAAAGTGCTAAAATACTCTGAGGTGGCCTTAAATTGTTACATTGATCATTAACTGATAGCGTTATGGATCAGTGGTTCTTACTTCATTGACCAATATTGTGAGAGACATGTAGTTTCTCGTGCTCGGCGGTGTTGACTTCGCACGAAATAATTGCGTCTGCAATATTATATTATTCTGAATCGGAGTCTAGTGGATCAGAACCGTGTGGAGCTTCCTTTTGGTGAGTCGAATATTTATTTCTCCGTAGTTGTACCCTGCCGGGGCCGGTCATATTTTATGTAATTTACCGATCCTCGCCGTAAGCCGAAATATGTTATAAAAGGCTATATTAAATTGGTTCTAGGATTATTCACGATTGATCCAGGGCATCTTATTGCTGTTGCGATAGGATGCTATGGCCTAATCGTGATCTTTCGGCTTGGGGCGAGTTTCGGTGGCCCGATGGATTGTACCCCCACCCCCCCCCCTCTCCTTTTATGGCATTAGCTTGAATGTACAGACGTGAATACTGAGATAACGCTACCCTCAGTGAATATTTAGCAATATTTAGGAGGGTAGGTGGGTCACAAATAATGAAGTAACCCTTCTGCTGGGTGACATGTGAAAGTAAATATTTGGTATTGCCGTATCTTGGACTCCCCTTCTTTAGTTAAGGGTAGTAGTCATGTAGTCTGGTGTGCATATTTTAAGGCGGCATAAGTGCCAGATTGTAGGGTTTTTCCCCCTCTTTAGTAGGGGACGTAACTATTTTATGAGGAATTATGATCTCACCTTGAAGGGTGAATGAAATGAGTTGGTCTGTACAACTTGAATGTAAATTTGAATGTACTGCTGAATTGTGGGAGGGTAGAGACGATTTGGGGATTTGTGAATAAATTTGCTAATAATTTAGTGGAATTGGTTTTTTTTTGTATTTTTAATTCCTATTCTGTTTCAGAGTCCTAGTCCTAACATATATCTTAACACAAAACACGGTTTAAGGGTGGATTGGAATCATAGGAAGATGTTTGTTCCTTGGTTGACTGTTGTGGCGAGGTTCTCGGTAAGGGCTCACTTATTGTAAGTGAGTCCGGCCCGAGAACAGCGGCACAGCACGGGTGCCAGGGTAGTCTGGAATAATTTTGTAGAGGTTCTAGTTGATTGATTACGCTAACTAATTTTCGGTTTGAAATTGCGAACTTGTAACTAACCCCTCGACAACAAATCTGTGCTATGGCTAGACCTTGTTTGGCTTTGTGGCGTGGCTCTCGGCCGGAACTCACTTCATGTAAGTGAGTTCGGGGCCGAGAGACTCGACACAAAGTGAGAGCAGGGCGGGGTGGGTCGAGTTTCGCTACAGATTTTTGGCGTCGCCGACAGGATAATTTTTGTATTCGACAAGATAAATTTTTATTTTCAACAGAATATAATTTTAACCGATTAAATTTGGTTTGGCAGAGTAAATTTGAACCAACGTTTTGGATTGAAGGGTTGTGTGATTGAATCCGAGATATTTATATCCTAGTGACCATAATTTGTTAGGAATGTTGTAGGACTAAAATTGGACTCCTTGTTGTGAATTAATGTAATTGTTGGGGGTGTGGTCCTTACATATATATAAAATGGCTAGTGGAATTAGTAAAGAGCTAGGTGATTATATGTATGCCTCGGAGGCCTTGACCGCTGATATGACCTCCAAAGGTGCTAGATCGAAGAAATTACGTAATATTCCTCCTACTCCTGATCCTACCCCTGATGGGAAGTTTAATAAGGTTGATGAAGTTATGTTGAAATGTCAACAGTTGAGTGACGAATTGCAGAATTCTATTGTTGAGTTAGGTGACCAAACGGAGGATTACGCTGCAATCTTTGATACACCTGGGACGGTTTCGACAGGGGCCTCTGTGCGTCGAACTTCTGCAGGGCGTGCGGTTGATATGATGGGATTGCCCAGGGTGGTTCAACCTAAGAAAATTCCTGGGGAGAATCCGAAAGTATCGAGTTTGCCTAGACATCAGCATGGGGCAAGAGTTATACAGTCTGACGATAGGCATGGTGAGCAAGCTTATCCACGTAAACCGATTGTTACGCCCGATACGTTTAATGGAACCACCAGTGTAGCTGATTGGTTATCCCATTTTGAGAAATGTGTTGGGATTAACCAGTGGTCTGAAGACCGGGCTCGTCAATTTTTAGTGGTATCTTTAAGGGGCGCTGCCTTGCAGTTTTATGAAGATTTGGACCCGGAAATCAAATCCAATTCTCATAGAGTTATGCAGAGTTTACGCGATCGTTTTGATCCATTTAAGGGGACTGCAATATATAGGGCCCAATTAAGGTCTAGACGTAGGTCACAGCGAGAGACTTTGCCTGAGTTAGCGGGAAGTATTAGACGCTTGGTGAGAAAGGCGTATCCAGGGGTTCCCCTCGATGTTAGGGATGATTTGAGTAAGGATAGTTTTATTTCCTCGTTGACGGACAATGAAGTTAGGATGCAAGTGTTGAGGGCTAAGCCTGAAACCCTTGATGCGGCAGTGCGTGCTGCTTTAGATGAGGAGTCGTACAAGAAGGTAGAGGTACCTTCTTCAGTTGGTGTAGTTGGGGAATCGGAAATTTCTAGTGAAATTGGTGCATTAACCCAGGCGGTCGAAAGTTTGCAGGAACAATTGAAAGAAATGCAGGTTGAGCAAAATAAATTGCGAGAAGAACTTTTCAGGCAGGATCGTGGTCAGGATAGGGATAGTTTTTATAGAGGTCGTTTGGGCCGAGGTGGTTATGGAAATGGTAGAGGTAGGAATAGAGGTAGACGTAAAGGTGACTGGTCCCATAGGTCCAATTTAGATAACAATCAGGATTTAAACGGGTAAAGACTGAGGTAGGGGTCGAACCTCAGTCTGTGATAGAAAGGACCCTCCCATCAGAGAGTATCGGTCATAGTTATCTGACTCTTAAGGTCTTGAATGAAAGTGTTAAGTTCCTACTGGATACTGGTTCAGCGGTAAGCTTAATCAGTACCAGAGTGTTGCATGAAACTTTAGGTATTGAGCAGTCTCGAGTTAGAGAGGCTCCTCGTAGTGTTTTGGGGGCGAATGGGCAGCCCCTTGATTTAAAGGGGTTGGTGGATTTGCCTGTAACTGTTGGTAAGTATCAATATGTTCAAACATTTTACGTGGTTAATCTGTCCTTTGATGCAATTCTGGGAATTGACTTTATGAATAAAACTAATTCAGTGATTTCTTTGCCGGACAAAACTGTTATGATCCAAGGGGTTAAATTTTCCCTTGAGTTTTTGAAAGAAAATGATAAAATTCACGTATTATTGATTGAGGGATTGACAGTACCTCCCTTTTCTGAAGTTATAGTGCAGGGCCGAGTTGACGGTCCACCGGTTGGACAGAGCCTGTGTGAACCCGACCCAGGGTTCATGAAAGGTCATCACGGATTAATGTTGGGACGAAGTGTTGTTGATGTTAGTCAGCCGGAAGTTCCTGTTAGGCTGATAAATGTTTCTCAGACCCCTCAAAAGTTAAAAGGTGGTGAGTCTGTGGCTGTTCTTGAGAATGTTGACATTTTAGGTGAACAAATTAAGGAGGCTTCCCCTTCGGATGATGGGAAGTTCTCTTTGTTACAAACCTATGACAGAGCGGTTTTGACTGGAAATCAAGCGGAACAGGTCAATGATTTTTTAGAGAAGAACCGCGACGTATTTATACAGTTCGAAGGTGATTTGGGCCGCACTGATCTCATTCGGCATGATATTTGTACGGGTGACCATCTTCCTATTAAACAGCGGGCATATCGGCTCCCTTTTCACAAAAGGCGCGAGGTTGAGCAGCAGATAGATGTTATGCTTAAGCAAGGGGTAATTCAACCTTCCTCTAGTCCTTGGGCGGCTCCTATAGTTTTAGTTAAAAAGAAAGACAATAGTTTTCGTTTCTGCGTGGACTACCGTAAATTAAATGCCATTACAAAAAAAGATGCCTATCCTTTGCCCCGTATAGATGAGAGTTTAGAGGGTATGGCGGGGGCACAGTGGTTTTCCACTCTAGATTTGGCTTCTGGATACTGGCAAATGGAGCTAACTCCTGATGCCCGGGAGAAAACGGCTTTTACTACTGGCGTTGGGCTCTATCAATTCACGGTCCTCCCTTTTGGGCTCTGTGGCGGTCCTGGGTCCTTCGAGAGGCTCATGGAGCTAGTTCTCAAAGGGCTACACTGGAAGACTTGTCTCATATATCTTGATGACGTCATCATATATGCGCGGTCTTTCCAGGAGCATATTGAACGATTACAAGAGGTTTTTACTAGAATAAGGTCTGCAGGATTAAAATTGAAACCTTCTAAGTGTGCGTTGTTTAGACGTCAGGTTTCATATTTAGGTCACATTGTTTCCGCGTCGGGTGTGTCAGCTGACCCGGAGAAAATTGCGCGCGTAAAAGATTGGCCTGTTCCGACTTGCTTGAAAGATCTTCGAAGTTTTATCGGGTTATCCGCGTATTATCGAAAATATGTCTCACACTTTTCTACTTTGGCTAGTCCTTTGACCAAATTGACTCGTAAGAATGAAAAATTTGTTTGGGGCGAGGCCCAACAGGAGGCTTTTGAGATATTAAAAGACAAATTGTGTCAAAGTCCAATTTTGGCTTACCCAAATTTTGAGCACGAATTTATTCTTGACACGGATGCGAGTGATTTTGCCTCTGGTTCGGTTTTGTCACAGATTATAGAAGGCAAGGAGCAAGTAATAGCTTATTTCAGTAAAACTCATTCCCAACAAGAGAGAAATTATAGTGTTACTAGGAAGGAGTTACTGGCAGTAATTAAAAGTGTTAAACACTTTAGACATTTCCTCATTGGCAAGCATTTTACGCTGCGAACCGACCATGGGTCCCTGCAGTGGTTGTTTAATTTTAAGGAACCGGTTGGGCAGGTGGCGCGTTGGCTGGAATATCTCAGTGGGTTCGATTTTATGACGGTTCATCGTCGCGGTGAACAACATAAGAACGCAGATGCGCTGAGTAGGATTCCTTCCTGTAACAAACATGATATTAACACTGTTGAGTTTGAGTCTGCAATTCAATTGACTAAGGAAAGTCAGGGGGCTGATCCCCTTATTAAAAAATTTCTCGAAATGAAGAAAACGGGCGAGAAACCTGGACTTGAGAAATTAAAAGGAGAATCCCCGGAGCTTCAGAGGTATGTGAGTCAGTGGGAACAATTTTTAGTGGAAAATGACATTCTTCTTCAAGAGTGGACACAAATAGGGTCCCCCAGCAAATTTTTGTGGGTGGTCCCAAAAGACTTAAGAAGTCAGGTATGTAAGGAGCATCATGACTCTTTAGTGGGTGCACATTTGGGCATTCATAAGACATATTCTAAAATTCGAGAGCGTTTCTTTTGGATAGGTTTGCGTCGGGATGTAGAACTCTGGGTTCAGTCTTGTCCGAATTGTCAGTGTCGTAAGCCACCGGGCAAGACCAGTCGAGCTCCTATGGTAACAGATAAAGTTTCGGAGCCTATGGAACGAATTGCTTTGGATATTTTGGGGCCTTTACCTGAATCCGTTCAGGGTAATATTTACATTTTAGTTATATCAGATTATTTCTCCAAATGGACGGAGGCTTTTGCTATCCCCAATCAAAGGGCAAGTACAGTAGCCGATGTGGTAATTCGAGAGTGGATTAGTCGGTACGGAATGCCGAAATTTATTCATTCAGACCAGGGGTCAAATTTTGAATCTGATTTGTTTCAGGAAGTTTGCCGCTATTTTGAAATTAAAAAGACTCGTATGTTGCGCCCACTTTTGTTATAGCGCCCACTTTTGTGATACCTCACCAGTTTTGTTATAGCAATCGCCCACTTTTGTGATACCTCACCACTTTTGTTATAGAACGCCAGCTTTTGTGATAGTTTGAGGTCACCACTTTTGTTATAGAAAACGCCCATTTTTGTTATAATTTAACAGCTAACCACTTTTGTTATAGCAAAACGCCAGCTTTTGTGATAGTTGAGATTAAACCCTGCATTGGTGTTTGTTCTGTAATTCATTTTAAGGAAGTGATCTTGGCTGGATCTGGGATATATATATATATATATATATGAGGTGATTTACTGTCTTCGGTTTTCTGGGTGGGTTGGGCCGCGGCTTTGGACAAGTTCAATGACGATCTTGAAATGGCTGATTCAATCGGTACCATTCTTAATAAGTGGTTACCGACTTGTTAATTTGTGACCGTAGGGACTCTGAGGGGAGGAGTGGCTTCACATATGCGCAGTGACAATCTTGGAAATTACAGGCCAGATCGAGATGAGAAAGTAGAATTGATGTTTTGGTCAATCGTCTTGTGTGTAGTTGGATCTTCAGTTTTATGGTGGGGTGATGTTTTACGCATGCGCAGTTACTTTGTTTTTAGTCCATCGGGTACTGATTTACTGTTTGCTTTTTTGTGCCTACCCCGTACCCAGGCAAGGCTACGTACTTTCGTCCCGGAAAGGTTTCAAATCCCCAAAATTTGGGGTGAGTAACCTGCTTCCCAGATGCGCAGAAACTATGTCGGAAACAGCCCGGCCTACCTGAACCAAATTTGGGAATTATAGTAAGTGACACCTGAGAGTAATTTGACGTCTTCAGTTTTGGGTGGGGGGCGCTGCTTTGCGCATGCGCAGTGACAATCTCGGAAACGGCTGGACCTATCTCGACCAAATTTTGGAATTCTAGTAAGGGACTCCCGGGGAGTGATTTGACATCTTCAGTATTGGTGTGAAGCGCTGCGTCACGCATGCGCAATGACAATCACGAAAACCACCTGTTAGATCGGACTGAAAACTTTTGTTTTGTTCCAAAAGGTAGTGATTACTATTTTTGTGCATCCCCACCCAAGGCTGGGTAGACTACCCCCACACCGATGCAAGGCCGGGTAGACCATGCTAGTCTGTCATATATTTGAGTTCGTCTGTGTGTTTGTGTGTGTGTGGGGGGGGGGGGGGGGGCGATTGTAGGTTTTTACAACCGTTGTCGATGTCCCCTGTTTGTGTCCCAAGTCGTCGATTCTTGTCCCCACTTGTTTGGGGATTGACCAAATGCCCCTACTCGAAAACCGTGTTTCCGGTCGTCACAAAGTCTCCGGAAAATTTTATTCCTTTTTATGGCATTAGTTTTGGATCTGGGTATAGGGTTAGGGGGTCGGTGTTCGGGTTAGGATCAGGGCTAGGGTTAGGTAAAGGGTTTGGGTCAGGATTAGTTTTGATTTTGATTGTTGCAGTGGGATGGGGTGTGAAGGGGTTGGGTTAAGTTTTCGTTTTAGGTTTGGGTTAGGGATGGGTTATATTTGGGGTCAGGTGATAAGAAGGGCTGAGGTTTCGCAATTTCGAAATGAGTGAAAATACGTTTCTTGTGTGTCTGTGTGTCACGTATGGACTCGAAACTTGCCGGGCCGATCGGGACGAAATTTTGCATGTCTATGTACCTTCATCCCGGGAAGGTTTTAGACCCCCAAAAATTGGGGTGGACGCCCTGCTTCCCACATGCGCAGAAACAACCTCAGAAATGTTTGAGCCTATCTGGACCAAATTTGGAAACTATAGCAAGTGACTTCTGGAAAGTAATTTGACATCTTCCGTTTTTTGGGTGGGGGACGCTGCTTCACGCATGCGCACTGACGACCTCGGAAACGGCCCGGCCTATCTGGGCCAAGTTTGAAAATTATAGTAAGTGACCCCGTGGGGTGATTTAACATCTCCGGTTTTGGGTGGGGGCGCTACCTCGCGCATGCGCAGTGGCGATCTCAGAAACGGCTTGACCTGTCTCGATCAAATTGGGAATTATAGTAAGTGACAGCCGGGGAGTGATTTGACATCTTCAATTGTCGGGTGGAGCGCTGCGTCGCGCATGCGCAGTGACAATCTCGAATACCACCTGTTGGATCGCGATGGGAACTTAAGTAGTTTTGTTCCAACGGGTAGTGATTACTATTGCTTTTTTGCACCCCCTCGCAAGGCTGGTTAGACCATCTCACATCCAGCCAAGGCCAGGTAGACTACCCTTCACCACGGCAAGGCCAGGCAGACACAGCTAGTCTATCATATATTTCAGTTCGTCCGTGTGTGTGTCTGTCTGTCATGTATAGCCTCGAAAACTGCTTGGCCGATTGGGACGGAATTTTTCACGCCTTTGTACTTTTGTCCCTGGATGGTTTCCGCCCTCAAAATGTTGAGGTTAGTGTCCCTGCTTCACGCATGCGCAGAAACGATCTCGGAAACGGCTGGGCCTATCAAGACTAAATTTTTGAATTATGGCAACTGACTCCCAGAGAGTGATTTGACACCTTTTTGGTGTGGTGCACTGCTTCACACATGCGCAGTGACGATCTCGGAAACACCGGCAAGATCGGGATGAAAACTTTGGTTTTGTTCCATCGGGTAGTGATTTACTAATGTGTTTTTGTGTATCTGAAAAAAGGCAAGGGCGGAAAGATTACCCAACACCCAGACGAGGCCGTATAGGCCACGCTAGTCTAAAATATATTTGAGTTTGTTGGTGTGACTGTCTGTCACGTATGGACTCGAAAACTGCCAGGGCAACCAGGATGACATTTTGCACGTCTATGTACTTTTGGTGTGGGGCCCTACTTTGCGCACGCGCGGAATCGTTCTCGAAACGGCTGGCCTAGCAGGTCCGAATTTGGGAATTATAGCAAGTAACTTCAAGGGAATGATTTGACATCTCCAGTATTGGTGTGGGGATACTGTTTCATGCATGAGTGATGACGATCTATAAACCACCGGTCAAATCGGAATGAAAACTTTGGTTTTGGTCAATCGGGTGGTGATTTATTATTGTTTTTTTTTGTGCGTGGTAACGCACCAACTTCGGTTTTGAGGTGCGTTGTTCCACGCATGCGCGTTGATGATCTCAGAAATGACTAGTCAAATCGGAACCCAACTTGGGGATTGTATGTGTCTAATTAGTAGTAATTTTCGACCATCGGGACTGTGTGAGGCGGCGACATTCTCGTAAATGTATGATACGTATGAAGATGTACTCTTCATGGTCTTCATTACGGTCTTCATGTATGATACGTATGAAGAAGAACTCTTCATGGTCTTCATAGCTATCATACGACACGACATGGTATCACATATGTCAAGTATCCTTTGTACAGGGGCAATGTGGGAGTGAAATAAGGCTATGAGACGTATGAAGAAGAACTCTTCACGGTCTTCATTACGTTCTTCATGTATGAATGGCATGAAGAAGAACTCTTCGTGGTCTTCATTACGTTCTTCATGTATGATACGTATGAAGAAGAACTCTTCATGGTCTTCATAGCTATCATACGACACGACAGGGTATCACATATGTCATGTATCCTTCAGATATGTGGCTGTTTCCTTGGTAATATTCTCCTACTCCAAGTGATAGGGTATTCTATGCTACTGGAGTATACTCCGGTACAATCGAACATACCCCAGAACAGATTCCCCATCCTATAGCAAGACGTTTGGGGTCACGCGATAACTTGGACACCGGCTTGATAGGTGAAAATTCCATGAGAAATAGGGGTTGTCGGGCATATTTGTGCGATTCTCTACTACCAGAACAAACTCCCCTCCAAAGGAGCATACCACAGAACAGATCCACCGTCTTATAGAAAGACACTGGTCCATATAGCGACCGCGTGATACCTTGGATACCCGCTCAATAGGTGAAAATCCCTAAAAAATAGTTGTTGTCTGGCTCATTTGGGTCATTCTATATTCCCGGAACTTACTCCCCCCTGAATGAACATACCCTCAAAATGGACCCTTGTCTTATAGCAAGAGGTTCATACCCATAGCAACCACACGGCACCTTTGATATCCGCTTAATAGGTGAATAATCCATGAAAAATAGGGTGTGTCGGGCTTATTTGGGTCATTCGATATTCTGGAAAACCAAACGAACATACCCCAATACACATCTCCCATCCTATAGCAAGACATTGGTCCACACAGCAACCACATGAGTCCTTGGAAACTCGCTTAATAGGTGAAAATCTCATGAAAAATAGGGGGTGTCGGGCAAATTTGGGTCATTCTATACTCCCGGAACATACTCCCCTCCAATCGAACATACCCCCAAAAACGACCCCGTCTTATAGTAAGAGGTTAATACCCATAGCAACCATGTGACACCTTGGATACCAAGATGGCGCCCCCTATTATCCAACATGGACGACGGAAACACGCGATACCATGACAACACGCGCTACGCGTGCGCATACCACACCACGTATTACCATGGCAATGGCGTTACAACATGGAGGAGCACGTGCGTTACCATGACAACACAACATGGCCGCCCCCAGTCACCTGACATGACGTCACTTCTGGGGTCCATCGCGGGGTCCATCTGATGTGGCCAATTTCATCCCTGCTATACTACTGGAATTCCTTTTCTCTGTGGAGCAGGCAGGTGGGGTTCCACTTTACATCTGTGTAGTAATGATCTCGGAAAAGGACTGGGACACAATTCTGAGGTTGTGGGAAGTTGCTATCACGTAGTGCTTCATAGGTGGGGGCTACCGCTTCGCGCAAGCACAGTGACAATCTCTGGAATCACAAGCCTTATCAGTATGAAAACTTCTATTCGTGTTGATGTACATTGAGTAATGATTGGAGTTCTGATTCGCGCATGCGCATAAATGACCTCTAACACAGCTCTATGTCGATCGAGACGGGACTTCTTTCCACAAACTAGGTCAAGCAAGTGTGGAATAAGAACCAGACACACAGGGCATGTTGCGGCATCCAAAACTCAACATAGCTCTATCAAAAGGCCAGGTCGACTGTCTAGACAGTCCATGGGGCAGCGGCCACGACAAAGAGACATGTAGACAAAGGGACTGTGTCTCACCTTTCCCGACTTGAATATTAAACTTTTAGTTGACAAACGGCACCGCGGCAGTTTTTTGATGCAGCGAGTAATCAGTTAAGACCCTAACTGTAAAATTCTTATACAGGGACGGTGCTAAAAGCTATTCAATCGGAGAGGTGAGGCCCTTTGAAATTCCAACTGGGAATTCCAGACATTTTCAAATTTAACTTTTTAGAGGGCGTGGTCACTCCAACTACTCACAATTTTGCCTAATTTTGCAATGAAATCGATCACTGACTGGAAGGACAAAACAAGTAGCCGAAATATTTACTTGTTTTGGCCCTCCAGTCAGAAAATTCGAAAATTTGGTTTGAGTAAGTGAATTATACACTATATTGAGTAGTTTTCAAATTTCTAGCGCTTGATATTTTCAGCCTTCATATTTCCAATTTTTCAGATCTTGACAAAGTGGGTGGGGTTGGTGAGACACCCCCCCCCCCCCAACACACACCCCTTGTCGCGACGTCCCTGTTCTTATATAGTTTTAATAAATAATCATTTTAAAAGCAAAGCCCCACACAACCTGGTGTAAAATCACAGCTTATGTGTTGATTCGGAGTCACTCGTTTAGTGATATAACCACGCCAGTGTGGTCATCCACGGAATCAGCTCATTGAATCGATTCTAATGATATCAATATTTGTATGGTCAGTGTTGCCTCTTGTATTTGATTTTCAGCAAACTGTAAGGCAAATTCATCAGTGTAACAAAAATGGTTGCCACATGCGTTGATTATGCTTTGTGGTGATCGCCTGCGCAACCCTTGTTATTATTTTTTGGAGTGCGTTCCTGGCCCAACATACTAGTGTCTGAAACGATGATTATGTGTTAAATTCATTTAATAAGGTAACCAGTCAATAAAAGATAAATCATGAGGAAGCACTTGTCTCTGTCTTGCAAAACAAATTATAGACCAGCATAAAATATTAAAATATACTCTGTGAATTTATTCATATATTGGGCAAAATTTTGTAGCAGTGAGAGATAGATTTGATCAGGGATCACTAGAAAGCGAGCATGCACTCCGAAATCGGTTGGGTTGGAAGTCAACTCAAATGGACTGGGTTGAGTGAAAAAGAACCCTTATCCTTTAAAAGTAAATACCTGACTACAGGACCCTTAAATAAAAACTTCTCTTGAAGTACTAAAATTTTGTAATAAAAAATGTGTTATTCTGGTGTTTCAAAATTTCAAATATATATTTACGAAAGGAGGGGGGTGGAGAAAAGAAGTTCTATCAAATGTACCATGTTTTCTTCTTGAGTTTTCGAGAAGAATTAAAAACTGTATACCCCTACCCCTCCACGTCATTTGTAACGGAAAAAAATGATAATTCGACATTCGCGAAAAATTCCAAATTCCAAACAAATTAATGAAATTAAATCACGTTAATTAGAATTTGCATTAAGAAGATAAGAAACGTTCATGACTTCCACTGAACATTCACAATCCTGAACATGCCCGGAGCACGCATCGGCAGCAATGTCAGCCAAGCCGAATACCAACGCCCCCCATATTCTTCAAGTAACTGTCGGATTCGGTGGCGAAGCCCACTGTTTGTGCCCGAGTGTCTAACTAGTCGTTGAACCGAAACTATGGTGGACTCATTGCAGCTAATTCCTAAATCCCCAAGTAAACCCTCATTTATGTGAATTGTTCGTTGATATCTTCGAAGTAAAATTTCATTATGACGCATGAAATTGTAAGAAATATCTCGAAAAACACTGTTTACCAGAGACAATGTACCAACTAAACTGATATCAGATCTCAAAGCCCGGTCAATAATTATGCTGTATATTTCGTTTGGCAGTCCACAGTAAAATTCTACTCTATTATCATTTGATGTTTGCACACTCTCTTCACCTTCAAGACTATCGTGCTTATCGTTTGCTATATCACTACCTCTACTGACGCTACTACCCTGCTCTACCTGACCATTACCCTGGTCCACTTCACTACATTCTATAATCACACCACACTCCGTATTCACTTCACTGCCATCAACATTACAGTGGCGGTCTTCATCCCGCATTCCCCCAGTCATGCTATGTATTTCGTTTGGTAGTCTACAGTCAGAATCATCCTCATTATCACTGAATGTTTGCTTGTCAACTTCATTCACAGGACAATTATGCTTCTTGTTCACAGCACTATCGCTGTTCATTGTTTCGCCCTGCTTTTCCTGCCCATCCCTTTGATCCACTTTACTACTTCCCACAACCACACCAAATTCTGTATTCACTGCCTTCGCTTCAGCATTTTTAGCATTGCCATCATCCCCTAACCTCTCATTTGCATCTAAACCGCGAAAATCAATTACTGGCCCAGACAAACTAACGTAATGTTCTCCCGCCCCCTCTGGAAAATGTCCTAAAATTATTGTGGGGAGATCATCGTTATATCGACCCCCAGCACTGGGACTAAGAATTGTAGTATATTCAATCCCCTGACTTGAAAGCACAATGCAATTTATGTTAAACAACTCGACTATTCTCTGCAAAGTGATGTGGTCGCCATATGTCCAGCTCTGACGCATCTGTGCCACGTATTGGTATACATTCCTATCGGGTAAAAACATATTCAAGTGGATACCACCCCTTACATACGGATTATTCCATAGGTCGTTTGTAACCTCCGATCTGAGTGTTGCCGCGGATCGATGTATTCCTATATTTTGCAACTGGTCTGCCACAGCGGAAAACTGACACTCGCCATCCCCGGGCGGATTCAAAGAAACTTCAAACCCCATGTCTCTAAATTGTGTTAGTCTGTCAGCTGGCGTGAGGACAATGTAGTACTTTTCTTTCAGTGTGCCCGTTTTTGCGCGTTTTTTTGCTCCTCTCTCTCTGTTGGCCGTTACACTTGCGAGGTCGGCGACACTCACCCATTTGGTAATTTCTCCTGTTTCACTTGCGATTTTCACCCGGTATCGTCCTGTTACTAATTTCCTATCGATGATTTCGCCGGTCTCTATGGTTAGTTTCGATAGCTTCCCACTCGAACGCTTAGAACGTACAAGAACCTTATCACCATTTGTGTAAACGGATGGTGGATGAGCCTTCCGCCCAGCATTAACCATACGCTCGGCGCAACGTTTCGTGGCCTGATTTGCTTTTTGCCGCACAATGTTTCTGTTGGTTCTATATTGTTGACGATCGACGTCCGTAGGGTCTACATCTATGAGGCTCTCCGACTGGATAGCAGAGCTTGATTCTGTTCTCTTCAACGCATTGTTTTTTCGGCCGTAAAACACTTCGAAAGGTGTCTGCCAGTTAAGGACTTCTTTGGCTTCATTATTCAGCGCCGCAGCATATTCTCCAATATTTCTCACCCAATTTATTCCACTTTTCTTTTTCAATAAATCGTGAAGAATTTTCTTTCGAAACGACCTGTGCGATCTTTCGACTTTACCTTGACTTTCGGGGTGGTAGGGTCTACTTCGCACCATCTTTACTTTCATTTGCAAGAGCAGTTTTTTAACTTTTCCCTGAAACTCGCATCCTCGATCACTTTGAATGATTTGAGGTGGCCCAAATTGAGTGTAAATATCCAATAAAAACTGCGCAATGTTACCACCGCTTTTGGAAGTTAGGGGACATAGAAAAACATACCGACTGAATATATCGATAATAGAGAGTACATAACGGTATGTTTTGCCGTCGTGCAGAACCATTTGGCCGTTCATGAAGATTAAATCAATCTGGTGTCTTGCCATCACCTCTTTAGCACGAATTGGTTTCAAAATCGGTCGATTAGCGAACTTTATGTTCAGTCGTTGATACACTTCTGAATTTTTCAACACTCTAGCGACTCTAGCTTCGCTGACACCACTGAACTTGTTTCGTAGTCGCACATTAAGTCTGCGCACCCCGGACCCCTTAGAATCACGAAATGCCTGATTTACACTCCTCTTGATTTCACTTTCACGAAGAACAACTTTACCATCCACAACAAGCTTGCCGTCATCACTTATTTGTAGGCCCTGTCTTGTCCATCGGTGATATCGCATTGTAACTGCATGGTGAAATGTGGTCCGTTCACTGAGGGGTACACCCCACTCTCCCACTATTTCGTATCATGAAAAGTAGCAAGTCATACGTTTTATCATCGAGTGGGTGCTTAGCTGCGTAATGCACAGCAAATAAGAAAAAACAACAAACTATCAGACGCTCGAAATGAAACATGGCGATTGAAACAAACACTGAATGATGAATTACCTCCCTTGATATACCCTTTTCATTTTATCCGGTATGGAATCCCAAATGAACCTCAATGGTGAAACTATCAACCCCACACGCCAAAAATGTTATTAAAGGATTCTAATACGCACAGACCTCTGTTGAAGTGAGTGTTCTACTTCGTTTCCCATCTTGGCGGAGTTCACTAAAACTTAATCTATGTTTTTTTACCTCCCCAAGGTGTATTTTGTGTGTGTGGGGGGGGGGGGGGGGGGGGGGGGGGGGGGGGGGTACACATTTATTTCTAGAAATGGGTGTGGTTGATTCGTTGAAATAATGGAAGGGATTAGATTTCTCTAAAATTTTTATTATAAATTTCGGAGCAACTAGACTAATAGAAAAAAAACACCTTGAACCTGGGTTTGGCAGTGTTGAGGTGCAGGCGTTTGTTATAAACCGCGCCCTTTTTAGGTTTATAACTTTTTGTCATATCTAAATCATCATAACAGTGATTTGTTTATTGTTTTGTTTTTACGTGCAACTGAAAATTCATTTTATAGCAGCGATTACATCGTATTACTACCAGGCTTATCGGTTGAGAAAACCGAACATCTGGTAAAACAACAGAACAGCGGGGGTGCGCGTCAGCTTTCTAACCTCATCAACCCTGACTGTAGCGCTGATCGCTTAACTCAAATATAGCTGGATAGCTCGGAACATGAGCACTTCAGCGTGCAGTACAACTCAGCACCCAGCGAAACAGTGTCGGACTGTTGTAAGTGGGATGAAGTAGTTAAAACATTAATATACCTCAGTCACAACAACCCCAAGTTCATGACTCCGAAATAAATCCTTGGTCGCTTTGGTCTGGGGTACATACAACTGCCCCATACGCCAGATCAACACGCGATAAAGTTTATATCCCGACAGGACCTATAATTTCCGAGATAGTCACATCGCATGAAAGAAGCGGCTACCATGCCCTGAAACCCATAATGGCAAATCACAACCCAGTAGTCACTTAACATAAGCCCCAAGCGTAATTCCAATTGGCCTAGCCGTCTTCGAGATTCGCATAGCTCATGTGTGAAGCTGCAGCTACTTCTCGATTATGACGATGGCAAATTTTACACCCGCGCAACTTACTGTAACATCTAATGTTCGTACTGATTCGCTCAGTCTTTTCGCAGATCATTTCTGCGCATGTCTATCGTAAAGCCTCACCCCCCCCCCCCAAAAAATGGCAAATAACCCAACAGTGGTCACTTGTCTCAAATCCCAAATTTGGCCCCGATCGGACTAGTCGCTTCCGAGATAGTCATTGCAAATGCATGAAGCAGCAGTCCTATCCTGAAAACGACCTTCTTTGGGAGCAACGCACTACAATTCAGATCGCTACAATAGGAAAAAACCCCATACAAATCCATCATCTTATCCCGATCCTACCTGCAATTTCCGAGATCATCACTTTGCACGCGTGACGCGGCAGCCCCACCACCACTCGACGGTCGTAAATCACTATACAATATACATGCATTTATAGACCCAAGTTTAGACTCGGTCGGTCCAAACTGTCACTGTGCATGCGCAAAGCAACGCCCCGACTTCAAAACTGAACATTGCAAATCACCCACTGATGATCATTTACTACGAATCCCAATATTGGTCTGATCAAACCGTTTCCAAAATCGGCATTGTGGTTGTGCGAAGCTGCGTCCACCCGATTCCGACTACATGATTGGCCAAGCCATTTCTGAGAAGGTCATTGCCCATTCACATCAAAGCTGGTGGTTGCAAGTCACTTCATACTTACCGTATCTCCCTAATTAGTCCCAATCAGTCTGGCTGTTTTCGGAAGAGAATGTTTTAGCGCGCGTGCAAAGTAGGGCCCCTATCCGATTTGACGAGTCAAAGACCTTCCCTATCCTGAACTGCACACTCATGCAAAATTTCGACCCCATAAGCCCGACGGCTTTCAAGACCATGGATCACACACTTTCCGACACGCAAACGAACTCAAATTTATTATAGACCAGATGGTTCCGGTGCCCGACAGCGCGGGGACTACAGAGACGTTACCACCTCAAAACACTACCTGTTGGCCCAATATAAAACTCCACGATTTCGTTTGAATCAACCAGGTGATTATGGAGATCGTCACTGCGCATGCGCGAATGGACACCCCCACCCCAGTCATTATGGTCGCTAATTACTACCCATTTGACACGTACTTTAACCTTTGATTTCGGTACCGATCGGCCCAGCCGTTTCCAAGACAATCGCAGTGCATGCACAGGACAGTGCCCCGATCCCCAAATCAAAGATGGTAAAAAAAATGTTCCTTTGTAGCCATTTACTATAAACTCCAATTTTGATGCCAATCAGACCAGCCATTTGAAGAACGTTTCTGAGCATACATGCCCCCCCGAACTGGTATGTCTAAAACCTTCCCATGGTCAAACTGCGTAACCATGGTCCCAGTGCCCGACTTCGTCTGGGTCACGGAGAAGTAACCGCCAATTCTCAACATAAAGCCAGTATAGCAATACCCGATGGACTGAATATACGAATCCAAGATTTCACCCCAACCAAACCAATTTTCGAGCTCGCCACTGCGCATGCGCAAATAGGCTACCACCACTCCTGTCGTGGCGGTTGCGAATTACTAACCTTCGCACATTTACAATAACCCTCAATTTTGGTCCCGATTGGACCAGTTATTTCCATGATAGTCACTGCGCATGCGCAATGCAGTGCCTCCACCCAGAAACAAAAAAATGGCAAATTATTCTGAGATAGGTACTTATTATAAATCTCACTTTTGATCTCAATCAGCCCAGTCGTTTTGCAGAACGGTTCTGCCCATGTGTGAAGAAGGGCTCCCACCCCGATCGGTTATGTCTGGAACCCCCCCAGGGCTTAACTTTGTAGTCATGCCCAGTTCCGTCCCAATCGGCCAAGTCATCTTGGAGTTCATTCGTAACGAGCAGACACACACAAACACGCCCACTAACGAACTCAAACATAAAACAGACCTTTTGGTCCCGGGACGCGACTTCGTGTTGGCTACGGAGACGTAACCGCCAATTCTCAACATAAAACTGGTATATCAATACCTGATGGACTAAATATACAAATCCGAGATTTCATTGTAACCAAACCAGTTATTTCCCGGATCGTCACTGCGCATGCGCAAGTCGACGGCACACCCCGTCGCGGCCGGTCACAAATGACTGCACATTTGAATACTTACCAAAAACCCCGACTTTGCCCCCAAATCACCCAGCCGTTTTCAAGATAATCACTGCGCATGCGTTAAATTGACGACCCCCCCCCCCCCCCCCCCCCCCCCCCCCCCACCCATCACGGTCACGAATTACGAGTCGGTAACCACTTATGATAACCGTCAACATTGGTCACGATTGAATCGGCAATTTCGGGACCCTCATAGCAAAAAGCCGCGGCCTCACCCCGAAAACGAAGATGGTAGATCACTATATATATATATCTAAAACACCTCAGTTCCAACCAAGATCACTTTCATAAAATAAATGAAGGAAGAATCACTGATGTAAGGTTTAATCTCAACTATCACAAAAGCTGGCGTTTTGCTATAACAAAAGTGGTTAGCTGTTAAATTATAACAAAAATGGGCGTTTTCTATAACAAAAGTGGTGACCTCAAACTATCACAAAAGCTGGCGTTCTATAACAAAAGTGGTGAGGTATCACAAAAGTGGGCGATTGCTATAACAAAACTGGTGAGGTATCACAAAAGTGGGCGCTATAACAAAAGTGGTTGCCACACTCGTACCTCTCCCTATATGCCCCAAAGTGATGGCCAAGTTGAGAGGTTTAATAGAACTTTGGCGGCTATGTTAGCTTGCTTTGTAGAGGATAATCATGGCGACTGGGAATACTATCTTCCATTCGCCATGATGGCCTATAGAAGTGCCAAACATGAGACGACTGGGTTTACTCCCTTTAGTGTCATGTTTGGTAGAGAAATTACTTTACCTACAGAGTTAATCGCTGGTAAGATTCCTGATAGGGATTGGGCTCCCTCTCAATATGTTAGCGATTTGGAAAGTCGTCTAGCCCAAATATTTCAATTGGTCTCGTTGAAATGTGAATCCGAGATTAAGAGAAGAAAGAAAATATATGACAAGCGAGTTTTCGGCAAACCTTTTACCGTTGGGGATAGGGTCTGGCTTTATTTACCTAGAGTAAATAAAGGTCAGACCTCAAAATTTGCAAAATTTTGGGTTGGTCCCTACATCATAAAAAGCAAACTCTCGGACGCAAATTACCTTGTGGTTCGCGTCGGAGGAGGTAAACCCCAGGTTGTACATTTCAACCGGTTGAAGAAGTGTTTTTCACGTAATTTAAATTTGGGTGCCCCCATTGCTCCCACACCTGATAGTCCTATCGAGAGTAATGTTGACCGGCCCTCGGTGGGAGATCCTGAGGGGAGAGAGACGTTCGACGGGGAAGCTCCGACTAGTAGGCGTGGTCGTACCCTCCGGCGACCACGTCGACTAGGTTCTCAAGACTTTGTTTTTTATTAAGTATTTTTTTTCTTTCTCTCTGCCTGACACCACACTTGGTATTTGAGTTAAGTGGCAGTTCTCGGGGGCCTGAATATATATATATTTTGTTGAGCGCAATAAAATGTAAAAATTTGATATTATATTTAGCGCTTATGTATTGGCCTCCGAGGTGGTGCTGCCTTTGAAGTGTATTTAGTGTGGAACCAAATTTTCATGTAGATAATGGATAGATGAGCATTATTGGCTTGTCCATAATACGAGCTTTGTTGCATTATTTTAAATTGCGTCATTTCCCTGGTGTGGGGAGTTGCCGTATTGTATTGGTTCCGAGAAATTGGGTTTTTTTTTTTATTGGCTGTTGGAAATGGCAAATACAAGTGTGGTCGTCAAATTTCTATACCTGTTAAGATTTTTCTTAAACCCGCTGACCGGTTTGTTTTTTTATTTCGGTACGCAGGAGGGTTGGGATGTTAATAATTGGGGGGTTTTCGTGCGCGTGTGTATGGAGGGCGGTGAGAGTTATATGTTAGGGTATGATTCGGAATATAAGAGTTATGGAAGTTAAGGCACCGGTGCCAAGTATAATTGGATTTTTCGCGAGAGATGTGTCCGTGGTAGAAAATAAATCAATTGACGGGTCAGCTTGGTTGGAGAAATTATCTTTCGGGAAATATTGAAATGGTTGTCCTTTTTAGTTGCTGGGTCCTCATCTTATCTATGTAGAATTATTGTATGAACAAAGATACTGTTCTGTTTGTAAATTTTCTTCTTGTAGCATTATGGCTTTAATAATGGGCCATTCCTTTATAAGAAGACTTGCAGCATGGTCAGGGGAAATACCTGGACGTCTGAGTTCGCTGGAAGCATATGGTGTTCCTGGTGCAACTATCCAACAACTTGAATGGATTTGTGTGGAGAGTGCAGAGACCGTACTTGTGCAGGTTGGCGAAAATGACATTGACTGTGATACTTTTTGTTTTTCACATTTTAAACTTTCTGTCGAAAGACTTTTAGAGAATTTGTTACGCCAAGGCGTTAAAAAAAAATTATCATTCTAGGACTGTTTCCTCGTGTGAAGACCAGAGTGTCTGGTATTGTGTACGAACTCCGTAGGGTGGCTGTCACCCAGTTTTACGAAACACTTAGAAGGTCTAATGTATTTTATAAAGCCTTATTTAAGGTGTCACGTTTACATTTTGCACGAGATGGTGTGCATTTGAATAACCTGGGTCAATGTCAATACCTAAAATACCTTGCTTTGGTCTTGGAGGAGCAGTGCTCCGTTGAATAAAGGTTCTACAAATAATCTTACCAATTTCCCGGGGAAATTGTGTGAAAGCTGAATGCTTTAGAATAAATGACATAAAAAGAATTGTATGTGCCTGATAAAGGTCATTACATCCAGAAAGTGAGATGAGTTCCTTGAGAACTTTCAGTTGTAATAGAAAAGATTTAATATTCCTTTGTTTTGGAAAGATAACCTTGAACTAAACTGGGTTCTAGATGGGACCATTATAAATATTGTCATCGTTTTATGCTTGAATGAGCTCAATCTGACGCTTACATCTCCTGTTGCATGACCCCGTCGGCTTCAGGCAGTGCAGACCCTGTACGTGGGTCAGTGCTGGTCGGGGACTCATTTCGGCCTAAAGCTATGACTGATTTCCTAAACGGAACCCCAGTTGGATGGATTTAGGGTGAATTATTTAAATAGTGATTTATTAATTTTTTTAAAACGAAAATACATAGAAATTATGAAGAAAAATTTATGTGTTTTATGAGGAACCAGCGACTACTTTTATTCAGCCAACAACTATTTCAATTCAACTAGCAATTATCTGGCTATTTTTTTTTAAATGGCCAGTATGACAAAATCTACTACCTTTGTTTGCGGAGGGGTGTATATATCTTTCCCCTTTTCCTTTTTCCTCTCCTATCTTTTTCAACAGGGACGTTGAATCTCGGGGTGGGGTGGTGTAAGAAAAAGTGGAATTGTACAATAAGGGACACACACGCGGTGTGTGCACGGTGGCCTATATCTATGTATGTATATTATATATATATGTAGGTATGGGTCTGTGTGTACATATCGAGTGTGTGTTTGCCCGCTTCAGTATTGAAAGTGCTAAAATACTCTGAGGTGGCCTTAAATTGTTACATTGATCATTAACTGATAGCGTTATGGATCAGTGGTTCTTACTTCATTGACCACTATTGTGAGAGACATGTAGTTTCTCGTGCTCGGCGGTGTTGACTTCGCACGAAATAATTGCGTCTGCAATATTATATTATTCTGAATCGGAGTCTAGTGGATCAGAACCGTGTGGAGCTTCCTATAGGTGAGTCGAATATTTATTTCTCCGTAGTTGTACCCTGCCGGGGCCGGTCATATTTTATGTAATTTACCGATCCTCGCCGTAAGCCGAAATATGTTATAAAAGGCTATATTAAATTGGTTCTAGGATTATTCACGATTGATCCAGGGCATCTTATTGCTGTTGCGATAGGATGCTATGGCCTAATCGTGATCTTTCGGCTTGGGGCGAGTTTCGGTGGCCCGATGGATTGTACCCCCCCCCCCCCCCCCCTCCTTTTATGGCATTAGCTTGAATGTACAGACGTGAATACTGAGATAACGCTACCCTCAGTGAATATTTAGCAATATTTAGGAGGGTAGGTGGGTCACAAATAATGAAGTAACCCTTCTGCTGGGTGACATGTGAAAGTAAATATTTGGTATTGCCGTATCTTGGACTCCCCTTCTTTAGTTAAGGGTAGTAGTCATGTAGTCTGGTGTGCATATTTTAAGGCGGCATAAGTGCCAGATTGTAGGGTTTTTCCCCCTCTTTAGTAGGGGACGTAACTATTTTATGAGGAATTATGATCTCACCTTGAAGGGTGAATGAAATGAGTTGGTCTGTACAACTTGAATGTAAATTTGAATGTACTGCTGAATTGTGGGAGGGTAGAGACGATTTGGGGATTTGTGAATAAATTTGCTAATAATTTAGTGGAATTGGTTTTTTTTTTTGTATTTTTAATTCCTATTCTGTTTCAGAGTCCTAGTCCTAACATATATCTTAACACAAAACACGGTTTAAGGGTGGATTGGAATCATAGGAAGATGTTTGTTCCTTGGTTGACTGTTGTGGCGAGGTTCTCGGTAAGGGCTCACTTATTGTAAGTGAGTCCGGCCCGAGAACAGCGGCACAGCACGGGTGCCAGGGTAGTCTGGAATAATTTTGTAGAGGTTCTAGTTGATTGATTACGCTAACTAATTTTCGGTTTGAAATTGCGAACTTGTAACTAACCCCTCGACAACAAATCTGTGCTATGGCTAGACCTTGTTTGGCTTTGTGGCGTGGCTCTCGGCCGGAACTCACTTCATGTAAGTGAGTTCGGGGCCGAGAGACTCGACACAAAGTGAGAGCAGGGCGGGGTGGGTCGAGTTTCGCTACACTGTGTACGCCAAGCACATGTTTACAGAACTGAAGCTGAACACGTTCACATGGGGAAGTTTCAATGTTTACTTCATTACTTTCCAATGCTCAGAGTTCACTTCCATACACTAGAATGGGTTTTATTAGAGATTCAAACAGTTTTATAAGAATGCTAATCGTAGGTTACGATTTTTTCTGAAAGGAGTTGAATAAGCTGTGCATCACTTTCAAACTTTTCAGTCGCGCAGCTCCCTTTGAGTCAAGTCCATTTTACCGTTACTTGAGTCTCAGGTAAGTATATTCTGAGGTCTGGATAATCTTTTGTTTGCCAATTAGAAAATTGAGAAGATCAGTCCTTTTTCGTGAGTTAAATATGATTACCTCTGTTTTGTCAACGTTAACTTTAAGTTGATTAAGGTAGCAGTAGTCATTTAATTTGTGTAGAGAATTTTGAAGATATGAGATTTTCAAAATATGTCCTTGGGTTGCTATCTCATACATTTAGAGTTTTGGCTTACAATTTTCATCATTGGAAGAGATTTACAGGAAAGTTAGCTCCTCTTAATTTTCAAAAGGTTTAGAAATTCTAACACTAATTATATGAACATTTCATATATAGAGGATATGAAATGAGTGTTTTTCTCATATAATATTTATGAAACGAGTCTAAGAATTTTCCGTTTGGCGAGCCTCTGGCGAGCCCAAACGGAAAATTCTTAGACTCGTTTCATAAATATTATATGAGAAAAACACTCATTTCATATTCTATTTATCATATGACACACACACGCACAAATTAGCCACTTGGTATGACTTTTTAACCCATCACCTAACTTGAGTTGCCGACGGAACTTGGAAAAAACATCATCATATAACTAAAAATTTTCATTTTTTGCTTCCAAAACATAGGTTATGACCCCTTATTGGAACGAGCGCGATGCGCTCGTTCCAGTGAGGGATCATAACCTATGTTTTGGAAGCGAAAGATGAACATTTTTCGTATATAGCGCTGGCCGTTTTTGGTCGTTATGTTAGGTAAAGGGTTAATGCAATAAAACCCAACCTAAATAGGACAGATAATGTAAATTTTCCCTACTCAAATTATGCAAATGTCACTCAGTTGTATTTTGTTTAGCCAATCAAACTGTCCATATTTGAAATTGACCAATGAAATCTTTCAACCCCAGTTATGCAAATTATGAAAATATGGCCCAGTTGTATTTTGTTCAGCCAATCAATTTGTCTAGTTTTGAAATTGACCAATGAAATCGACGGAAGGCTTTATTTATCACTGCTTAATATAAAAGCAAAATATCAAATGTTTTAAGGAGAACAAAACAGACGTGTCATATGATAAAACAATTTAATTTTCGAAATTTAGCGAAGTTGTATCAACGATGTGCGCATCATTTCACAAACTTCAGGCATTTTCCCGGAGAGTAGCTGAAGAGTAGTATAAAAATACAGAAAATGGCTTTTCACTATTTCTTTCCCAATAGGTTTGGACATTTGACTATTATTCTCTGTTAAATCCTATTTTAAACGGCGCTGTCATCATCTGACCCTTCCCTTTCCATTTATATATAAAATTCTAGGAGATAAGATTTGCTTACTTCACTCCTTGGAAGAATACAAACTTGAAATATGCTGTAAAATACATACGCTAAACGATGAGCCAAAGTGGACGGTTACATAGTTGCTTCTAATTAGCTTGCCATTTAAGCCAAATTCCATTTTGTAATTTGTAATGAACGAAAACAACAGACAGCTCCAAGATCTTTTACTGACCTCACAGGTGTTTTCTCGACTCTTTCCTGCGTCTTAACTGGATCTTCTTCGTCAGTCTAATAATTTTGCGGGACATAACTTTATCGAAAGTCGATTTTCACGGCAAGATTACTCAGGGATGTTAACACACATTCTCATTTTGTGTCGTCACTGACATAACTGGGCATTAATTCTATGAGTTCAAGTGTTCTGCTCTTAAGACGAAACCCAAGATGGCTTTCAATATGTCCAACAGAAGCTCTAAATGTGTCATTTGTCCGACCAGGAACTGCCAGTAACGATGTATAAATAGTTTTTGCTGGCCTCTGGAAGTTCAACAGATACAATTTGGTAGTAAATCAACGCGCCTATGAAAAAAGGTGCTTGTTCTCCTTTCCAGTCATTACATATCCAAAATGGCTCCCGGGGATATCGTAGTTTTTCCAGAAGAAGCCCATTGCGAAGGTCTTTCTCTGATATATTTCAGCAGGAATTTGACCAAGTTATTATTCGATAGTGCTACTGCCCTTCATAAAAAGAATTAATGCAGTCCAGCGGTGTGTTGAGTGCAATATGTCGCTAAAGATACCCTCCAATATGTTTGCTGGAAGCTATAAACTGGTTATTTACCACATACAATGACAAACCAAAGCCTGTAAATACTACTTACGTTTTTCATTTTGACAAAATTAATGCCATCTTGTGCGAAAGAAATATGGTCTTCAATGTTGCTTTTGTGACCCCCTTTATTAATACTTTTCAGTGACCCTCAAATTACATCTTTGGAACACACCATTGATGGTTGAAATAAAGTAACGATACGAGCTATTTTATATTACCTGTCAAGAAATCCAAGATGGTTTAACACCGGCAAGGAATTAATATCTACAGTGTTGAGCATGTCTTGAATACAACATCGTATAGGTGCTCTGTCCAGACCTGTAAAGCAATACTGACTTTTTGAGCGAAAACGATCTGGTAAATGCAGAAGCGGAGTAGGCATCCAAATGTTATCTGGCAACTGAAAAAGGTCTATTTTGTGAGGTTGAACGCGACAGGCTTGTTTCCCACCTCCCTTTTGGCATTTTTTTTATTTCAGAGAGCAATCATCAACTCGATGGATATCGAGAAATATTTTCCAGTAGCTTCCTAAATGACGCCACGCTTCGGCGCATGACGTCGCGTTGAACGTCGCCTTGAACGAACGATCAGCAGATCTCTGTTATTGTCTTGAAACTATTTGCAGTCAAATTGGGCTGAATATTGCGCAGTAAAATGTCACGTATCTTATAATATAAAGAAAATCCACGCTATTTTACTGAATATCTGGAATACTCCATTTTGTGACGGACCGAATCCACTCGAATACGATTTTTTCAATATTTTGAAGGTCAAGGTCAAATCAAAGTATCAAAAAACCACATAATCATACATGTACTACGTAATTTGTCTTCTTCCTGGAGTGCTATGTAGAAGGTAGGTGTGTATCTTTGTAACTCGTGTCTTATATTTTCCCTAGTACGGTAGTGAACTTATGAATATTATGTTGATAATTAATTTCCAAATGGTTTAACGTCTGCGTCATTGCCGTCCCCAATACTTTCTATTTTTTTATTCAAATTTTTATTGAAAATGAAGATAATTTTATAAAATCATAGCAAAATGCTCCCCTTGCCAGTATACAGGTGTTCAACCAAGACTTTGCACCATTTTCATGATTTTTCAGTTTATACGTGCTCCTTACGTAGAGCTTTGACACCAAGGAAACGTACATATAGTGTGACCATACAACGATGCGAATTACAGAGACGTATCTGTACCACAGATGGACTAGAAAATCGTATACGACGGTGTGACCACCGCCTTAATCATGTACCATCTTCTACATCTATTTAACAAGAAAGATCATACTTTATCATATACATTTATCAACAAATAAGTTTTCAGAATTTTTCACTATGAACCCGACATACTAATATTCCAACTACATCACCAAGGCATGCCTTCAACGAAGTCATGCCTTAATGATGCAGTTGGAATATTTTATCAGTCGATCCTTGAGCCATAGCAGTCGGGACGAATCAGATTTACATCCCCCGCATCCCTCCCCGGCCCCACCCCAATCGTTTATTTTCGCGATGTCATCGTGTCTACTCACGGACTGCTAAATGTGCTTTATGCAAAACATATGCATACACGGTTAATAGGTTTAACAAAGAAAACGAATTAATGTCAACTCACCAGTTTCAATCGGAGTACTGGTTATGTCATGATCAACAAACTGTCCCCACTGCATGACGAGATGAGTAAGTCCTCGTATTTCTATTATGGAGTCTTCAGTGAACATCTTTGTGCTAACAAGACGGGCACTTGGTAATACATTTCCCGTGTCACTTCTTGTTCTCGGTAGTCCAACACCTGCTCACCAGAAACAGAAGTTATTAGAAGTTTCAACATATCTAGCTGTCAGAAGATGAAAGTTATTGAAAGTATCAATGAACCTTAATATCACTTATAAACCGGAAGTTGAATTTACCTGCCCGTGATGTAATGCAGCAAGCTCTCGGAAACAGACGATCCAGGGCAATCCTGTGCTGAGAGGGTCTTCATATCTCAGTAGTTGTTTCTTTAAGAAATAACTGTTGTTTTCCTTCGGTTTATGCGATATAAACCGAACATTTTCAGCACAAGCTTCATAACTCGAGTAGCGAGTTATGATTAAGCTTGTGCTGAAAATGTTCGGTTTATATCTCATAAACCGAAAGAAAACAACAGTTATTTCTTATAATTTAATCCGGCTGTAATATTAAAATAAAAAGCTATGTGTACGTGAACGAAAAATTTTTAATTTTCGCAAAAGACAACAGTCAAACTCAGGAAAGTGTCCCACAAACAGGTCACGTCAATCATTGTCAAATTGTTTGTTGTTTTGATTTTCGATCGCAGACGACATATATATCATTAAAAACATTTTTTTTTAAGTTCCCCCAAAATCATGTTTGGATGTATGATCTTTTATTCGTCTCCCACTTCGGTATATTTTATTAAATTCAATAGTTCCCGAGAAATTATCATTATATTCTCGCTGACTGGAGGCGATGAAAAATCGATCATTGATCTTTGTTTACAAGCTTGTTATCCATCTATCACTCTGCCGTCACGCCCTCACGGTGACAATTGGATTGAGTGGGCGGTGCTTGCAGAGTCTTCAAAGTTGGATCGGATGTGCGAATGTGCAGATATTCCAAATCATAACGTGATTTGGTTTATACGATTTTGACGACTTTCACGCTGTATGCGTTCAACCAATCAAACGCAGAGGCGGGGCAAATGATTAAATTATAGTCAATTTTCCTCTTCCTGAACGGGAACACCATATTTGTATAAAATATCTTCTAGGCTTAGTGGCGTAGAAAACGGGGGTGAGGGTGTAAGGGGGGTATTTGACACTGCCAATTGTCGCCGAGGAAATTTTAAATGTCTATCAGTAATTTGAATCGAATGAAAAAAATCCAACTTTCAAAGCAAACGAAACCGACATCATTGTTTCAAGTGCTCGATAAAGGAGGGGTTGACACGTTTACGGCGAATGATTCAGCCGAAAACGGAGCAACGGCCGATTATTTCGGAGTTGAAGCTATGCTATCACGTCCAGAAATTGAAAATGAAAGTGAAATGAATTCAGAACTAGTGACTCATCGGATAACATAATTATCAGCCAAAAGTCAGATCGCCCTGTTCATTCCAACTTCCCACATCGCATCATCAAAACCTCGGATGACAAAACAACAAGCGACTGAATTTGTATTGATAAGGCCTCCTGAAATAGATTTTGTTTCTCATACCATTTTCTTTATAAATTGCATGCGGATGGGCGGTTTTTTATTTTATTTTAATTTTTTTTTTCTTTGGCGCCTCTTCAGCTGTGTTATCTCATACCAGTAGTCTGTAATGCGTTTTTTATGCAAATTCAGCAGGACCTCCTATTAGAGGGTTTTGGGTCACATAACAACCACGTGCCACCGTAGAAACTAAGATGGCGGCCTCCAGTACATAAAATGGACGACGGAAACACATATCACCCTAGCGACACGCACTGAGCATGTGAACTGAGACGTATCACTATGGGGATGACGTCACAACATGGCCACTCATGTGGAATACCATGACAACCAAACATGGCACCACTGGGTCACGTGACATGACGTCACCCCCGGTGTCCTACCCGGGTCCTGCTAAATTGGCATGAGTACCATATTACATACTACTCACGCCTATTCATTGAGTGAAACGACCCAGAGGCGTGCCCTATCCGCTTTACACGCATCAATTTCTTACCAAAATATATGATCACTTGTCCGAACAAATTTACAACGGAATAGTGTGTCTTCCTAATATGTCTATCCTTGACATGAACAAATGTCGTGCAGTAGCCGTTATTAGGAACCGATAGTACATATCGGCCACTGCGCGACATGTATTTGTATCAAATACGGTGATGGTTTCCGAAATTAAGAAATAGGGGAACGGCCGCTCATCATTTTAGCAATCAACGACGATTTGCCGGGGGTCTTCCCTATAAAATTTGATTTTCTTACTGCAGAATCGCATGCTTGTTGATTTGTCGCAGTGAATTTCATTACTCTGATAGCCATATAACCAGCACAATTCATCATCCTTCCCTTTTAAGAGAAGAATGTGGAAATGTCGCTCTGGTGAGACATGATAAAGTTACAAACCAAAACAAATGCGAGTGCAACTTACCAAGCACGACACTTTCGTGACGTCGTTTTGTGTATTTATATCAGACCTGTATATACATATATTATTTTACAGTTTCGAGAGCGAGTAACTTACCGATAACTAAAATCGGTTTAATACAACTAGCAAGACGAAGGAGTGCTCGCAGTGTTGAACACATCGAGCACTCCTTCGTCTTGCTAGTGTACAGTTTGTTGGTTATTCGTCACGATCAAGCAATTCAAGGCCTTGCAATGTGGTGGAGAACGGCGTTCCTCCGAGAAAAAAAGTAGGGTAAATGCGCCCCCCCCCCCCCCCCCCCACGATCCTCAGGAAAGCATCACTGATCAAACACGAACATTATTTGTTATGAAGGGTAATGATTGTTCTACAAACTTGACAAAATTGATGCTATTCTTTGATGTTCTGAGTCAGAGTCCTAAATACTTCACGGCATAGTCGTTTTTTGTTAAAAGAGATAGTGTCTAAATTGAACAACAAGAAAGAAAGTTGTCAAATGAGTCTGACTGATTTACTCGACAACATTTCCTTCTAGTGAGAGAACTATGCACACAGATTGGAAAACATTGTAAGCAGGTCTAGAAAAGCAACCAACCTCAATTTTCCAAAGTCTTTCTCGGAGGAACCCCCTACCAATAGAACAATACATAAGGGTTTCACCTTAAATAATTTGAAGCATCAGTTACGAACGTTCTCTGTACAAAACTGTTTATTAGCCAACGAAAAATACCACGAATGAGATATTCAGTGCTTATAGATCGTTTCGCCACAAAGGTTGCAAGATATTGATCCATAACGGGTGGGGTGAGTGGTGCAGAGAAATCCTGATGAAAACTACAAAATTGCCTGTTTTAACCATAGACTTTGAATAATTTTCCTTACGAGGTCTTCCAGAATCCACTTTCTTGCTCTCACCTGGCGACGAGCAAAGGATACCCTGTTTATCCACTATAACATACCCCCTCCCTATATCATTTCCTTGTTTTGCCCCTTTCTATGCAAGTTCTGAGCAGAGTGCGATGTTCAATCGGTTTAATCTTATGTTCCAATCGCGTACGAGTTGAAGACGAAGTTCCAACTGAACCAGTACACATGTGAAATTTAGGTTTGAAAGAATATGAACGAGACAAACATCTGTAAGATATGAAAAAGAAAATGGAAACATTTGTCATGGTGAGTTTAACTCGAATAATCTCGGAATGACATTTCATAAACACACAGGTTTTCTTTTCAAACTTAAAACAAAAATCTCAATTTCAGGCTCATTAACATATTACTTGGATACCACTTGGAAGAGCAAATGGTTATCTTCCATTTTTTGTAATGACTATTCGTTCTTGTGCATTTTGAATAATTCAAACCCGCTGTAAGACGCAATATCCCAGATAGAAGTCGAACATTATTTACCTTAAAAATAATACTTGTGATGTTACGCTGCAGTTATGATTACATTCCTTCGGACATATTCATTCTGCTGGTTTTCCAAAAAAGGAAAATAATTTGGCGTCGTGCACCCATCCATGCAATTGCCAAGTTGCTTCTAATTTGCAGTCACTGGTACAGAACAAGGGTGCTTGTAACACAAACGGACACGGGCGTTGGAAAGCTCAACCCTTGAGGGGGAACAAGGATACTTAAGCCCTCTTTCAGAAAGGATCCAGGTCCCATATCTTTGGGAAATTTGCACTATTGGATTGGAAATTTGCTTTGGAGGAAAGAAACACAAAGATTAAGAAATATTACCTTCAAATTGAATTGAGAACACTCACAGGCTACATTCGATGACTTTACAGTTGTGCCTAGGCAAGTCTTGGCTGCCTATATAGGCAGCCACGACTTGCCTAGAAACAACTGAGAATGTTCTTAGAATGTAACTTGCATGCGTATCTAAACCTACCTGCTGGGGCACCTGTTCTGTTGCAGTTAAAGGTGATCAAATCAGAATTAGGTTTTTAAAGGTTAAAGAACATGCCTGTTGTTTGTCCTTGCATTCAGATGCTATGTATTCTTCGTTAGGTTGGTAAATATTGGTGTTCTGAGGAATTATTGCCTCTCATTGCAGGACAACAATTGTTAAATATTTGTTTGCTTTTTTGGAATGGGGACTGAGATTAGGAAATTTTTAGTTTGAATTGGAAAAAAAGCTTGCCCAAATTCCATTAGGAAAGGGTTCCATATACGGCCCCTGAAGGCACCTGAAATTATCCCTGGAGCACTTTAGGGGTTTAATTGTGAATGCCATGCTGGTTGATATCTAATCAAACAGGCGCGTAGCTAAAACATTTGTTGGGAAGGTGCGCTAAAAGGCTATCGGTGATCACCGGCGTAGAAAGATTTTAAAAATGAGTTTCAAATGGAGATCGGTGGTAGCATCTAGGAAAACATTACATGAAATTTAGTATCTAAAATATACACACTATTTTATGAGAAAAATTACTTATAAAATCCGCCAACATGTATGATATATGGAGATTTAATACTTGGATGCCGGTTTTTAAACATCCAGGAATTCAATGTCCATATACCATACATGTCGGCGGAGATAACGTTTTTGTCACGTTTGAAACACAATAGAAACATAGTGGAAATAAATTTGTGGACGCGTTTCTCACGCTCCGCAATCAGTTGGACCAAATTTGTGAATAATTGTTTTGTATTTACAAATGCAGAAGACAACAGATAAGAGTTACATCCCTTGGATCATTAAGGAAACGAGTAAACAGTATTTTGTTGACATGTCGTCCCCTGAGTTCTAATGTGTTCTATGTGCCTACTGGCACTTAGAACACATTGGTACTCAGGGGACGAATTATTTGCTCTTCAAGTTTTTATTTTTCTCAAGTTGTTTCATTTTAATTATTCGACTATTTAATTTATAACGACAAAATATGATCGAATTGTTGGAAATCTGATGACATTTGTGACTATTTTCAGGTTTTTGGGTTCAATTGTTATATTGAGGAGAGCAAACGCGTAAAGCTTTCGTTTAAGCCATATATCCCCCGATGTTTCGAGTGTGCTAAAACCCTGGATGTTGCACGCTCTCATATACCTTGGATGTTGGGTGCACCCTTTGCCATGGCTATTTGTCCAAGGCATTCTGACCAACCAAAAAACAGAATTTATCGGAATATAGGGACAATAAAGTTGATAGGCATATTTTGTTATCCATAAATTATATTTATATATGTAATTCTGTAAATATGTGATTCTGACAGAAATTAAACAGCGATAGGCTCGGTGTAACATAAAGGAGCCGAACCGCCAGGACCGTGTAGCTAGTTTCTTGGCACGTCGATATTTTTTTTTGTAGCCGAGACTACAAAAAAGTATCGGCAAAGTTGAGCCAAGGGGTTTCATAGAAACTACACGCAAACTAGAAAAGTTATGTTTTCAAACAACTTACGCCGATACATCGTATTCTCGGTGGCTCAACCACAGAGAGTACGATGTTTCGGGAAACATGATGTCAGTAGTAAGGGACCCCACTTGGGCGCTCTAATTTAACACTAAAATTCCCATAGACATTTGTCCGCCAGAGAAAATCCACGGTCGTGTGTACGTGAGCGAACTGATTTAATACTGAAAATTCCCAAAGACAATTTTTCGCCAGAGTGCCATCAGTCGATGGCACTCTGGCGAAAAAATGTCTATGGGAATTTTCAGTGTTAAGTCAGTTCGCCAGAGTACACACGAAAAGATGGCACTCTGGCGAAAAAATGTCTATCAGTTTGCCCACGTACACACGACCGTGGATTTTCTCTGGCGAACAAATTCTATGGGAATTTCAGTGTTAAATTAGATCGCCCAAGTGGGGTCCCTTACTACTGATGTTGCCCCATTTTATAATTTTTTTTAAATCTCAAATGGAAGATAATCCCAGATGTGGAACTTCAGACTTGTGGGGAGGCGCGTTAGCACCTGTCGCGTCTCCTCTGGCTACGAGCCTATCGAACCTAATCTTTTGCAAGACATTTACCCTGCTTGTGGGAGGTATAAAATATAATTATGAATCGATCAGTGTTTCCGCTGGATGTTTGGTCGCACAGGCTGCCCAAAAATTTCAAGTGGATTATTTTTTGGCAGTCCTGTTCATCCAGAGTCTTTCCAAAGAACCACTGAAACGACACTCTTGCTTTTATAACCCCACTTTAGCCAAGGTGAGGCGGGGCCCCTCTTCTTTTCGACAAATCTGATATAGATAGCTTTGTCTTGCGAGGAATCGAGACCACAATATTTCCAACCAATTAGTTTGACGCATGTTTCGATGCCACATCCCCTGGCATCTCTATATTAAAATGGCTTGCACTCCTCTAACTTGCATAAACATTTTAAAAAAAACGAAGATTCTCACCTATGGTTGAGTACAGAAAGAGAATTTTAGTAAGAAATATAGAATGACGTTAACAAGAGCCGATGATAATGGATAGTTTTAAAACTGGCATCAACTCAAGCAGGTGGTATCAGAATCTCCTCCTCCCCTGTTAAGACAAATGTTGGTAACGTCTACAAAGAAGTGTTTGAGAATTCAGCCTACCCTTCCAGTTCAGAACATTCAATGGCCTTTGGGGATTAAATTCGTAACCGGAAACCGTAGGTTCGCTTTTTCGACCAATTGGAATATTATTCCAGACGGGAATCTAAATATAGGGGAGGGTCTATTTAAAGATTAGAGTTGTCCCAGGCCATAACAGCGCTGAATTCCTCACAGAAGTTGACTGGTGGCTTGAGCGCCTTCTATAATATCTGACGACCTTTACTGGCAATGATATATTGTTTTGTTTTTACAATACCTTTTCTGCGTGAGTAAGGCTATTGAAGCTTGCAGTAAGCACGAATGTTGTTATTACAGCTGATGGGCCAGATTCAACCTTCATTATGAGTGTCACAACTTGGGAAGCTCCTTCAGATGATTATTGATGGTCCTTCTGTGTTGCAAATGGTATAGCGTGCAATCGAACCCCTGCTGTGAGAGTCACCTTGGGCACCAACTAGTCGCTTTGCCATTATTCTATAATAGGCGGTGCCCTACTGTTTTCTGCCTAATGATAGTGATGGATGAATAATAGTATCGTTCAGGACATTTCATTGGAAATAATAGTAGTGATGGCATTTTTCTCTATTCTTCACTGCAAAATAATAGTGATTTTTTTTCTCCGAAATTAATTGTAGTGTCGACACTATTATTAGGCAGGTGGGAGTAGCCATTTTTGAAGTGGGGGAGGGGGTAGTGCAAAGATGATATTTGAAAGGCCTTTGTGTGAGGTTTCGCTGTCTCCCCTACCTCTAACTAGAACTCCCCGGTCGTTATAACCCCCTCCCATTTCCCTTCTGGGAGGTGTGAGGATGGGTAACGACGGAAGGTCCTAGTTAGGACAAGTCGACCCCCTCCCGAAATAATTGTGCAATATTCAGTGCTCTGACAGCGAATCGAAGTCATTTGTAGCGTGTGTAGCCCATTATTTGGAGATCATTTTCCGACTCTATGTTGTGTGAAAGTTTCATTGTGCCAATGTTCATGGGGGGCATCGAAAATGTTGGGAGGTCAAGTTCCCCTCCCCCAATTCTCCCATGGGTACGTCACTAGCACCAACCGCCTACAGAAAGTATATTAACCATTTATTTCCAAATGAAACAAAATACTGCATTTTGATTGGCTGAGGGGTACGGTGTAACTTGCAATCCACAGTGTTTTTTTTTACACCGTGTTTAACCACGGTGTAAAAACAAGAATATACAAAATCAAGCTATTTGGCTAAAAAAATACCCATTTTTAATTATTAATTCATACCTTCTGCTTGGTTATGTTAGAACAAATATAAAAATACAGGAAATTTAATATTTATGTGCAATAAAATATTATAGATATGGATGTCATTGGAACTGGCTCGTTGAGCCAGTTCCAATGACATCCATATTTGTCTGGTTTTATTTAAGAAACTTGCAAAGTACAAATTTCTGTCAGCTGTTGTCCACAGTGTAGGTTAAAGTATTAAGTACACCAAAATTCTTAGAAATAAATCCGTTATCCTTGTGTTTTCCAGGTTGTATGGGAATTTACACCGGTTTGGGAACTCAAACACGCTTCGGCTTTGCCTCAGTGTGTATGAGTTCCCAAACCGGTGTAAATTCCCATGCACTCTGGAAAACACAAGGATAACTAATAGTACACCACTCGGCAACCAACAGGTTTACGTATCAATGGAAACATGCTTAGTTTATTAAAACACATACCGTCATCGTAGATCGGAGGCAGGAATCTCCTAAATGGTGTTTCAGCCATTCCCCAATCCGGGTGTTTCAAATTGTTACAGGATCCGTCTGCTAATCTGTATGGATACCGTGGATCACACTTTAGCTGTTGAAATGGACACTTGATTGCATCTATAATCATATCTCCGTTCACGCCCGTTTGGTGTGTCCGAAAAGAAGGTGCGCCCGTGTCAATGTTATACCTGTTGGTTGAAAGACAAATGGATACTGCAGAAAAACCTTTTTAGTCATTTGTGAACGATTCGAATCTATGAGAGTGTTCAAATTGCTGGAGTCTAATTACCAGGGGCGTATATCCTAGGGGCTACGGTGTGGTACTGCCCCCCCCCCCCCCCCACCCCCACCCCCTAAAAATTGATCAATTAGTTGAAGGGAAGAGTCCTATTTTATTGTCAGATAACTGGTATGTTCAAAGACCTTCGCATTAGCATAGGGCTAGGCGGTAAACCAGTTCGGTTCCGGTTTTTGTGGCAAACCGGTAAACCGAGCCACAACAGCAACTTGGCCTCAAGATCCAGCAACAACCGGCCGAACGGTTTTACTGTGTTTGTGCAAAAGCCGATCAAACTAACTTGCTGGGAGGGAACTGGGCTAGTGACCATTATGGACTCTCATTATTTAGCCTTCCCGGCAAAGGGGCGAATACATCGTGTTTTCGTTGTCACATTTCTTCTCTTATTGACTCGTCCTCACAACATGGATATGATGGATTAGATAAATTCTATCCGATCGTGAACCTAATTTATGTTTTTCTGACTAAATACACTTCGCAACTGTTCTCATATAAACCCCAAGAATGATCAAAGGTAAGTTAGGATGAACCTAATAGAGATACTTACAGACAGGGCTTTTGTGATGAGATGTGTCATACAAACTATTGTGGAATTTTTCCAAGTTAACACTTACGCTGCCGAAAGCGACTATTGTCACCTATTTCATGATGGTTATCTGAACGTTCTGGTATGCGCAGATCAAACCAACCATATGATTAATTGTTAAAAAGGGCTCAGAGAGCCCTTTTCAACAATTAATCAGATGATAGAGTTTCAAGTGTGTCATATTTTTTATTAAACTTCCTCGCATTAAGACGCACATAGAGGTCATCCATATAGGACTAAAGTGGGCGTGGCAGTGAAAGGGTTAAGGAGCCTAAAGTTTTATTATACCACCCACTTGAAAAGTGGGAGAAATATAGTGATCATTTACTATCTGTTCTTAACACATAGAAACATCGAACCAGAACTGAGCATTTTTCCCGAAACCGAACCTAATCTGGAAAATCAAAACCTCCAAGCTCTAAAGCATGAAATGGTTTCTAGTTTAGTTATATTTGTGTTGGACCAGCCCCAGAATATAGCCATGTCAAACGGCAATGCCGTGGTGAAAGTTGTGGCAGTCTTCTATGCGTTTACCACGATATTGTCTATTTTTGTGACTTATTACGGTGATTATATTCTCGTTACCCGAATAGCGCGACGAGACGCAAAGGTACGTCGGGCAAAATCATGTCATGGTTGATTAAACATTTGTCACCACATCTCTCCACTCTTCCAATATCAGAGGATACATACGAGCTTAATGGTCACAGTTACAGATATTTAAGGCGCGAAATAAATAATGGAAAGTTACAGATTATTTTCAATGTTGTCAAAATCCAATCGAAATGATAATTTTGGGGATTGTCCGTCCTGTTTATGAACAATTCTTCGCAATTTTTAACACCAAAAATCGAAAAAAAAATTCGATTATTTTGCACCTAAAGGATTCTCGTCGCTTATGTACCTACAAAAGTGTACCTTCCTTTTTCTGGAGTAGGGTCGAGACTAGTTCAATAATATTAACCCTTTACCAAACGTAACGGCCAAAACGCTATTCTCAAAAAGCGCCAATTAATTTTCATTATTTTCTCATTTTTTGTCTCAAAAACATAGGTTATGACCCTCGTTGGAAAGAGCTCGTCGAGCTCGTTCCAATGAGGGGTCATAACCTATGTTTTTGAGACAAAAAATGATAAATATAAATAGCGAATGTAGGGAAATATGAAAATTCAGACAGTTTCTGTATTCAATGATGGATTTGGTTCCGTTTTTTGGTATCTCCACATATCGGTATCAGTTCGGTTTTTCGGTATATTGGCCATCTCTAAAAATATAATTATTACTATGTGATAATATTAAAAATTCATGGTTAAATTAATATTATGTCCTGATACTCAACAGGCATTTGTCCCAATAAAAAACAATAAAGCAACGATTTAACAAATGAGAGTTAACTGTGTTGAATTTTCATACCTTTTAGTAATAGCTTTCGTCATTTCCGTCATTGCTAAACCAGACTGTCCAATCGGCTTCGCGTACTCATTGGTATTGATAAACCAGTTATGCATTCTGACAGTCGACTGCTTTGGAGGACGGTCCACACCTGAAATTTATTCATTATTTTAATCCTTTACCTTACATAACTCGGGTCTGGAAGTAAACCGCGAATGATCATTTAGGTTACAGTTAAAACTAGAAGTCCTGTCGCGAACTGTGCGCTTCTCTAGGCTTAATTGCGCGTAGGAATTTTGCGCAATTGCCATATCGAATGGCATCCAAAGCACGGCTGGGTCTCCTGGTTACTCACAGCAAACACAGGCAATGTTTCTGCCAAAGGACCTCCGGGTTACCCGGGGGTCCATTGGCTGAAACATTTCTTGTGCACATGCGATATGTACAGAATTTGATAGCCTTACTATGGTCATAACGCGTAGATTAACGAGCAGATCGATGTGCTATCTGTGCGCATTTCATGACAGGACTTCTAGTTTTAACTGTACATGGAGGTTACGTCAATTGCAAAATACGCGAACGAACTGCAGGTTACCAGAAAGAAATGCAACACAACTTTATAAATTACTATTCACTCATGTTTTGCGGAAAAGACTTGACAATCGTTCTGGACTATCTCGACTCAAAAGTAAAGCATTGCATCCACATTATCAATCGAATGGCATACTGTTTCCAGTTTAAAATAATTTACACCTAAAATATTAGCAACAACAAATGCGCGATCGCACTTTGGCCGCCTGAGCACTTTTGTCGTACAAAAGACAGTGTGTTCCAGACTTGTACGCTGCTGACGAAAGGAAGGTGAACCAAATACTCATGAGGACTTCATCTAAAGAGCTAGATTCCGGTGTGACGGTGTGGAATGGTCTCGTTGTTTAACTGTTGAACTCCAAATTGCCAGGCTGGGTTGCCTAGGTTCGACTTCCAGTAGGGTATCAGAATCCAACATTCTAAGTTCCTCAACTTGTTTGTGTCCTTCGAACACACACACGCCCCTTTGCTACATCCCTGATATCAAGCCCACATCTGTTTTATTACACGCCTATTCTATGTAATCCCTATCTACGGTAACACGAAACCGTACGAAAAATTAAATTATGTTCCGAACATATGTGCAGAACGGAAATCGTTGACGGGCTATTTTTAAACAGAAGCGAAATTTCACTGGTATTTTCTACAAATCGTGAAATGCAATTACAGTTTGCATCGTTAGCGATAACTGAAAATCGTCCCCTAAGTTCCAATGTGTTCTATGTGTCCGCGGCTCTCCTTCTGCACTGGCACTCGAGCTATATCGATTAACCGATTCACATGCGTGTGTCGTTCTGTATATGTATTGTCAATATAAACCAGATAGATCTTGAAAATGAATACAACTGGTCAAAGCGAGTACTTCGGCGAAAAGGGCGCTTGCACAGATATCTGAACGTTAACCCTTTACCCAACGTAACGGCCAAAACCGACCAGCGCTATTCACAAAAATCGCCAATTAATTTTCGTTATTTTTTTTCATTTTTTGTCTCAAAAAGATAGGTTATGACTCCTCATTGGAAGCTCGTTCCAATGAGGGGTCATAACCTATCTTTTTGAGACAAAAAATGAAAAAATATTAGTTATTCAAGAATTTTGTTTGCAAGTGTCTATTTTTCATGTTAGGTAAAGGGTTAAATGCAGATTAAACTAGATTAATCTTTACTTACCTTTCTCGTAGTAAAATACATCCGATTTCTTTTTATTTAGTACGATGCTGATTCCTATCTCAGTGATATTGAACGAAGGATCTTGTCGAATGAGCACAGCGATTTGCGACGGAATTGTGAAGCCAGGATTCTGATAAAACTGTTGATATTGTATATTAATGTTTATTGTATTTATAGGGTAAGAATCTTGCGGTGTGGGCTCAGTTTGCTTTTGGTTGTAGAAATTATATCCATTTGGTCGATCAGTCTCTGTGTTGTAAGCATATGTTTTGCTGAGACAAAGTACTGCAACGAAGACAAATATTACGGCAAGTCTTTCCATCCTCAGCATCCGGTACCCCTAAAATTAAAAGGCAAGGCAAACTATTCAACAAATCAATTCGAATTGGCAGGAGCTGCAGAGCGACATTCAATGTTATGGGGGTTCAATGTATGTGGGGATTCTGGGACCTTTTCCCCGGAAGTCATGTAAAAATTGTGGAAAGCTAACTGAGCAATTTTAAGACATCGATGTCAGTTGTCCACAACTGTTCCGCTTAGCGGTGCCGGCAATCTAGGGCTGAAACGGTTGGATCATTTTCGTAACAGACTAACCAAGAGCGATAACTGGATAATATCCGTGGCCATTATTTCACCGAATATGGGATCAAAACTATAGGAATTGGAAAGCAGTGTTCTCAAACTATTCCGTAGTGTGTATGCAAACGAACGTTGTCGAGTACTCGACAACGTTCGTTTGTATACACACTACCGAATAGTTTCTGCGATTACCCATTACTACCGGAAACTGCCGATCATTAACGAAGTCTTGAACGCCAATGTCGATTATTTCGCAATATTTTCAACGCGGCTTCGATGTGTAATCTATCACAAAGGATAAGTGGCAGATTTACGTTTTAAACGTGGAATGACGATCACTATCGATGTTTCGGATAACCGGTTGACGGTTTTTCTAATCGGTTAGGTTGCTATCTGGTTTCAAACCGATTATCCAATTAACCATTTCAGTACAACGGCAGGCCACCGATGCTCTAAAATCATCGAGATCGCGCAACAGGCCAACATTGATTAATCTCATTCGCTTTTGAAGTGGTCACTACTCTGGCGCCGACACCGATTCAAACGCCACAAAAATACAACATTCTCCTCATATAAGAAACTTTTTTACTATCAATTTGCAAACATCAAACAATGGGAAATAGTTCTCATGGCCCAACCTCAGATGCAAAACACACACACACAATATTTCTTATGCTCAGTCAGAAATTGGAACCTGGCTTATTGACAACGCATCGTCCCCTGAGGCTGTAAGATGCATCGGAACCTCCATAACTAACCCAAGCTCATCAAACAAAAATCTCTGTTTCCCAAATTTGAAAACAGACGTTTGATGGATATTATCCAACCGCTTTAACTCGGGAACCGATTTTTTTATTAGTGTCAGATCGTGGAGTGTCCGGTGATTGATGTTATCCTACTGTTACGTCGCTTATTAAGTTTGGTGGAATGGCAGGCTTCTTTCTGGCCATTGAAGGCGCGTTTAAAGTGTTTAAATTTGAAAATTGAAATTCTACCCCCTTTAAGGTTCACGAACATCTGACATCACACACCACCCCAGCCCATTGAAAGTGCATGACACTCATTGGGAAAACTATTGGCGCATCTTGGTCAGAATGTGTACTTATAAGGAGTGTAAGGTGGCCTGTGTGCTTTTGTTGCTTGAATTTCGTTTTTATCTCCAAATATAATGCCTTCATCTGCTACTGATCCTTGGGACGCTCTCTATGAGAGCTTCCCAAGGATCAGTGACAGGGGTTAGTATTATTGGTTTGAAATACGTGTGTGAGATTTCTTAACTGATATGAAGGCACCCAGATTGCCCACGTTTGGACATGGTGGCGCTGTGTACTGAGACGTACTGCTCGTCGATGGTGCACTTCTTTCAACCAACACTAACCCTGCTTGTGTTGAGTTAGTACACGGGAGAGTCTGGTCTCTCCGGGTACCCCGGCTTCCTCCGCCCGTAAAATTGTCCGACACGAGGTGACCCTGGCTGTCGAAAGTGTCGTTAAACCCCAATAAATAAATAAATAAAATAAATAAATAAGTAAATAAATAAATAAATAAATGTTAACTGGTATCTGTTGGAGAGCGATGACTTATTGGTTAGAACACTGGATGTTAAGTCAAAAGGTCGGAGGTTTGATCGACATCCGGGTCATCTGCGCGGTCTCCTTTGGGTGAGATACTAAATCCCGATTGCCCTCGTACAAAGGCGTACTGCATGTTGTCGATGGTGCACTTGCACTCAAACGCTGCTTACTTTTGTGGCGGGTTGTAAGTCTCACAATTGCTCGGTGGATCTCTCCGGGTACTCCGGCATCCTTTACCCGTAAAACTGTCTGGCACGATATGACCCTGATTGTTGAAAGTGTTGTGGAGCCCCAGTAAGACAAATAAACGTACTGTACAAACATCACAGAAAAAAAACATTACTTTTAGGGGAGACCCTGGAAAGTGCTCAAACTTTCTCTTAAAAAATCCTTGAAAGTCCCGGATTTTATTTTCGGAATGAATGGACACTGAGTGGGCCCAACGATGTTTCACAACTTCTGTACATTTATTTAGACGAAAATGTGGGAAAAATGACTCGTAATGATACGAAGTCTGATCAGCTATGGAACGAAAATGAATTTGGCGATTCGAAATTTAATAATTTCTCCGTTATGCATGATGAAGAAATGCTTCTTGGGCGGCAAATGCCTATGTAGAATCTATTCATCATGCGTAACGGAAAAATACTGAATTTTGAATCGCAAATTTCATTTTGATCATATGTACTTCCTTAATGAATTTCACAGGAACTGATTATATAGAGAGTAATCGCTTGACTGGACTGGTTACGTGAAATAATTCACGAGAGGAGAGGGACGTTGTACAAACACGGGTGCGCGAATGCGCACGAGTGTTTTACAATATAGTCCCTCGCCTCGAATGAATTATTTCACGTAACCAGTCCAGTCAAGCGATTAATCTGTTTATTACTTTTCATGTTTAACGATAATTATATTATTTAACCCTAAGTAACGGCCAGCTCTATTCTCAAAACTCGCCAATTAATTTTCATTATTTTTTAAATTTTTGTCTCTAAGACATAGGTTATGACTCCTCATTGGAACGAGCTCATTCCAATGTGGGGTGGTAACCTATGTTTTTGAGACAAAAAATGAAAATGATAGTTATTCAAGAATTTTTTTGGCAAGTGTCGTCTGCTTTTCATGTTAGGTAAAGGGTTAAAAACGCGACAAAAAAAACAAAACAATGAAGTCCACATAACACCCACGGCAAAGCGTTTTCGTTCGCGCGTACGGATACATGACACAATTGTTGATTGCATAATTCACTTGTGAAGTTATCATTTACAATCAAACCCGGAAATCCCAGTAAATCACACTTTGGAAAGTAATAAATTCTGTTAACAAATATTACCAGGGGCGGCGATACGATTTTCAAAGTGTGTGTGGGGGGCGGGAGGGGGGGGGGGGGCGGCTGGGTCGGGCGATGGGTGGTCGTCGTATGAAAATTTAAATTGCAGGGCCCCAAAACCCCCATTTTCATGCATCTGAGCGGATATTTTGAGATTTTTCAGGAGATGCATTTGAAAGATTTCACACTTAAAGAGCCGTTAAAAAATTGGTAAAGCATACAGGTGCGGTCTATTTATCAGCTTTGGTCGTAACGACCTCACCTGTATGCTTTACCAGACGTTTACAGCAATTATACTGTCTGTGTATTATCTTGTTTGGGGTGGAGTTGGTACTTGTATGTCTGTAAGATTATTTCAGTTAACCGATTTTTTAATAGACTGTATACATTTTAGCGTTTTCTGCCACTTACTGCAAAAAATGGTCCGAAATCCATCGAAACTGAACCAGAGAAACATAGCTGGCGAAAATATGGGGGAGGCTCTAGGTTCTCTCCGTGTTTCACCAGTCATTGGTTGTGTTAAAATATATGCATACAAAAACATGGCCAGGGAAAAAAAACTGAAGCCCCCCAACCCTCCCCCACCCCCCCAACCCCCAGCACCCCCCAGTTCCGCCTGCTCTGTTTACAAACCTTATCTTCGCATTTTCCTCCCTAAGCATTAATTTGAAAGTAAATATTTCCTATTTAAGGGAGCTAACGGGCACGAGGCGACGGTGGTAAATGTTTGGAATTGCACTTCTGAAAGAAGATTAACTGGGATATATAACCGAACCATGCCATCTTAGAACACAGGTCACTCACATATGGGTCGGGGGGGGGGGGGGGGCTCAGTTGTTCCGGCATTGGACGTCAAACCGAAAAGTTCACACGGTTCGTTCCTTACCAGGCATAACTGCATTGTGTCCTTGGGCACGGCACTTAATCCCCACTGCCTACATGGAGACACGGTGGAGTTGTGTACTAAGGCGTACTGCACGTCTGCGGTGCGCTTGTCTTCAAACAAATAATGCTAATTCTGCTTGTCCGGAGTTAGTACAGTACGTGGAGAGTGTATTATCACTAAATCCCCCGCAGAGTGGAGATTCCACCCAAGCAATAATTGCAAATTTTTTGCAAAGCATAACAAGCACAAGCAAAGTTTCAGTCAATGGACCTCTGGGTTAAACTCGGAGGTCCATTGGCTGAAACATTGCTTGTGTTTTTTGTCGATATGCACAAAATTTGAAAGTTATAGTTTGGGTGATAACTCCATTCCGCGGGTGATTTAGTTACAATCCACTATCCACGTACTGTACGTTGGGGTATCTGACAGTTGTTTCCCACTGCTTGGTGGTTCTCGTTGGGTGCTTTGGCTTACTCCACCTGAAAAACTGTCCGACACGAGGTCACCCGCTGTCGAAAGTGCTGTTAAACCCCAATAAAAAAATATTTCACATGCGACTAATATAGAGTACAAGTGTGCTTCGACCAGTGTGTTCGTTGCATGTTACATCACACATGGTCGCGAGAGGCGAACCTTTCCATATACTAACCCATCCGGACCCTTACCCAAGAATAATCAAACTGGGGGCTTTTTTCCCACCACCTATAGATGAGAGCTGAGCACCCTCAGTTTATGAGCTTTCTGCCCACGGAATGGATAAATAAACAAATTCAATATGAAATCATGTTTATATTAGAAAGGGCATGCAAAAAAGATCAACTCAGGACCTAAGGCTGAGAGAAAAAATGAAGTGAGTGATTCAGCCCCCCCCCCATCCCCCCACCCCCGAACCTAATTTCCATGCCCGACCCTAACCTTTTCATAAGGACTTTACAAAAATGTTAACTCCATTTAAAATGATATCGGAATTTATCTACCATTTACAAAAAAAATGCAAACGCAAACAGCAATATCAGTAGCGATACAAATTCGGCGATAAAATATCTTGTATTGCTATTCACGGCTATTGTAGTAGCGATAAAAGTCACATGACATCGCGAGAAACGAACGTACGCACCCCTGACGGACTATTTTAGTTGTACTGGCAATCACAAGTCATTTCCTTCAAAAACGTATAATGCTGCAATAAACGATACCAGTGACGGCCGGTCCATAGGGCCATGGTGGCCAATGGCCAGGAGCCCCGGGCCCCAGAGGGGGCCCAAGGACTCAAAGGAAAAAGAAATTTGTAGGTTTTTTGGGGGCCCCCCCTCTTTAAAAATTTGGGCTCCCGCAGAGAAGTTAATAATTTACAGGCTCATGTGCATAAATGAAATTTCTCTGCGCGCTGGAATAGAGTTTTCATCAACACGCCGTTTCCGTGGTCTCCGCTAGTCCAACAAATCAAGAAGAAGCCGAAGGAAGAATCAAAAGTTTCATGTTTTTTATAAACCGAATCTATAATCCCAAAGTTCACCCGATTAACCAGATAGGCATCAGGGGGGGGGGGGGGTTATTTGCAAAACACTGATGCCGGGGTGGGTGGGTGGTCAAGGAGGACAAAAAAAAAAAATTCCGATGTTTGCAATTTTTTTCCTCAGACACTTTTGGGCAAAATTGTATACCATAATCAGTGAAGTATCATACAAGAACCAATAAAAAGACACTCAAGTTATCAGGGGGTACCTACCATGGGTTATATACGATTATAAAACTGTTATTGCGGCTGAGCTATGATTCGGCTTATAGTGATACAATGTATGACATATTGAATAATACAAGTTAAAATGCATCACTAATTGCAATTATCAAACACTGTACTCTAAGGATAAGTTATCTTGAGGGTGTTCCGTTTGATTAAATTTCTAATAGATTCACCCTGGTGAGATCGGCTGGCTTAGATGAGGAGCAAAGACAATTATGTGAAGTCAGGAACAGTTATAGATCTCAGCTGCAGGAACAATTCTGTGCAACGATGTATCCAGACCTATTACGAAAACACCAATGACTCTTATTGCCATTGTAGGAAGTATGTAACACAAAAACTACTAAACATTGAACCTGATTGAACTGCTAATTTATTTCAAACACATCTGAGAACACAGGTGTCAACAAAATCATGTACCCGACCTTCTAGGACTGGACTTAAAATAAGTAATAAATCCCCTCCCCCAACCCAGGCATTCCCCACCCAAACCTTCGTCAAAAAAATAAACAATTTGTATGATATTTTACAAAGCTCTCTGAACTCTGTCGAATATCATATATATTGTTGGTTTCTACAACATGCCTGAACACATGGGGAAAAACCTACAGTAAAACCTGTCTTGAGAGACCACTGTCTTGAGAGACCACCTGTTTTGAGAGACCACATCTGCCAGGCACCGATTGGTTTTACCCTATAATGGACCTGCTGTGGGAGACCACCTGTCTTGAGAGACCATTGTGACCTGGTACCAACTTGTATTTTTATGCCATAATGGGCCTGTCTTGAGAGACCGCCCCTTTGAAGACTGAAACCATGACAAACACTTTTTACCTGTTCTGGAATTGGAAAATCCATTGTGGTTATACTAACATAATTAAAAGTATTAAAAGCACTTAATTGGGTTTCAATTGCTAACTCCTTAAAGATTGAGATGTTTTTATAAGACCCCTGTGAAAAGATTACAATTATTGCTGAATAAACAATTTCATACATACCTGAAATGTGACAGATAGGAATAAAAATAAATTTGTGTTGAAAATCTTTTTGTAACAAATTGAAATGGACTGTTATAAAAATTATAAAAATAAATTAGTGTTGAAAATCTTCAATGAAGATTTTCAACACTAATTTATTTTTATAATTTTTATAACAGTCCATTTCAATTTGTTACAAAAACTTCATAAAAAAGAACAACTACAAAGTAATTACAAGAATCCATTCTTCTCCATTTCTGAAATTTGTGGTTGTTTATTCACTGACTTGAGAAAATCTGAAACCTGTTATGAGAGACCATCTGTATTGAGAGACCACTTTTGTGTGGCCCAAAGGACGGTCTCTCAAGACAGGTTCTGCTGTATAGGTAAAAAGTTAATGATAGACATTCAAGAGTGTTAATGAATTACAATAGAACATGCCTTAAGAGACCGATGTCTTTGGAGACCATGTTTTGTATGGACATACCTGGACATACCAGCTTTACTCTATATTTGATTTGTTATGGGAGACCATCTGCCTTAAGAGACCACTTTGGTCTGATAAAACGGATGTTCTTTCAAGACCTGTCCTACTGTACAAGATCAATCAGTCAATACTGTATGATAAAATTGGTTATGGTGCAGTATGGTGGGAAGGATGATGCAGAAGCATGTATTTAGTGGGGGTGGGCGGTTCAGATAATCCCGGAAAAAATTGTAAAACTGGAAAAAAATTACATGGGGTGGGTGGGTGGGTGGGTCCTCCGACCGGTCAAAAACAAAAAATCGGCATCGGTGTCTGCAAATTTTTTCCTAACCTCCCACCCCCCCCCCCCCCCCCCCCCCCACCTGTAGGCATGAGATAAAATGTTATGATAATTTTCCTTTTCATAATTCATTTGACTCTAACAACTGAAGTGGACTTTGAGAAATATCAACAGGTGTATTATGTGAAACTGCGGAAAGCCATAACAATAACAAAGTGACTGAATGGTGATGTATAGTAATGCGCGTCAGTCAGGGATGTGGCGACAGGGGTGGAGGTGGGGGTGGGGGTGCCCCCTCCCCAGCTAGGAGTATTTTTTCAATAGTTGGAAATTCCGAGGTCAAAAATCAAATAGTTGGAAATTCAATAAATTAACATTGTTCATGAAAAATATTAAAATTCCAACTTAATGATGAGAAATTTTGATCCTTTATTTCCAACTGGAAACTTGAGTTTCAAATTTCCTACTCTAAAATTGACATTGGCCTCAAAATTTCGACTCTGACACCAATCCGGTAAATTTTCTGACCCAGACACATTATAAATGATGTTTTTTCCGTTTCAGGACTAGTGAAAATTTTCAGAATGATTCATAAGCATGTGTGTATATATATATATATATAATCACTTTAACCCTTTACCCAACGCAGACGATTCCAAAATTCATTATTTTAAATATCATTTTTTAAATTTTTAAAAAACATTTCAACAAAACCATATCATGTGACCCCTCTTTGGAACGAGCTCGACGAGCTCGTTCCAAAGAGGGGTCACATGATATGGTTTTGTTGAAATTTTTCGAAAAATAATATTTTTCAGCAGCTGTATTTGCATATTAACACGGGCGGATGCGGGCGATTTGTTGGTTAAAGGGTTAAAAGATATCACCCAGCGCTGCAGCGCAACCACCTATCGAAACTACTCACAGTTGGAATTTACACCGGTGGCACTCCGCTCCTCCTCTTCCACGCACAGACAGGATGATGACGATGTGGAGCCAAAATTTTGGAAACTACCTGCTGTTAGTGAGGGTCCAAAGGGGCTTGTCTCACGCCGTCCCTGCTCGCTTCCGGCGCGCGAAACCATCTTAATTATTATTATTCTTTAACCCTTCTTTCCTGTCTAAAAGGTGTATCTTTGGTAACTGTGGTGTCATGTGATAAACAGAATATGAAATTCGTGTTTGGGTCATACTCTATTTATGACACTCGTCTACGAATTTCCCGTTTTGTCGAGCCAGGGGCTCGATGCAACGGGAAATTCGTAGACGAGTGCCATAAATAGAGTATGACCCAAACGCTCATTCCATATCCACCATAGACGCAGGGACTAGACTTCTAATGCACGTACACCGCAAAAATAGGCCATACTTTTCAACCCTTCGCCTTACCAAATAGTAGAAAACACTTTACAAAAATATTGAATAACTAAAAAAATGTTTGCCCGAAAATACAGCTTATGAATCCCTCATTGAAAACGAGCTCGTGGAGCTCGTTACAATGCGGGTCATAAGATGTAAACATAAAAAATGAAAAAGTAATAAAATTTAACGCTTAATTTTTTTTTTTTTTTTCTGTAATTGGCGCCGGCTGGTTTTGGTCGCTACGTTGGTAAAAGGTAGAGGGACTGTTTGAGAAAATAAAACACAAATAAATCACAAAATACCGACGGAACATATTTTCTGTTGCATATAAATTAACCAAAGGCATTTATCTATGTTTTCGCCTAACGAAATGTTGTGAAGAGAACAATTTTCTTCTACTTTTGTAACTTGCAAATTTACGAACATTTCATCTCATCCCACAACTCATGCGTAAAGTGAAGGATGATTTATTCATTTCTACAACAGACCGTATATCTTTCATCAGAAAGTACGAAAGTGATTTTCAAAAAGCATACGAAATCACAGTAGTTTTTGCGTTTAACAACTTTATTAAACCGATGCTTCAAAAAAAAATAATAAAGAAACATAAAAATGAAGAAACGAAACAACACAGAAGCAGACAACTTGCAACCTTCCAATCTTTTCTATTTTGTTTCAGATTAGTGCTCGACAAATTCACACCAAAATAGCACGTTTGATCTGTTTGTCTTGAAAATATACGCAGAGCAGAATTTCCGCCTTGGCAAAAAAATCACAATTGTGAAAAAATATAAACAAATACGGAAATATTCAGCCAATGGATCTCCACTCCAGAAAAAAATAGTCATTAGTGATTTTCATAATATTTCGTGAAAAAACTGCGCTTTGCGCTGTTTTCACATTTAACATTTTCCAGCTAACACTGGTTTCACTGGGGCATATTCAAACTAAAGAATTAAACTGCCGTCTTAATAAACTAAATAGTTATGATATTTGCAGTAATGGGCTCTTTATAATTTATAGTCCACCTATATTTAAATTACAGGTACAGTGCGGCCAAAATACATGCAACCAGTTGCAGGAACTACCCAAGTAAAGTGTGTCGGTGAAAACCGTATTTTGGAGCTGACGTTTTTCTTTTTCAACCTTCTGGAGCAAAGATACAGAAGATGGCCGAGGGAGAGTTCGAAGGTTCCCAACCAAAATTTCTGAAAATTTTAGGCTCTGTAGTAATTGCTTTTCTTTAATAATAATTCATTCCCGCAACTGAAAGACTAAACAATGTTTGCTAAGCAGTGGCAAATTATTCAATGGACTAATTAACTAGGCTACGCCCAGGGTACCCCAACGTCAAAACGGCCGAGAGGTTTGTTCAAGCAAGGTTTCTTCACAACCGCCCCCCCCCCCCCCACCAGACAAATTAGCCGAGGGAGCTCCTCGTATCTTAACCCTCTGCTCTGCGCACAGATGTCAAAATACCACAATTCTAGGCAGCAGATTTTCCCCATAATGCAACTAGGAATTTAACCAATTCATTCTTGTTTGACAGAGCTCATTGAGCTCTGCCAAACAAGACTAGATTGGATAAATTCCAAGCTGGATTATGGAAAAGTTTTGCTGTTTGAAATTTCAATATTTTGACATCAATATGCAGAGGGTTAAACCGCCACTATTGCCAAGAGCCAGATTCAATGAAAATACACGTTGTAAACATCGATTTTGAATTAATTTTCTTCAAAGCTTATAAAAACCTTCCTCTGTGCTTTGCATCGTTATCTTATGTCGGAAAATTTGTCGTCTTGGACTCATATCGGAAAAAACAACATTATCGCCGCCTGTCGACCTTGCAGCGGGACTACCGGGTATCTGATATTTGGATAGCTTCATCATACAAAAGGCTGCACAAACATCAAGAAGTTATACCAATTGCACTGTAGCCCACTTAACTGGATATTTCTTTACTGAATAAACCTGTTACCTGTTATCTGAAGACAACTTCCAAACACTAGGCGATTTAGTATACCTTTAGAACAGTTTTGACCTGTTAATTGTATTTATGTTATAAAGTAAACTCTTGATAATTGACATGGCTGACAATTTTTCGTCATTGAAGAGATTTATAGAAAAGTTATCCCCCCTTAATTTTCAATAAATATAACACTAGGTGTATGGGAATTTCATATAAAAATTGAAACTTCGAAATGTTATCGAAGTTGTATCATCGGTGCGCGCATCATCTCACAAACTTCAGCCATTAATCTAAAAGTCTAGGAGATAAGATTTGCTATTTTGTTCTGGGAAGAATGGAAACTTGCAACTTACTGTAAAAACAGATTCTCTAAACAAAGAACCAAACTGGGAGGTTACTAAGTCGCTTCTACAGTTAAAACTAGAAGTCCTGTCATGAAATGTACACAAAAAGCACGTCAATCTGCGCGTCATTATACGCGTTATGACCAAAGTAAGGTTATCAAATTCTGTACATATGGCCTGTGCACATGCAATGTTTCAGCCAATGGACCTCCGGGTAACCCGGAGGTCCATTGGCAGAAACATTGCCTGTGTTTGCTATGAGTAACCAGGAGAATCAGCCGTGCTTTGGATGCCATTTGATATGACAATTGCGCACAATTTCTACGCGCAATTAAGCCTAGATAAGCGCACAGTTCGTGACAGGACTTCTAGTTTTAACTGTAATTAGCGTGCTATCAAAAGCTAAGTTTCCTTTTGTAACTTTTAATAAACGAAGACTACAGGCAGGGATGAATAAAAACATTTTGTTATCTACCAAAGATTTACTCGTATACTACAGACTTCCCTATGTTTCTAGACCTATTGTTTTTTTTTGTTTTTTTTTTATTTATTGGGGTCCGGGGTCACCTTGTGTCGAACAGGTTTCTGGGTGGTGGAAGCCGGAGTACCCGGAGAGAACCACCGCGCAACGACGAGCAACTGATAGACTTCCCAACGTACTGACCCCACATAAGCAGGGTTAGTATTGGTTGAACACAAGTGCACCATCGACGTGTAGTACGCCTTAGTACGCAGCGTCAGCGTGCCCCTGCGTGGGCAATGGGGATGAAGTGCCTTGCCCAAGGACACAACACAGTCGGACCGTGAACGTTTAGGTTTGAAGTCCAATTCCGTACCACTGAGCCACTGTTCTCCATATAGACCTATTTAAACATCAGTACATCGAGTTCAGACATCTAATCTGTATAATCTTATAATCACCATCAAATAGATCTTTACGGAAAATATCGTTCACCACACGTCTAATACGGGAGTGACGTCAACGTTTGCGTTGTAGCATTGTAAGTAGGTTGGTTTTGGAAGCAGAAGACGGGGAGGCGTGGGGGGTGGGGGGGGGCGGAAAAAGTTTTTAGTACACAATGCCGGGGTGGGTGGGTGGTAATGTTTTTTTCAATTGCATAATATGCAAATTCAGCAATTGAAAAAAACATTATTTTTCAAAAAATTTCAACAAAACCATATCATGTGACCCCCTCGTTGGAACGAGGTCGTTCCAACGAGGGGTCACATGATATGGTTTTGTTGAAATTTTTTGAAAAAATTTAAAAAAAATGATATTTAAAATAATAAATTTTGATATCGTTTGCGTTGGGTAAAGTGTTAAAATGATTTAGGCTAATATATACACATTACAGCTCTATTAGGAAAGCTGTATTGATGGGTATGTTGAGCTATTCGGACCATCTGGACCCAGTGCTGGGCCTATGACCTTTTGAACCAGCAGTCTGTTCGGCCTTCAGTGCCTCGATTGTTATAATTGCATATCCTAATTGTGTATCTAAACAGAGTTAAATATTTCTTATAATCACAGATAATCAAACCCCTTTTAGGTGTCTGTCCTGTGGTTCTTAAGAAATAAAGACTTCAAGTATATATAAATTATTTTTAACACACATCAAGAATCAAGATACAACTAATCGTAGAACAAATGGTTCATATGTAGCAGGAGGAGAGATAAGTGCTGGAGCTGGGGTTCGAACCGTCGACCTCTAGCACAGAAAGCGACCGATTTACCACGAGACTAAGAGATCCGGACCGACCAGGCTGGTTGGTAAATGGCCTTTATACCTCGACCGCTACACTACTCTCCCCTTCTTTTGAGATTCACCGCATGTGAATCTCACCCAGGTTCCTCCCTCAGAGCGGTCGAAACACCCGCAGTGCCACCTACTGCTGAGGATCGGACGAGCCCCCAAATGTAACAGGAGGAGAGATAAGTGCGGGAGCCGGGGTTCGAACCGTCGACCTCTAGCACACAAAGCGACCGATTAACCACGAGACTAAGAGATCCGGACCAACCAGGCTGGTTGGTAAATGGCCTTTATACCTCGACCGCTACACTACTCTCCCCTTCTTTTGAGATTCACCCACACTGAATCTCACCCAGGTTCCTCCCTCAGAGCGGTCAAAACATCCGCAGTGCCACCTTCTGCTGAGGATCGGACAAGCCCCCAAATGTAACATGAGGAGAGATAAGTGCGGGAGCCGGGGTTCGAACCGTCGACCTCCAGCACATAAAGCGACCGATATACCACGAGACTAAGAGATCCGGACCAACCAGGCTGGTTGGTGAATGGCCTTTATACCACGACCGCTACACTACTCTCCCCTTCTTTTGAGATTCACCACATGTGAATCTCACCCCAGATTCCACCTCAGAGCGGTCGAAACATCCCCCATGCTTCACCACTGCGTCCACAACGCCACCAACTGCTGAGGATCGGACGAGCCCCATATGTAACAGGAGGAGAGATAAGTGCGGGAGCCGGGGTTATACCTCGACCGCTGCATATACAACAATTGCACCAACCAGTGTTAAAATAAAAAACAAAATTAACAAAAAATTAAAACAAAGCTCTTATGTCCCATTTGGATAAAACAGTCACAACTTTAAGGGCCAACGCAGGTTCATCGTCAAAAAATGGTTTCTATAAAACCAGTCGCATGACATTCCCTGTGTCAAAATTCCTCTGTAAAATCTCGGGGTCACATAAGAAATGCCCAGAAACACTAGAAAATGGTCCTCAACAACATTGGGAAAGTGCTAAAAAAAACTGACAAATGATGCTGAGAGGGGTGGGTGTTCAAAATATGTCAGAATTCTTTTCTCTTTTTTGCAGGGTAAGGGGTGCGTTTTCAAAATGACCGGAAAATATGCTTAAAGTAAGAACAATTTTGCAGTTTAGGGGTGGGTGGGTGTCCGAGAAGGTCGAACGCGGAAAAAACGGTATTGTGTACTGCAAATTTTTTTCCGACCCCTACCCCCCCCCCCCCCCCCACCTCCGCTGCTCAGAATTGAATTAATCTTCTCTCATATTTCATTAACCCTTTACCCAACGTAATGGCAAAACCGGCCAGCGCTATTTACAAAAATCACCATTCAATTTTCATTATTTTTTTCCATTTTTTTGTCTCAAAAACATACCTTATGACCCTCAATAGAACGAGCTCATTGAGCTCGTTCCAACGAGGGGTCATAAGTTAGGTTTTTGAGACAAAAAATGAAAATATTTAGTTATTCAAGAATTTTGTTTGGAAGTGTCGTCTGCTTTTCGTGTTAGGTAAAGAGTTAACTCTGTACCTAATACAAAAGGCAAACGGTATTTGCAGAAAACATTTCCTGAAAAACTAAATATTTTCATGTTTCTCACGCACACATAGCTTTTAACCCTCATTGCAACGACCTTGTCGAGATCGTTCCAGTGAGGGACCATGAACTATGTTTTCGAGGAAACAATTGGAAAAAATAATAAAAATTGGCTGGCGATTTTTGTGAACAGCGCTGGCCAGCTTTTGTCATTAGGTTAACTAATAAGAAAAAATGTTCATGTTATCACGAGAATACAGGGAAATGTCTACGTTCATTTTAATTGAATACTCCTGCTCATTTACGAACCCTTTGAACCCGAGAGGCCACTTTTACGGTCCAGGGACATGATGCGTCATCATTTCATTAAGTAGGATGGCTGCCAAGTAAATGCGCGAATTAGACCAATCAATATTTTCAACATTTTTTTTTTTTTTTTGCGGTGAGGGCGTGGCTTGTGGCCCATCATTCCCTGATTGAAGCGAACTCATTGAACTAGCCCCGGTGGGGAGGGAGCAGCAATGAGGATTCTTTGTGAATAGTGCAGAGCTGTCAAGACAGTTACGATGGGTAATGGGCTAACAATTAATATCAATAATTCCGAAGTACCAATATATAGAGGATATGGAATGAGTGTTTTTCTCATATAATATATTTATGTCTAAGAATTTTCCGTTTTAGCGAGCCACTGGCGAGCCCAAACAGAAAATTCGGACGAGTTTCATGAATATTATATGAGAAAAACACTCATTTCATATTCTGTTTATCATGTGACACGCACACGCACAAATTAGCCACTTAGTATGACTTTTTAACCCATCACCTAACTTGAGTTGCAGACGTCACTTGGAAAAAACATTCTTGTATAACTAAAAAATTTCATTTTTTGCTTCCAAAACATAGGTTATGACCTCTCATTGGAACGAGCTCGTCGAGCTCGTTCCAATGAGGGGTCATAACCTATGTTTTGGAAACAAAAAGTGAAAATATAAAAAAATAATGAATGGCGTTTTTCTTGTAGGTAAAAGATTAATACAATATAACCCACCCTAAATAGAACAGATAACGTAAATTCTCCCTACTGAAATTATGCAAATGTTACCCAGTTGTATTTTGTTTAGCCAATCAAATTGTCCAGTTTGGAAATTGACAAATGAAAGCCCCCAACTCTAATTATGCAAATTATGAAAATGTGGCTCAGTTGTATTTTGTTCAGCCAATCAAATTGTCTAGTTTTGAAATTGACCAATGAAATTGACGGAAGGCTTTATTTATCACGATTAATATGAAAACCAAATATCTAATGTTTTAAAGTGAACAAAACGGACGTGACATGTGATAAATCTAGTTCCCTATCATTACTTTTTCTCCTACATCCGTCGACCCTTTCCCATGTTCTTACCCTTATTTCATGCAAAGGTTTGATGTACCTCATGTGCCAAAATATATTGGTTTGCGTGTGATAAATGTAAATATAATGCAGCGCCAAGGCTGCATGATAAAAAAAATAATTGGTCTAAAACACCCAAATTCTGAATATCGACTTTTTCAATTGCTACCCTTGAACTTATTTATTTATATTTATTTATTGGGGTTTAAGGTCACATACTTCTGCACAAAGGCTAATCATGGCCGTGACAGTTTTACGGGTGGAGGAAGCCGGAGTACCCGGAGAGAACCACCGAGCAACGGCGAGCAACTGTCAGCTCCCCAACATACTGACTCCACACAAGCAGGGTTAGCATTGGTTGAAGACAGGTGCACCATCGACGTGCAGTACGCCTTAGTACACAGCGCCACCGTGTCCCCACGTGGGCAATGGGAGTGAAGTGGCTTGCCCAAGGACACAACGCGGTTGCCGCAGGTGGGATTCGAACCGGGGACCTCTCGGCTTGCAGCCTGCATCTCTACCTACTGAGCCACCGCGCCCCCAGGTTAATGGGGGATCACTTTTTTAAACCCGAAACACTAATTAAAATAACAAATTTTGATTTCGGGTGCATGAGTAGTAAAGGGTTAACCCTTTATCAAACATGAAAAGTTGACGACACTTTCAAATAAAATTTTTGAATAACTAAATATTTTCATTTTTTGCATCAAAAACATAGTTTATGACATCTCATTGGAACGAGCTCAACGAGCTCGTTCCAATGAGTGGTCATTAGCTATATTTTTGAGACAAAATGTTTTTTAAAAAATAGTGAAAATGAATGGTAGGCCTAATAATTGTTGTGAATAGCGCTGGCCGGTTTTGGTCGTTACGTTGGGTAAAGGGTTAAGCGGAAACAATCTGTCAGTGTGAATCGGACAGGTAATTTTTAATATGTTTCGTTGCCGTTCTAAAGAATACCATACTGTGTGGAACAAAAACAAACCAAATAAATTCATAATGTACTGGCGAGCAGAAGGCAGTCTGACAAAATGTTCATTTGGATTCGTGAGATGTGCACCGAGAGAACACCTTCAAAGTTTTAGATATAGGAGAATCATCCGCTTCCCATTAAGGATTTTACCTGAAATTCTTTTGACTTCTATTAGACTTTTTTCCACTTTCGCAATTCTCCATCCACCCAAAAAATAATTGGCAGTAAATATTGTCAATTAGCGTCATAATGATTACGTCTTTGAACCCGAGCGGCCGCTTTTCTGGCCAGGAACATGACACGTCATAACGCCATTAAATATGATGGCTGTTCAATAAATATGTGCGGTGGACCAATCAACATTTTCAAAAATATTGATTAGTCTACCCCACATAATGAATATGAACTCTTCTAATTGCTGCCATTGAAGTGTCATGGAAGATACCACTAGAGTTCAAAGGATTAAAACAATAAATTCTAAAATAAGAGCGGTACCACTCCTTTGAAAACGGAAAGGATACGACCAGAAAATTACATAGATATTAGTCATTTATGGGACGAGGCGCCACATCGCTTTTGTCGAAAATACCCCAGTCTAAAACATCCACCCCCACACACACGCAAGCACAAAAAACAAATATCCCACTCTAATCCACATTTAATACAACGGATACTCCACAAAAGTATGGATCTTTTGCTGCGATCTTTATTCATTTCAAGACGTTACTAACCTTTCAAAATTTTCAAAATATCTTTTAAGAAATCCAGTAGAATTTTTTCACATTTCCGTTGTTACGTTTACTTCCTTCCCCCAAATGAAAAAAAGTGAGAACTCATTCTTTATAAACTCCACCCATGTACTCTACCTCATTCTGAAACCTTTTTTTATAAAACAATTTAATGATATCTGCCTCTTTAAATTAACTCGCGATCAAACTATAAAGACAAAGGCATTAGATGAAGATAATTGAGCGGAGTGACTTTCGAGTTCTAGCATATTTGATTGTGTTAATGCACTTGAAAGACCTCGACCTATAATGACTTTCATCACTCTAATGTTTACTAAGTTAATCTTATAAGGAGTGGTCAAACATGCCAATGGTTTGCGGGTCTAGCAATAATAATAAAAAAAGCGAAATGAAGCTTTGTTTTGTATACTCAACGATTGCATCCCCAAGTCGCTTTGAACAGTATCACCTAATTAAATCTTTACCTATCACAATAACAATAAGCCAGTCAGTTGCGGACCCCGGATTCTAGGTTTGAGAGGGCGCCACATTTCAATCCTGGGACATGACGCGAAGCATCACTCGACGATCGTAGCGGCGAGTTTGTGACGAGCATAAGATGGGGTATTCTACTCTTATGAGTGGGGTCCGGGAGGTAGGGGTCTCGTGGGAAAATGTTGGAGCATGGAAAATCAGTGTGGCCCTCCGCTGGATTATTTGCACATTGTCGCAATGTTTTCCAATCAATATATTCCAGCATCCAAATTTTGATAAAAGGAGCCAATTTATATCGGCTCACCAGAGATCTGCATAAGAGCTAGACCTATAGCTGTATGCATGAGGTGCGGTATTATGGGCGATAAAATACTGACATCCACTACCTTTCACAATGTTTTATCGCCCATAATATCGTGTCTCTTGGGATCGGTGCTTGTAAAAAATGTTACCGGATCACCCGGGACTCGCGTAGGAGCTAGGCATATAGCTGTATGCATGGGGTAGCGTATTACTGGCGATAAAATATGGACATCGAAGGTAGTGGGTGTCCATGTTTTATCGCCGATAATATCGCGTCCCTTGGTAGGCCTATCGGTGTTTGTTAAAAAAGACAAACCCAAAATACAGAAAATAGGAGGGACGCCCCTTTTGAATCCGCAAAGTGAATCCGGCCTACTTATGCGTCCCACATATGTGGGGATATGATCTGAAGGTGTCATCGATTGAGTAGGAGTAAACCTAATTACCCAAATTGACCCCAAAATCACCGACTAGCACAAAAAAAACACCCAAAACCTTTATTTAGGTCGGATTCCCCAGAATCCTAGTTTTTGTTGAACAATATTGATTGTTCGATTGAATAGGATTACTTTTACTAGTTCGGATTCCTTCAGACTCCTCGATTACTTCCTAGAACTACCACAAACAACCCGACATTGACCCCAAATCACCAAACACCAACCAAAATCTTTTTATTTTTGTTCAAATATCTGGAGAATCCTACTTATAAGAGTATCACGTAGTCCTATAAGGCGCGTTCCTTTGTATAACAGTATACCTAATTACCCAAATAAACCCGGAAATGAGTCCAACTCACCAAAAACAACCCAAATCACTTGATTTTGTTGGCATTCCTCCGCGATCCTCTACTTTTATCTACCCATGCCATGTTCAACCTATTATTGACCCTTTTCTGAGTATTTTAGTGCTCTGTTTGATCTTAGTTCTCTCTGGTCTCGAACTGTGGCCTCAATCAATCAGATCACTCCATTCATTTAAACCACACCCACTGCCACAAATTATTTGACAAAAATGTTCTTAGGTCCAGGCGTCAATCGAGTAGTGGCTGTAACATGCATTGTTCTGACGATACAAATCCTATGGGACCAATGAGCTGTCGAGTTATGACCGGGACAGACATCGAACGGAAGATTGGAAACCCATGTGGCAATGGAGCTATAGAGCAATGCTTGAAAGAATGACTCCACATACGACTCTTCTACTCATCTCGGAAAAAAAGTATTATATAACCACAGGCGATCCAAGATGCTGCAGGGATCCCATAAAGTGGATAAGTGGATTCCACAAGTGGGATTCCAAGATCCTATACAATTCTTATAAACTCCAATAAATGTAGTCTTATCTCCGGCTTCTACCACGACTTCAGCTGTCTATCCTATGATTGGCATGTTTGTACTCACCATTACTGTAGTCACCTACCATATTTGCAGCCCTGTACCATTACTATTGACTACTACCATTACTGTTGACTACTACCACCGTCCATACTACAATCATACTTGGCTTCCTCTACTACTACTACGAGTTCGATCCCCGCCCGGGACGACCCTCGTTGTGTCCTTGGGCAAGACACTTTATCCTGGTTGCCCACACGTGGGCACGATTACGCCGTGTGCTAAGGCGTACTGCACGTCGATGGTGCACATGTCTTCAACCGCTGTAATCCTGCTCGAGCGGAGCTTGAACAGAGTTAGAATGGTGAGGAGCTGATGCTCAGTGGTAGTATCCGGGTACTCCGGCTTTCTCAACTCGTAAAACTGTTACGGTCACTATTAGCCATTGTGCATACGTATGTGACCTTAAACACCAATAAATAAATATTCCTCTACAACTAACAGTCGTACATAATCTGCTTGCTCTGACGACTCGAATCTTATCGAGCAAATAAACTATTCCGTGGTGACTTGAACATGCATTACTCGGACGACTCGAATCTTATCGAGCAAATAATCTATCGAGTACGAACGAGAGACTCCTTGAACGACTCTTATCCTCATCTAGAAAAAGTAGATTCTCTGACCACAGACGTTTTTCCAAAAACGGATTCTACAAAAAAGGATTCCGTAAATGGGATTTCTAGTCGACTCCGTAAAATTGGATTCCATGATGTTGCATAAACACTGGAGGGTATAAAAGGGTTTCATCTCCCTAACTTTGCCATTTCATCCTATCTAATCAAAGACAACATCAGAACATGCCTCTTGTCCAATTAGAAAAGTTTTGGTCACATAGCAACCGCGTGCCAGCATAGAAACCAAGATGGCGACCTCCAGTGAACAAAATGGACGACGGAAATACGTGGCACCTTAACAAGACGCCTTTCGCATGCGCACTGACACAACGTATCACTGTGTGGATGATATCACAACATAGCAGCTCACGCGGACTTCCATGGCAACCAAACATGACGTAACATTGACGCCACTTCCGGGGTTCCCGCCGAGGTCCCAAAAAGGGACGATTCATCGCTCTCCTACTACTGAGGGGTAATAGAGGACATAAGAGGCATCCGTAATTTTTACAGTTCAAATATAGAAAATTTCCGACATCGTAGTTTTCAAATTAAGCAGTTGAAAAAGCCCCAAATTTTCAACACAGCCACATCATATGACCTCTCATTAGAACGAACTTGTCGGGCTCGTTCCAATGGGGGCGGGGGGGGGGGGGGGGGGGAGGGGGTCATATGATATGTTATTGTTGAGTATTTTTACAACAAAATATGAAAAAACACTAATTAAAATGATAAATTTTAAAATATCTTTTAAATTTACAATATCTAAATATCTTGTGTTGGGTTAAGGGTTAAAAGTTGCAAGCACGACAGTAGGTATAAAAGGAGAGTTTACGACCACTTGTACATGTACGTGTACAAACATACGCACACGATGCGTTCACCAACGTGGAATTCAGTGTTAAATCACACGCTTGTTCACAAAAACTGTACATGGTCTTGAATCCCCCCCATGTACAGTTGTGACTCCTAGATCGCGCTTTTAACGTTCAAATACTCGTGGTGAACGCGCGTTTTTAAAAAAAGGGTGAAATTGTACAGTTCACTTTTATCTTGTACGTAATTTTTCGTCGACGTTCCCATCGCAGATCAGACCCATCGATCCATCGTCGGCGAACGCGATCAAAAGCAAAAAATTCTGGGTCATCATCGAAAAACAGTTTTGGGGACACTAGACCAGCGGTCCAGAACCCGCAATTGTGTTGGTACAGATGGTCCAGAACTCTCCCTTGTTTTTGAGGCGGTGGGTTTTCTCCCATTTATGACATTATTAGGGGAATTCCCCACGGAATGTTTAAAACGCATTTTCAGCTCAATTAGGTTTTGAGTGGTAAAATTTTTTAATATATTCATGATAGCAATCGCAGTCATCAAAAAGCATTCTCTCTTAATTCGACACTCAGTGAATTGATGTGTGAATGAATGAAGATCTTTTGACAAATGTAAACACTACTGTCAAAATGCGTTAAATTAGAAACCGGTTTGTCATGTACTGTTTAAACGTATTTTTTTAAACTTCAATTAACACAGTCAGTTGAGATGTGAATATTTTCAGATTATTATATTAAGACGGAAGGAGTTTTTTATTACTTAAAACATAAAAACATAAAAATATAATTAAACATTTAATTTTGAAAAATAAATAAAAACAATTAAAACGAAAGATGTTTTTACAGATGGATTCTAGACACCGAGATCGAATTTTAGAACAGTATGAACGTGCTAAGAAGGGGATTCAGTCAGCTGATAGGAGCAGACGTCTTGGTGAGATGGAACTCAGACGCGAAGCCACAAAAATATTTAAACCTGTGACGGAGGGCCAAGAGCGAAGCAGGAAGGAGATAGTCGAAGAATTGAGACCCATAAAGGAGAGTTCTTTGAGAATGGGTTCGTTGCCTCCTAGTTTTGGAAATCGGTATTCCGTTCAATCTACACCGGATTACGTTCCCACGGGAATTCAAACAGATATGAGCGAGTCTGATGATACGGCTTCGACTATCACCACTAGTAGCATCGCATCGTCCGATGTTGATGGCGGTAAGAGAGATCAGTCGTATGGAATTTATAAGGATTCTGAGGGTAGAACTTTTGTAGGTGATACGTTAGTGGAAATGGATGATGATGAATTGATCGTGGGTTCGAATAAAGATAAAGTAACTGATGGTCTGCGGAGATTGCTCCTTTATGACAAGCCTGGAGATTACACGGAACAGGATTTCGACAATTACGGCGACATTCTAGTTCAAACTCACGCCATGAAGAGAAATAACGATGCCAGAGAGACGAGACCCAAAGCCAACAGAGGTTACAAGTGGACGAAAGTGGTGAAACCCATATGGGATATGAACAAGAAGTTCGTCGAATCGGTGACTGGCAAAGGGGTGAAAACCACTTTTCTTCCGAGCGATTCCGACGCTCTGTCTCAGAGATTGAGTTTGTTGATGGCGAGCAGACGGGCTGGTAACACGGGATTAGATAATCAGATAGTTGCTATATCTGACGAATTGTTGAGACAGAAGGTTTTGAATAAAAACCAGTATAAAAGGCTGATGAACGAATTGGGGAGGATTGATGTGTATATAATAAGTAGAGAGAAACAAAACAAACAAACAAACAAAACAAATAAAACAGTAAATTCTTACACTAGAATAATAAAAGTATTTAAAAACGACAAAACGATTTACCAGTGAAAAAAAACTAAAATATATCATAAAAATAAAATATGTTGGTGATAAAAACAGGGGATACGTCAGAACTTACGTTCAAGGCGGTTCTGGCATCGTCGATTCTATAATGCGAGCGTTCACGAGCAATGCAGGTAGAAAACTCGCATCGACCGCGTTTGAGGTCGGTAAGAAGACGGCTTTGGATGCTGGTAAGAAAGCCGCTTCTGAAGCCAGTGGTAGGATAGCTTCTGTGGCTGGCAAGAGGGCAGCCGACGCATTGATGGACAAGTTGATCAGTCCGCCGGCGAAGCGAGCTGCGTTAGAGCGAACGCCGAAAAGTTGAAAAGATTTTAAGGATGCCGTGGTGCCCATACAAGATTTAGCCAAAATGACGAGTGGATCCGGATTGAAGAGAACTCGCGACGGTGCGATATAAATAAATAATAATAACATTAAAAAACAGAGTTTGAAAAACATAAAAAAAATTTGTGTTTGAAAAGAATCTAAAATAACAAACAAAATAAAAACAAAGATGAACATTAAAGATATGTCTTGGAACGACGCCGCGACCAAGAGGTCGAATAACGAGTTCTTTCCCAAGAGCATAAGAGGCTTGATAGTGGGAAAATCGAATTGTGGGAAGACCAATCTGTTGATGAATCTGTTGTCCCGACCCGACTGGTTGGATTACGACAGATTGTTTGTGTTTGGCAAGAGCTTGTTTCAACCCGAATACAGATTGCTTCGAGAGTGCATGGATCGCAGATTGCCCAAGGACGTCGTAGCCAGAATCTTTGATAGTAGGGAGGAATTTGACAAGAGTGGAGCTCCGCTCTCGACCATTTTGGACGGCGCGGCGACGGAGCTGATGAAGAGAAATGCATCTTCCAACGTTGAGTGTCGATTTTATGAGAATGCTAGCGACGTTCCGGATCCTAGAGAACTGAAATCGGAAGATAAGAATCTCATGATTTTCGACGATCTGCTTTTGGAGAGACAGAACCGATGCGAATCGTATTACGTTAGGGGTCGACACAGCAACGTGGACTGTTTCTACCTGTCGCAGAATTATTTTCGATTGCCCAGACAGACGATAAGGGAGAACGCTAATTTTCTATGTCTCTTTCACCAAGATCTCAAGAATCTCAATCACATCTACGGCGATCACGTCGCAAACGACATGAGCGCTGCGGAATTCAGGAGATTCTGCAAGAGGGTTTGGGATGGTGGACTTTACAATTTTGTTGTGATCGATTTGACAAGCGAATTTAATCGTGGAAAATATCGGTGCGGATTCGACAAGTTTTATGTTTCCGATGATAATAATAATAAGATAGAGCGTGAAAATAAAATTTAGAAAAATAATAAATCTTCAAATAATTAGTTTTGAATAAAAAAAAATAAAATTAAAATATAATGTTCGAACATGGAGAATTGCTAGAACGGATAGCCGAGAATACGGCTGCGAAACAATCCATTCAAATCGTGGTGAGTGGCGATTCGACTCGATTCGCTACGAAATTCGAACCTTCCATCGAATTGAATAGAGAGAAAACTTACGAGATGGCTTTGGTGAATCTGGAGACTTATTATTCCTTTCCCAACATCACCGAAAAGAATAACTCGTTCAAGTATTCCGACGGAACGGATTGGTTGGAGATTCAAATTCCCAAAGGAAGTTACGACACAGACGATTTGAACCATTACATTCAGATGCGAATGAAGACGGATGGAAAGGGAAGCAACAAGATCAGACTCGCTCCCAATCCTAATACCTTACAGACGATGTTGGATTTGGAAGATAATTTTCGTGTGGATTTCAACACGGACGATTCTATAGGCAAGATGTTGGGATTCGATCGAAAGATGTATCGAGGCCACGCGGCATCTGAAAATACGGTCGACATTCTCGCAGTCAATAGCATTCTGGTGAACGTGGACATGATTGCTGGAAGCTACGTGAATGGTAGCACTCAACCGATGATCTATTCCTTCTTTCCAAACGTGTCGCCGGGTTATAAGATCATGGAGCGACCTCGAAATTTAGTTTATCTACCAGTGATTTTAGACACGTTGTATAGTCTGAAAACCACGTTGATGGATCAAAATGGTGAACTGTTAGATCTTCGCGGAGAGAGAGTGACGATACGATTTCACATAAGAGAAATATAAAAGCAAAAAAAAAAAAAAAAATAATTTAAAAATATAGATAGATAACAAAAATAAAATAAACGCAATGTTAATTTTACAAAATTATTTTTAATATAATTATTAAACAAGAAACAATTGAAGTAAATATATTTTAAAAAAAAAACAGAATTATGACAGAATACGTGGTTAAAAACGTGAACATATCCGCAGGACAGAGGAAGAAACTTAAGAGAGCGTTAACAACTCGAGGCGAGGCGGTGAGATTCAAATTCACTCACGAAGATCTGACGAGAGGCGGTCAGGATTCGATCGCCTGGACCAGAAATCAAATCAAAAGGATGGAGAAAGCGATTCGCGATGGAAGAGGGTTGACGCTGAGAATGAGTCCCACTCAATTGAGATACAATTTGAGAATGAAAGGTGGTTTCCTACCACTATTGGCAGGAATAGCCGCAAAAGCATTACCCTTCGCCGCAAAGGCGCTACCCTTTCTCAGAAAGACTCTCGGCGTGGGAGCTCTCACGGGACTCGCTAGTTCGGCAGTTGAGAAATTAATGGGTGGCAGCGGACTGTTTTTGAAGAAGGGAGGAGCCGTGTGTCGCATTCACGTAGACGACAGCGGTAAAGGATTGTATCTAGAACCCGTTAGAGGTGGCAACTCTCTGAGAGGAAACGGTCTCTATCTGAAGAGTGGACGGAACGTCAAGCGACTCGGCAAGGGTTTGTTGCTCGGTGAGAATTCGCCATTTAAGAACATACCGATTTTGAATATGTTATTATAAATATAAAATTATATAAAATATATGAAATTATAGAAAGTATAAAATAATATATTTAAAATGGGTAAAAAGGTGGAGAAACAAATTTATCACCTGGATGAAAAGGTGGAGAAACAATTTGACGATAATGACGAACATCGCGAGCCAGAGAGCGAAAAAATAAAAAAAGATGCTAATGATGGATATCTAAGGAAAGAACTAATGAAAGAGATAGATGAAGCGTGGGATAGACGGTTGAGAATGAGACGATGCTTTCCATGGTCACCACTACCTTCTGAAGAGAATGGTAATGATGCGAGTGTTACCAAGAGATGCACAACATTCGTTCATAATTATGATTCGGATAAACAAAAATGTTGCCATAAACGTATCACATCACAAAGAAAAAGAAAAAAAGAAAAAGAAGAATCGACGCTGAAAACTGAGAGAAAAGGAAACGTTATTATAATATATTATGATGATAGTGAAGAAGAAGGAAAACAAAAAAAAAAAAAAAGTAATGAGATCTAAAGATGATCTTATTATTTTTTTTTTTTTATTTTTCTTCGCTAAAAATCAATCACTCTATTTTTATATTTCCAAGTCCGTTATTAGCATGTTGACGCTCGTGTCTTCTCCTTTTTCGAAAACGTGTTGAATGTTTATCTTTACTCTTTTGAGTTTTTTTACATTGGTCAACTCGCTCTCACCATCCAATTTCTTCACGAGTTCGAATGAGATGTTTGGAAATATGTAATTTCCATAGGGCAATGACAAATCGTCCTTGTCGAATTCTCTATCTTCGGCGATGACGATGTTCTGCAGATCGCTTTGGTACTCGTAAATCAAATCGAGCGCGGCTTCGTCCAATTTCAAAGCCATCTTATATTTCTCGTATTTATGCTCTAAGCCCTTCGTCTCGACCTCGTTCAATTCGATGGGATCGTGTCATTGTAATCTATAGATTTTATGAACGAATTTCTTATACGTTTCGACTCGTTTCAATTTCAATTCGCATCTTTTAGGTGTTGTTGTCTTCATGATCGATTATTTAGTATTTAAATAATAATTTGTTCAAAAAGTTTTTTTTTTTTTTTTTACTCATTATATATATAAAAAAAAGTTGTTTTTTTAATTTTTAATTTTCTTTAATGTAAAATTTTTTTTAGTAAAAGTTTTTTTTCTCTTTATATATATATATAAAAAGTTAAATTTTAATTTCAATCTCTCTATTGTTTCTATTTCCAAGTCCGTTATTAGCAAGTTGACATTCGTCATTTTTCCACATACGAAAATGGTGTGAATGTTTATCTTTACTCTTTTGAGTTTTTTTTCATAGGCGAATGCACTCTCACCACCTGATTTCTTCATGAGTTCGGGTGAGATTATTGGATATATGTAACCTCCATAGGACAACAATAAATCACCTCTGTCGAATTCTCTGTCTTCGGCGATGATGATATTAATCAGCAGTTCGCTTTGGTATTCGTAAAACAAATCGAACGTGGCTTCATCCACTTTCAAATACATTCGATATTTGTGGTAGTAGCACTCTAAGTCCACCATCTCGACCTCATTCAATTCGATGGATCATGTGGTTGTAATGTATAGATATTAAAACTGGATTTCTCATACCTTTCATCTCGTTTCAATTTCAATTCGCATCTTTTAGGTGTTGTTGTCATGATCGATTATTTGGTTTTTTTATGAATTCTTACAAATAATGTATATTTTAAATTTTGTATTTAAATAATAATTTGTTAAAAAAAAAGTTTCTCTTTATTTCTCTTTATATATAAATAAAAGTTAAAAAAAAAAAAAAAAATTCTTACAAACTCAATTTTGAGGTAAAAAACAATGATCAAGTTCAAACATCCAAATTATAGTCTAGAACGTGCAAGACTTCAAACGTTTAAAAATTGGCCTTCGCATCTCGCTCAAAAACCCGAAGATTTAGCCACCGCGGGTTTCGTTTACGTGGGTAGAGGTGACAAAGTCAAATGTTTTTGTTGTGACATACATTTGATTAATTGGGAACCTCACGACGTACCTTTACTAGAACACATAAGTAATATTGAAAAAGACGAATGTGATTATTTGAACAAGATCCTAACGTTGGGATTGATCAAAATCAAAGAAGAGAGGGATAGAGATAAAAATAAAAAATTATTGATGGATATGTTACAACTCGGATACACCGAGGAACAATTGTACGATGCGTTAAACATCGCGAACAAGACCCTGTCTCAATTCATAACTTTAGAACATCTCATCAAATTCATGGTGGAAGCGGACGAGTTATCGTCACTCAACGAAAACAAACCGAGTAAAACGTCCCCCACCAAGTGTCTGGTCTGCGAAGGTGTCGCAAACGTCTTGTTTCTACCGTGCGCACACCTGCGTTACTGTAGAGAATGTCATTCCGAAGACGAGAAAACGTGTTCGGTTTGCGAGCGAGAAATAAAAGCGGTCTTAAATTGTTTTTGAATAAAAACACATTAAAGAAAAAAAAAATTGAATTTAAAATTTAACTTTTTTTTTTTTTTTTATTATATATATATATATATAAAGAGTAAAAAAGCAAAACTTTTTTAACAAATTATTTAATACAAAATTCCAAAAAAAATATTCTTACAAATGAAGCAAACAGATAAAACAATGGTAAATTTAAATGAGAAAACCATACCTCAGTTAAACGAGATTTGTAAACTATTACAAATTTCAGATTTCAGAAAGCATAGAACTAAATCAAAAAAAATTGAAGTCATACAAGAATATTTGCGAAACGCTAGAAAGGCAAACGAAATGTCGATAGCAACGACGTCAAAAGATGCATCGGTTGTGAAAAATAAGAAGACGACTAAACGAAAAGCTGTTGAAGAACATCAAGTTTCCAAAGAAAAGAAAAGAAAAACGAAAACGAAAACGAGTGATGCACTTCAGATTCAAGACAAACAAGATATATCGAGCGAAATTCAATGAGCAATCGACGAAGAGAAAGGAGAAGAATATGTAACACAACTCGTTGCGGAACTGTTCCAATCGAAACCCGTATAATGGGAGAGTGCGATCAAAGGCATTTTTAAAACTTTCGACATGATTCCCTCGTTGAAGAAAATCGATCTGAAATTGTTCATGGAGTGGGTGAAGAAAGAGGTATTGGATTTGTTTCGTGAATATATGAACTTGGGATTAAAAATTAAGATGATACTCCATTGCATAATGAATAAAATCGACGTGAAGTCCGGCGAGAGCATCATGAAAAATGCATATTTCAGATTTAACGTCGAACCCGTATTTCGAGGTTCAGATCTATCGGACGTTTTCAAAAAGATGAAACACAAGATGTTGACGTCTCTCACGAATTATCAACATGAAGGTAGTAATTGGACGTTCGGTGAGGTGTTGAAACTCGAAATTCACATGAATAAAAACGAACCATTGAAAGGATCTTCCTACTTGGAATTACCGTATTTCTTGACTAAGAAACATGCCGTGGTCAACATGAGAAATAAAGATGATCAGTGTTTTAAATGGGCAGTCACCTCTGCTTTATACCCTGTTGAAATACACACCGATAGAGTTTCTCGTTATGAGGAAACTTCTAAAAATCTCGATTGGACCGGAGTGACTTTTCCAACAGAGTTAAAACACATCAAACATTTTGAGGTTCAAAATCCCACCGTAGCAGTGAACGTCCTGGGATACGACGACGAAAAACGAAAGATCTATCCTCTCAGACAGACTTCGTATCACGGAAGAGAAAAGACGATTATTTTATTATTGATTTCGAATGGTGACAATTGTCATTATTGTTGGGTTAAAAATCCGACCCGATTACTGTCGAAACAAAATAATAATCATAACGGAAAGATATCTTCATGTTACAATTGCATGAACATATTTAAGACCAAAAAATCATTAGCGAAACATCAGGAATATTGCAACGAAAATCAAGGTGTCGCCGTCGAAATGCCCAAACCCAACACCATCGTGAAGTTTGAAAATCACAATAGAAGGTTAAAAGTACCATTCGTCGTGTACGCCAATTTCGAATGTTTCACCATGAAAATGAGTTCCTGTCAACCCAACACTCTTCAAAGTTACATCGAAAGATATCAAAAACACATACCTTCAGGCTATTGCATTTACGTGAAATGCGCTTTCGACTCGCAACACGACATGGGTCCCTTCACCTACACGAAACAGCGCGAAGACAACGACGTGGCACAAAGGTTCGTGGAAGAGATAGAATCGAAAATTCAAATGTTATACGACAAATTCAAAACTCCGGCGAAAATGATCATCACGCAAGAGCAGCAGGACGAAAATAACAGAGCCACCGAATGTCACATATGCAGACAATCGTTCGACGAGAATTCGGAGGAAAATAAGAAGGTCAGAGACCATGATCATTACACGGGTCTGTATCGCGGTCCGGCTCACAGCAAGTGTAATTTAAAATATCGAAACGCCGCTTTCTATCCGGTGATGTTTCAACATTCTCTCGGGTTACGACAGTCATCTGTTTGTGAAAAATCTACGCACCTCACATGAAGAATTAAATTGCATCGCGAACAGCGAAGAAAGGTACATTTCCTTCATGAAATGGAAGCTCATGGAGAAGAAAAGAGTAATCGACGGAAATATGTTGAAAGAAAAAACGAAATCCATTCGTAGATGCATACGTTTCATCGACACTTTTAAATTCATGTCGACCGCTCTGGAAAAATTAGTCGATAACATGAGCAAGGATAAATTTAAAATCACGAGCGAACATTTCGGAGATCGAGTAGACGTCATGTTGAGGAAAGGAGTCTATCCTTAGGATTATATGAACGATCTAAAGAGATTCGAAGACACCGCACTACCTTCGAAAGAAGATTTTTATTCGAAATTATACGAATCCGACATTTCCTACGAGAATTACGAACACGCCAAAAACGTGTGGAAATCATTCGATATGAAAACCATGAGAGATTATCACGATCTCTATCTGAAGACCGACGTTCTGCTCTTGGCAGACGTGTTCGAAAATTTTCGAGACGTCTGTTGTCAAAATTACGATCTGGATCCCGCTTGGTATTTCACCGCACCCGGTTTGGCGTGGGACGCTCTGTTGAAGACCACCGAAGTCCAATTGGAATTATTATCCGACGTGGACATGTTGCTCATGTTTGAAAGGGCTGCGAGAGGTGGCGTCTCGATTATCTCCCACAGACATTCTGAAGCTAACAATCCCTACATAAAAGAAGGTTTCAATTCGAAACGGTCAACTAAATACATACAGTATTGGGACGCCAATAATCTGTACTGTTGGGCTATGAGTCATCCTTTACCGATTGGAAATTTCGAATGGGTGAAGGAACCAGAAGAGATGCAAAAATGGAGAGACTATCCTTGCATTTTAGAAGTCGATTTGAACTATCCGGAAGAATTACATGATCCACACAACGATTATCCGCTGGCTCCCGAACAAAGGAGACGAGGAAAAACTCATTCCCAGTTTATTTAACAAACGTAACTACGTCGTCTACAGTGAGAATTTGAAACAGTACGTCGATTATGGGATGAAATTAGTCGACATACATCGCATCATTCGATTCGACGAAGAGCCTTGGATGAAAAAATACATCGATCTCAACACGAATCTCAAAACTCGAGCCGAGAACAATTTCGAAAAAAGATTTCTTCAAACTCATGAACAACTGCGTGTACGGCAAATCGATGGAAAACATCAGGAAGAGAACCGACGTTCAACTCGTCACGTCTGAGAAAAGAGCTAAAAAATTAGTGGCGAAACCCAATTACAAACCATATTCGATGAAAATCTAGTGGCCGTTCACATGCAAAAGACGCATCTGAAGTTCGACAAACCGTATTATCTCGGACCGATCATCTTAGATGTCAGCAAGCGATTGATGTACGAGTTTCACTACGATTACGTCAAACGAAAATTTGGTGACAAAGCCAAACTACTGTTCACCGACACGGACAGTTTAGTTTACGAGATAGAGACGAAAGACGTCTACCGAGATATATCTCCGGACGTGGCCGATTGGTTCGACACGAGCAATTATCCTGTCGATCACCTGTCCAACATTCAATCGAACGACAACAAGAAGGTGTTGGGTAAATTTAAGGACGAGAGTGGCGGTAAACAGATCGTCGAAATTCGTGGGCTTGAGACCTAAACTGTATGCTTATCGTCTAGAAGATGATGAAGAGATCAAGAAGTGCAAAGGAGTTAAAGCGTGCGTGGTGAAGAAAAACATCTTTTTCCAAGAGTATAAAGATTGTCTGTTAGGAAGTGGTCCGGTGTATAAGACTATGAAATCGATTCGAAGCGAAAATCACGACTTGTATACCAAAATAGTCAACAAGATTTCGCTGACGGCCGACGACGACAAGAGATTCATATTAGACGATAAAATAAGCACTTTGGCACTCGGACATTGGACTTTGGATCTAATTTTAGACGATATGAATGGGGATGAATGGATTCTAGATGCGATTGTGGATGATAAGATTCCAGATACGATTGTGGATGATAGGATTCCAGAAAATCAAGAAGAATTAGATGAACACAAAATTATGGAAATGGATAGTGACATCGAGAAAGTTAGTTTAAAAAGAAAAAGAAAAAAATAGAAAAAAAAAAATAACTTCATTTTTAGTAAATTATAATAAAATAAATAACAAAAAAATATATACGCATCTATGAATAAGAAAATAAAGATATACGTAGAAGGTGTCATCTTACCTAATGAACCCCTATCCAACATCGATCTGTTGAATGCAGCAAAAGATTTGAAAATCGAAGATTTTCTAGGAGTGTTTTCCAGAGATGCCTTGCCGAAGAGAAGACCTAGACAATCGGAATGCGGAATTTTAAATCTAGACAATTCATCGGGTGAAGGCACTCACTGGGTGGCATGGATGAAGAACGGGAAGAAGAAAAATTATTATTTCGACAGCTACGGAATCTCGCCACCAAAAGAAATAAAGAACTATTTCAACAAATCGATGGTTCGTTACAATACGGAACAAGTGCAATCACCAGATCAAGTGTTTTGCGGTCACCTGTGTCTCTACGTTCTCAAGAGATGGTCTGAAGGAGATCGATTTCAAGACATTCTCAATGATTTACATTAGAGAGAGATTTTTTTTTTTTTATAGTATATATAAAGATAAAAAATTATTTTTAAAAAAATTTTAATCGAATAAAAACGAAAAATAAAATAACATAGTTCATTTTTAATAAACTGTGTTTTGAATATATTTTTTCTAAAAAAACAAAAAAAAATCCTTACAACAACATGCCAGTCGATAAATTTGATAGAAGTGATGACGAAAAAGTCAACCCGAGAAAGAAGAGGAAGACGTTCGAAGTCGACGATGGTTATGATGTTGCCAACTTGGACGAACATTACGTTCGGAGATACGAACCTCGAGAAGAACCTTTGAACATGAACGATAAGAAGCTCTACAATCTTCCCGAGCCAATAGATCTTGCAGATGCTGCGACTAAAAAATACGTCGACAGGGGGAACGCCGATTTCAAACGAATCCTGCTAGATAATTACGTGGATAAAACCATGACCGACGATCTCGATCTGAAATCCAAACGTTTGGTGAACATCGCAAATCCCGTAGATCCCACTGATGCCGTGACCAAGAAATACGCGGACGACTCTCATGCGAGATTCAGCGAACACCTGAGAAAAAAATACATTACGAAAACGATGCACTCGGAATTGAACGCCATTTATAACAAGATAACGAACGTGGCCACTCCCACGAATCCCAAGGATGTGGCGACCAAACACTACGTAGATCTGGAACAGAGAAAGTCTGAAGGACGTGAAATGAAATCAGATCTGAATGCGGGATTCCACAAGATATTGAATCTGTCGAAGATCGACGATGCGGATGCGGACTCAACCACGGTCAACAAGGGCTACGTGGATTCTGCCGTGATACAATCGCAAGAATACCTAGAATCGCAAGTGGATGATCTCTACCTGAACAAACAATCAGGCGGAACCATGGAGGGTGGCATCAACATGAACGGTCACAATTTATTCGGTCTCGATCATGATCCCGAATTCGATTCCAGCGCTGTCAGCAGAAAGTATGTGGACAACAACTCGGTCTGGAGAAAAGGCAACATCATGGAAGGTAAACTAGACATGGGTGGACATGCGCTCACGAATCTCCAGGAACCCGTGCACATGACGGATGCCTGCACCCTGATTTCGGTGGTGGAGAAAGTCAAATATGCTAGACAATTTATCACCGTGTGGGCCAAAGAGGATAGCACCTTAGATGAAGGAAAAGCTGAGTGGTCTTTCGGAAATGGAAGTAGCGGATCGAAACACGGTCAGGTGGGATATCCCATGCCGCTGGGAGGTGAAATCCTTCGAATGAGTCTGGCTTCCTCGGATTTGAATAACAGAGTGGTCGTCAATCTCATGGTGAATGGTGTGGAGAGCGATAAGAGATACAGCGTTGAAAAGACTGAGAATCAACACGTGAATGTTAGCACGTTCGGCACGCCTCTCAAAGTGAATGCCGGAGACAGGATTAATTTCGTCGCGAAAACCAATAATCCCGAAGCCGCCACTTCCATGGTGAGTCTACTGATCGAACTGGATCCTTTGAACAAACAGTGAACACGTGGAAAATAATGAATTAAAAAAAAAATAAATAATGTGTGATTATTAAAAAACAAAAAAAACAACAACAAAAAAAAAGTAATGAGATATAGAGAGATGTTCAATCTCTCTATATCTCATTACTTTTTTTTTTTTTTTTGATAACTTTTTATTATATATTATTATACGATATCTGAAATGTTTTTTTCTTTAGTAAAAGAATTTTGTCATTTATGACGATGATTAAAATTGCATCCTTTTTTTTAATTTTCTATCCATTTATGATTACAATTTACACACTTTGCGAATACAGTTGTTGGTTCATCACCAGATCTAGTTTGTTGAGATTTTATTTTTATTTGACGTTTCTTACGTTTGCGACATTTTAAAATTGTATTTTTTATAATTTCTTCGTTAGATCTTATGAGATCAAACTCTTCTTTTTCTTTTAAACGATATTCGTTAAAATCACAACTATTCCATCCTTTTTTAGTGTTACGCTCTTCATATTCAATTTGAATCCATTTTTCAAAGTATTTTATTTTAACGTCATAGTAATCTGAAGTGAACAGATGATTTGTTGTTTTCGTGTCAAAAGCATCCATTTTGTTTTCGAGATTTTAGTTTTTAATTAATCTTACATCCACATTTTTAACGTTTATTAATTTTTTTCACACACTCGTCTCTCATCGAATGATCGACATCTTATTTCCGTCCGATTCGAATTGTAATTCTCTGTCCGACAGGACCAGGGCGAAGGCTTCGTTTTTTCTCGGCACGTTCCTATCGAATTGCATCTTGATCTGAATGTCTAACACGCTACTCTTGAGTCGTTCACTCTGTTTACTGACGTCAAACACGAACATGGGATACATCGACTTGTATTCGCCGGGAGATATGTTAGGATTGCTCATCAATTCGTCTAGACCGTGATACTTCTTTCTAAAATCAGCGGCATCGCCGTACAGCCTGGAGAAATCATTCTTGTCGAATGACGCGTTGTAATCGATTGCTGGATATCTCGTGGCGTTCAGAAACACTTGCATGTTTCTCAAATGGCAGTGATCGAACAGCGATGCATTCTTTTCCTGAGATCCGTCCCTATCGGTCTGAAACGCAACCACGATGAAACGTGGTCTCTCGGAAGCGGATTTCACCATCAATCTCCAATTGAAGTGATTCGTGGAGAGAGGAATGCTAGCCGTGTCACACTGTCTCATTCTAAATCCCACGGGTAATTTACTCTTGGATTCTATCATCTTGTAGAGACGTGCTTTCTCCATGATCGAAGGCTCCATGCGCGGAACGAACCACGATATCTTGTGTAGAGTTATCTTACCCACATCGGTCGCAGTGAGTTTCACTATTGCGTCGTCGTTTCCTTTTCGAATCAACGTCAGATTGTGTTTGAATCCATACATGATCTTGTTGTAATCGTCTGCGAATCTGAAGATGTGTTTCAAAGGTATCCTGAACGAAAACGTTCCTTTAGGTCTGGACGTCTTGACGACGTAGTCGAATATCGCGGTGGCGCCTGCGCTAGCGGGGCCTACAGTGTCTTTCACCCACAACTGATTAAGTCCTCTGGATTTCGAAAAATAATCAGGATACGTCAAGAGTCCGAACATCATGGTGGCCTGACCGGGATGAAAAACAGATTCTATCTCTTGTCCGGATAGCATGTATTTTATGTTACTGAATAGATGCATGATGCCATTATTGGCAAGAGTAACCGTGTCGTCGTCGGCGTAGTCGCTCCCATCTTCCTTGGTGAGACGTCCCTGCACCACTATGTAACTCTCGCTAGGATGTACGAATAGATCTTGAGTTTTGACGTTGATTCTTATCTCTCCCGCATTGTTCAAACTCGTCCCGGTTACCGGTTCGTATTCGTGAATCTCATATTCTTGAATACTTTCATCTTTCACTATGCTTTGTGCTATATCTAGTATATTTGTCATTTTAAAGGATTTTTAGTTTTTTTATTGTTTATTAATTCACTTGCTTTCTTTATCTAAAAAAATAGTTTTTAATTATTTTTTATTATTATTTTTTTTCTCTCTTATATATATATGTGTGTAAACAAGAAAATGTCAAAGAGAGTAAATAAAAAAAAAATGTTTGTGTTCTTCATCAAAACTTCGTCTTCTGTAATTGTTGTTCATAAAACTTTCCGATGATCTCTTCTCCATCCAAAGCTTTGATTTTGTAAGTCACCGGATCGGTGTGAAATATTTTGATGATCACGAAGATTTCCGAGGTCCATCGAGGAGTATAACCCTTTTCGAAGTGCTTCTTATAAGCGTAGATTCTCACTCGATCGCCGACCACAAATTTCGGCGTTCTAGACTTCTTCCTGATCTTAGATCTCTCGGGATCTAGATTCGCGTAGACCCGTTTTTCGTTTCGGGGATCGCTAGCTTCTGCGGGAGTCATCTTGATCGATCTGTGTCGTGTGTTGTTGTAATCTTTGACCAGACCGTTCAGAGCGTATATGTATTTCTTGGTCGAATTTGCCGTGAAGTATCTGTGCATCTTCTCCTTCATCGTTCGATTCCAACGTTCCACCACGCTGGCTTTCTCTTCGTTTTCGATCGAGTAGAGGTCTACCAATCGACGAAAGTCCTTGTTGTAGAATTCCTTTCCCTTGTCCACCCACAATTTACTCGGTTTTCGAGAAGACGAGTCGAACACGCTCTTCAGAGCCTCGGCGACGCAAGGTCCCGATTTATTCTTCAAAGCTCTGATCCAACCGTATTTGGAAAACACGTCGATGACCGTCAATAGATATTTGACGCCCTCGTTCCACCTCGAAAACGATCTCATGTCGACCAAGTCGGCAGACCAAATGTCATCCAGACCCTTCACGAACACCCTTCTCTTTCGAAATTTATGCTCTATGGGTTTGTGTAACTCCTTGGCCAATTCGCTCGTCAATAATCGTTTCTTCTTCTTTTCAGATGTGCTTTTTTTTTTTGAATGCCCCATCCGAATCGACGTTTCGCACCGATCAGATTGCCGACCAGCGAACGTTCCATCTTCTCTCTCCTGGTCGGATTCGATATGCCTCTCAATCTCCCCAACATGTTTTTATCGCAGACGTCGTTGCGAGTCTTGGTGTCGGGATGTCCGGCGTAGCACAGATCATGATCGTACGCGGCCGCGTCCACCGTATTCACGGGTTTGCTCCAAGATTTGGGAGTCAGATCGGCGTTGAGTCTCTTGTTCAATTTCGTTCCGGGTCCCGTGAAACTGTGACCAGGCAGATGCATTTCGAAAGGTAGATTGTTGATCTTTTTATTCACGATGCCTTTACCTTTGCTCACGTTCTTTTGTTTGACGAATCGAGTCTTGATAGAACCACACACGTCGCAAATTTTTTTTTCAATCGCTGCTCTTGAGTTCTATCATCTTACTGAATTCCTCCCTGGCCTCTTTCCTCCCCTTTTCCATGAGAGAATCCTTCATCTCTTCCTTGATGATCTGACGAGTCTTGATTCTCACGGCTTCTTTTATGGCATTGTATTTCGTTTTCTCGCTCAATATCGCGAAGTATTCTCCGTCCGATATCCTACCGTCTTTCAACGCCATAGAGATCATTTCGGATATCGTGTCGATCTTGGAGTCGGCCAAGACGCGAATCTTGTCGTGTTTCCTCACCTTCAGATATAATTTCCTACTCAAAAAGTTTCCGAGCGTGCTAAACAATCCAGCGGCGAGGGCCACTCCTTCTACGGTCAACACGATCGGAATGCCGACCGTGGTCGACAACAATCCGATGCCGGCTGCGTGTAAACCCATGGAAATCGTGATGAGTGTCGTGTCGATCGCGTTGACGAATTTCACGAAACGCGAATACTTCTTCTTGAGGGAACGATGAGAATCTCTCTCTCGAGTCAGATACAATTGGATTCTACTGATTTGATCAATGCGATACCTCTCTCCTCTTTCTCTTTCTTCTAGCGACGGCGCCGTCGGCAAAACGCCGTTCGGCTTCTCGTCCTCATCGTCCACTAACGTCAGATACAATTTATTTCTGGTTCTCATTTTGTGTTTTTTTTCTTTCTTTCTTTCTAATTATATAAAAACAAATTTATGTGTGTATTTATTTTTTTTTTTTTATTTTCTACTCTCCCTTATTTTTATATCAACGAAAAAAAACTTAGACGTATGCTTCGTTCAGCAATAATTTCTTGATGCATCCCTTGTCTTCTAAAGTCAAACTTCTACGCACCAATTTCAGTTCTTCCGAATCTGTGGGCCTGTCTCGATTCTTACAGAAGACTAATGTCTTCCAAAACGTGATCACATCATTGAATTTAACGTGTTCGAACGCCGGTTCGAAATACATGACGACCATATCTTCCCTTTCCATCGTCAGACACGAATGATTCTTGTGATCGAAGTCTAGATGATCCCGACATCCGACGCATCGTTCTAACAAGATGGGACGTAGTTCTTCGTTCACGCAGATTGCGTATGCTCTCATCAGCATGTTTAAAAGAAACCTCGCTCTAATAGTCTGAGAATTGCTCATGATTTACATATTTTTTTTTTATTATCTATTCAATTTGATATATTTAATTTTCTAAATAACTATTATTTATATATTTTTTTTTCTCCCCTATATATATATATCAATCAAAAACGTGACAGCGGGCTCGCGAATTTCCAACCATACCGACGACAATGACACTCTTCGTTCAGATCGAGTTTTTACAAGAATCGAGCGATCCGATCGCTCGATCAGCTGAGTTTTTGAGAATTTCTCATAGTGGGGGGAATTCCCCTAATAATGTCATAAATGGGAGAAAACCCACCGCCTCAAAAACAAGGGAGAGTTCTGGACCATCTGTACCAACACAATTGCGGGTTCTGGACCGCTGGTCTAGAGTCCCCAAAACTGTTTTTCGATGATGATGCAGAATTTTTTGCTTTTGATCGCGTTCGCCGACTATGGATTGATGGGTCTGATCTGCGATGGGAACGTCGACGAAAAATTATGTACAAGATAAAAGTGAACTGTACAATTTCACCTTTTTTTTAAAAACGCGCATTCACCACGAGTATTTGAACGTTAAAAGCGCGATCTAGGAGTCACAACTGTACATGGGAGGGATTCAAGACCATGTACAGTTTTTGTGAACAAGCGTGTGATTTAACACTGAATTCCACGTTGGTGAACGCATCGTGTGCGTATGTTTGTACACGTACATGTACAAGTGGTCGTAAACTCTCCTTTATTACCTACTCACGACCATTCAAATTTCACAGTTGTATTCTTGCGCGCAATTTGAATCCGGCATCTGGTTGCCTGTTTACGTTTGAAATGAAGACACATTCAAATACATTAATTAATAAGCTTTGCACCGTTCCTTCAATAAAATTGGATTATTCGATCTTTCAAAATGTCATTTAGACTGGATATTAAATGTTCTGGAGCAGACGCTCAGCCAAACAACTCACTGTTTTCTATCGATTTCAGTGGTGTTTTTTTATCGCGTGTTGGCTCCAGCGATAAAAAAAATCTTCCACTTGTTCCCAGTTTATAGTACAATTGATGAAAGTCGTCCAGGAGAGAGAGAGAGAGAGAGAGAGAGAGAGAGAGACTGTGTGTGTGTGTGTTGTGGGTGTGGATGGGTGGGTGTGTGTGTGAGTAGTATATAAGGTATGAATCGTGCCTTATTACCCGGAGCTTTGGGGGTGCAGCTAGTGTTAAATTCCCATAGGAACCGGAGCCGTTTGGCGGTGCAACTTTGGGGGTGCAAAAGTACGGCTCTTTGCAGCTAGATCCGCCAAGCAGTGTAGTACTGCATATATAGTATGCTATGGCATGTATAGTGATATATGTACGCATGGGGCTATATGTATATATTATGGGTAAGTGGTGGAAAGGTGATGGGAAAATTGGGTTTTCTTCTTGTAATGGATGATATATGGGGCAGAATAACAGAAGTACCCGGATGTAAGGTTTCTACAACAGGTATCCTCCAACAATACCAGACCATAGGTATCCTCAATTTAGTATCCTCAAAAGGTATCCTCAACTGATACGTAGCCATGTCATAGGTATCCTCAAATACTGAAATGAGTCTAAGAGTCGTTCGAGGAGTCACTCGATCGTGCAATTGCTCGTTGGCTCATTTGCTCGATGTGATTCGAGTCGTTCGAGCAATGACTTTTCAGTAACTGCTCGATGGCTTATAAGGGATATTTGGGATAGGTATGTCTTGTGGTACAGGTAATAGTATCCTCAGATAAGTATCCTCTAAAAGGTATCCTCAATTTAGTATCCTCAAAAGGTATCCTCAACTGATACATAGCCATGTCATAGGTATCCTCAAATACTGAAATGAGTCTAAGAGTCGTTCGAGGAGTCACTCGATCGTGCAATTGCTCGTTGGCTCATTTGCTCGATGTGATTCGAGTCGTTCGAGCAATGACTTTTCAGTAACTGCTCGATGGCTTATAAGGGATATTTGGGATAGGTATGTCTTGTGGTACAGGTAATAGTATCCTCAGATAAGTATCCTCTAAAAGGTATCCTCGATAGGTATCCTCAAATAATACAATACCTGGGCCATAGGTATCCTCAAATACTGAAATGAGTCGAAGAGTCATTCGAGGAGTCACTCGAACGAGCAATTGCTCGTTGGCTCATTTGCTCGCTGGGATTCGAGTCGTTCGAGCAATATGCCGAGTCACTCGATCGAGCAATTACTCTAAAGCTTATTTGCTCAATGGGATTCGAGTCATTCGAGCAATGGTTTATCAGTAACTGCTCGATTGCTTATTGGGTTTAGGTATGCTTTTCATATACACAAGGGAGATAACAGCATTATGGGAAATCAAGCACTGGTAATTATAAGACTTGGACGAGAGAACCAGAAATAGTTTGAACTGGATATGGGATAACATAAAGCATTAAGTCGATTAGTAGTATCAATGACTTTCGGGGGACCCACAGAGGTATATATCGTCCATACTATACTGCTGTTCTATACTGCCAGGCATTACCCCCACTTCTACTCCAAAATTCCACTTGACCTGCTATAACGTACTACCTATACCAATCATAGAATAATACAAAGCAATCGGTTGGTTAATAACACCGAGGACTAACGGGACCTGCAGAGGTACATACAATGCATCCTGTACCCCACTTCTAAACAAACGATTATAGTACTGCCTGGCCTAGCATTACGAACTACCAATACCAGCCATAAGATAACACAAAGGATTCGTTAGGTTAATAGTACTAAGGGGGTAATAGACCAACAGACCATTCATCCTATACTCTCCAACTTAAACCACCAAGGACTATCTTGCAATACCACACTGGCCGACCATACATGACTCCCATGCCCACAATACTGCTTGACCTAGCTATAGCAGGCATAGCATAATATGAAGACCCAAGGGCTAATAGTATACAGCATCTCTATGACGTCGCGCGCGTATCATGACGTCACGACGTCAATAGCAACGTCAACCGTTTCGCGGGAAAAACTTTCAAGAAAACCCAATTTTCCCATCACCTTTCCACCACTTACCCATAATATATACCTATAGCCCCATGCGTACATATATCACTATACATGCCATACCATACTATATATGCAGTACTACACTGCTTGGCGGATTTAGCTGCAAAGAGCCGTACTTTTGCACCCCCAAAGTTGCACCTCCAAACGGCTCCGGCTCCTATGGGAATTTAACACTAGCTGCACCCCCAAAGCTCCGAGTAATAAGGCACGATTTATACCTTATATACTACTTGTGTGTGACGATGTGTAGGTGCTTGTGTGTGTGTTTTTCAAATGACAAAATTATGCTTTAGAGGAATTTAGAATGTTTGTTTTTGATCCTCCGCCGGGAGTCGAACCCTCGGCAACTCCGCCTGGCCATCAGGAGGCCAACACCTAAACCACTAGACCATTGCACAGCGTCAAAAAACGATGGCTGGAATCTAGCTTTTTAGATGAAGTTTTCATGATTACTTGGTTCATCTTCCTTTCGGCAACAACTTGAAAGTATGGAACACGCTGGCTACAGTACGACGAAAATGTTGTGGGTGGCCTCAGACGAAGACTGGCACGGGCCTGTGTATGTATTTCAAATGACACAATCATGTTTTAGGGGAATTTAGAATGTTGGGTTCTGATCCCCTGCCGGGACTCGAACCCTCGGCAACTCCGTAGTTCAACACCTAAATCACTAGACCTTTGCACACCGTCAAAAACGATGGCTGAAATCTAGCTTTTTAGATGAAGTTCTCATGATTACTTCGTTCATCTTCCATTCGGAAATAGCATGAAAGTGTAGATCTCACTGGCTACAATACGACGAATGTGCCGTGGATGGCCTCAGATGAAAACTGGCACGGGCTTGTGTGTGTTTTTCAAATGACTCAATCATGTTTTAGAGGAATTTAGAATGTGTGTGAGTGAGAGAGAGAGAGAGAAAACGAACCAAGAGAGAACGCATGCACGGAAGTGAACTCGAAAAATCTTGGAGGGATGATAAAATAACATTTAACTCGCTATAAATGGTGAAATCGTGGGGAAAAAACATATATCATTATTAATATTTCATTGATTGACAATAATCTTCACGTTCGTATCATCCGATCCTGTAGGTAATTGTTTCTGTGAACAACATGGTCACGTCATCCTATCAGGAGACAGAGAAAATAACACCGGACTTGGCAGAAATAAAGCCAACGTATTCCCATGTGGAATGTGAGAATTACTAGTCACGCCAACAATGGTTGCTGATGGTTGCAGCATTGGCAATATAATTCATATATAGAGCTATGTAGCAAAGAATACAAACTCCTTCAACGCCCCAATGTATCTTGGATATCCTGTAAACGCAATAGTCACGACATCAACCCCTACGAATTCCACGCATATAAGCCTGGAAAAAAGCAATCCGTTATTTGTCGAATGAGGTGCCCAGAGAGTGAATTTCATGATGCTATCCCATACAGTGGGCTAGAATTCCCCAATTTGTCCTCTAGGTGCCTCTTTCTGTTTAGGCCTGAGACCTTGATTCAGATTCAGATTCTCAGATGGTAAATTTAGTAATGCTACTCCTGCTCGGCAGGATAGCATCACCAAATTCACCCTCTGAGGACCTCATTCTGCAGATTACAGTCTGCTTATTTCCAGGCATGCCCGTCTATGAGATGAACACCACTAATTACTATGAACCAATATCAGATTGGGACATTTCAATGAAGTCGCTAAACACCAGGAGTTCATTTGCTGGACATTCTGCGGCTGCACCACACGGAAAATCACACAATCGCAGGAGGTCACACAACATAACATCAAGCGGCAATAACTCTTTCAACGTTAATAAGATGACCAGCTAAGACCTCTGATTGTCAACTGTGCACGGGCATCATGGATAAATCAGCGGTATTTATAGCCTACATTAATTACACCAAGCCAGACATTATCTGCGGCTGTGAATACTGGCTCAAGTGTGAGCAACTCCGAAAACAAACATCCTCATATGCCATAACATCCAGCAAAATATTCTCTGAAGGGTACACAGACTCTACAGAAATGACAGAGAAAACACAAGAGAAGGAGTGTTCATAATGGTCTATAAAGATATTACATCTACAGAAAATCCAGAATTTGTAATTTCCTGCAAGAATGATCCAACATTAAGGTCCATACAACAAAGATTTATTGATCTGCCCCTTCTGCATACCACATACAGTTAAAACTAGAAGTCCTGTCATGAAAGGAGCACAAATAGCACGTCGATCTGCGCGTTAATCTACGCGTTAGGACCATAGTAAGGCTAGCAAATTCTGTGCACATGCAATGTTTCCGCCAATGGACCTCCGGGGAACCCGGAGGTCCATTGGCGGAAACATTGCCTGTGTTTGCTATGAGTAACCAGGAGAACTTGCCGTGCTTTGGATGCCATTCGATATGGCAATTGCGTGCAATTCCTACGCACGATTAAGCCTTGATACGCGCACATTTTATGACAGGACTTCTAGTTTTAACTGTAGATACCCGAAACACACGCAAGAATTTGTAAAAATACTACGTTTTGCATCCAGAGGGAATAAAGATATTATTATCGCCAGCGACTTCAAGTGCTCGTACAAAAACTGGGATATACTGCCGTTAAAACCATAGACACAAACATACTGCAAACTATCATCAACATAACATCAGAGCACAGCCTCAGACAAATTCACTAACTTCCAACCCAGGAATTTAACCTGCTTATCATCGTACTGGAAACAAACCCGTCGCTTGTAAAGATAATTTACAATCACACATGGCATATCCGACCGCTCCATAGTTGTTACGGACTTCGACATAAAACGTCTATATCAATAGAATGGATGCTATAAGCTGTCCACGATCGCAGTTTGGGACTACCTCAACAACACCATCAATGAAGGCATTCAACCCAACAATCAGAATCCCTTCTGGAAGTTTGTAAAATCATGTAAACAATACAACTTTGGCGTAAACCATTGAAAAGTGGAAGAAGGTACGTAAGTGACAGCAAAGACAAAGCAGAGATACTCGTCGAACAAATCCGATCTGTATTCAAAACACCGAAGCGGACATGCCCATATGAACATTGCATTTTGGTAAAAAAAATGACAAAAAACACTTGCAAAAGCGTCGCAAAACTTTTAAAAGAATCTAAGCCCAAATAAGCGCCAGGACCAGATAGCATCCTCAACCGCATATTGTGAGTAAGATGTGCAGAACAACGTGCACCAGTAACGACACAGATACCCCAACGACCACAGGACACAGGAGAACTATCACCAGACTGGCTCCAGGCACACATATATGTATCAGCTATCGACAAGAAATTAGACAGACACAAGGCAGAAGACTTCCAACAGATGTTACTAACATCCGTTTCATGCAGTATCCTAGAGCATGTGATATGCAAGAAAATACTCTCCCACCTGGAAAAGAGCAACATACTGACCAAACTAAATCACGCATTCTTGAAAGGTTTTCATGCGAGACATTATTTGTCCCTATTTTTAATGACTAGCGAAATCACATGATGCAGAAAAAACAAGTCGACATTGCCATCTTGGACTTCTCGAGCGCCCGCGATACTGTACCTCATGAACAACTTCTCCTCAGGGTCCACAAATATTGGATATAGGGAACAACACACCTGTGGTTCACAAATTTACTGATCAAAAGAAAAAGGAATCTTGTCCGGATGGGGAAGAGTCACCGGAAGTAGATATCGACTCTGACTTCAAACAGGAAAGAGTACTGGCATCGATTCTGTTCCTATGTCATATAAACGAATTACCAGACGCATCCAAGTCTCAGATTCGCCTCTGCTTCTTATATTCCAAAAAACATTCCCACCGTCTTGAGAACTCGGGGCATAAAGTTCAATGAAGAGAAATACTATATTATGAGTACAACAACAAAAAAGAAATCAGCAGAATTCTACAGGCTGAATGGCCATATCTCAGAATACGTGCCAAGCAATACCTAAATTTCAGAAGACCTCAAATGGAGCAATTACATTAATAACATGGAAATAACGCATTGCACATTCTGCAACGCAACATAAAGTGATGCCTGAGAGACTTAAGCCTATTAACTTACTTCCTTTTGGTAAGATCAATACTAGAGTATGGGCTATAATTTGGGGTCCGTACACAAAACAAGACACCAACAAGCTAAAAAATACGAAGTAAGGCTGTCACGCTCATCAGTCAAGACTACAGAACCAAAGAAGAAGGCTTCATGACGAAGATAATGTCAGAGATGGGCCTTGAATAGCTAAGGTCGAACGACAGCAGCAACTCCTCATCTTCATATACAAAGTGGCTGAGGAGTCGGCCCCGGCTATACCAACATCATATCACCTACACCCTCATACGAATAAACCTCAAATAAGACCTAAGATGATGCAGGATCACGAAACAAGAAATATCAAAGACAGATGTTTCCGAAATAACATCAAGACTTTCGTTGTTCCACCAACATGAACTGAACAATGTAATAACTCGTTTTTCGCGAGAACCGAATTAAAGTGACACCAACTCGAAGACAATATCGTATGTCCATAATCTGTACCAAAATTTTAAAAAAGAGCACTGCGAGTTACAGAGGCGGCTGAAATATCACTAGCCGAATCCGAAGCAACATAGCACGCATTAAAGCCTTCAACAGCTGAGAAATCCACAACGTACAGATGCAGATGCAGAAATTTGTTCTGAACATCGCCAAAGGCTCGATCCATGCATAACTGAACTCGCTTCGTAAAATTTCATTATGAACTGGGAACTCATTGGAGAGCCTATATTTATTTACAAACATACATAAATAAGCAACATTCAACCGGAAGGCGCGCTGCCTAAAGTGCACATAGTGCTATTTAGGCAGCGGACCTTCCGGTTGAATGTTATTGGTGTGATTGTTCCATCAGAGAATTTCGGAGTTTTGTCTGAATAGAAACTTCATTGATCGAAGGCAACTCAACGGACACTTTCCATGATTTCTTCGATGTTTCTCAACTGTTCTGGGGAACAATACATTTTTGTTCCACTGTGATCCCTCTAAGAGGAGAGCCATTCAGTAAAGAGTTTGTTTATGAACTTAATCCCGAATAAAGAACAGCAGTTGGTAGCTGCTGTAGTAGCTATATGTGAGTACGTACACTTTTTATAGGCGCGATTTCTTTCAGCATCTATGGCTATATAGTGACCGCATCATAAATGACGGGTATTGGATAGGTTTATCCTGCATGTATTTGTAAGTCCGATGTCTTCGTTCCTTTGGGTGACACCCGATCGGCATGAATACACATAGTATGGGGAAGTGTTCGAGTCAACGGTAGTGCTTTACCATCTCTGGTTCTACCAATTCCCTTTTTATCAGATCTCTCTCTCTCTCTCTCTCTCTCTCTCTCTCTCTCTCTCTCTCTCTCTCTCACTGATTCTTTCTTATTCTTTATATCTCTTTCTGATCCTACATTCAAGATCGTCATTTTAAATTACCCGGGTTACACGCCTAAGGAATCTTAGGAGCATTTATAAGCAAATCCTCGAGCGACTAATATGGGATCTCGGATGATCAGTTTGTTCTTGTGAAGGATCTCGGTGTGTCTATCATGGTCGGAGAATTACGTCCTATGAAACATAGGTCCCTGCTGTATGATGTACCATGATGAGTTGAGGGCTTTTGCTGCTAAATAATATCGCCGCTTCCTGTACTAGTTTCGACTACTGAACTCTTTACAAGCGGATTGCTGCAGCGTCAGCGTGATAGCGTGATACGCCAGAACTCAACCCGGCGCCACCCACTTTAGATGGAGTCAGTTCATTCAATTTCCTAACAACGCTTTCCATCGATTGGGTTTGGTGACGTGAAATCTGTTACACCGTGTCAAGGGTCACAGCGTAACAGCTGTCACACCACCAAACATCAAGCGAAAGCCTAGCACCAAAACAAGTAAAACGGTACTAGCTTTCCAATGTAGACATATTTGTTAATAATAATTAAAATGTGTTGTAATTATTCATCAGATATTGTCTAAAAGGCCATCTGCGATTTACTATTTATTACACGCCTGTTCTATGTATTCCCCATCTACAGCAACACTAAACCAGGCGGAAAATGAAAATCTGTTCCGCACATATTTGTGGAACGGAAATCGATGACGGACTATTTTTAAATAGAAGCGAAATTTCACTGGAATTTTCTACAAATCGTGCAACACAATTACAATTTGAATCGCTAGCGATAGCTGAAAATCGTCCACTCAGTTCCAATGTGTTCTATGTGCCAGTAGGCACGAAATAGTTACACGGGTTCCCTTCGCAAATTTGGTTGGCGATAAAATGTGTTCTTTTTGTTGATAGTTGTCAAATGAATTGCTGAGTGTCCTTCTAATAATTGGTCTTATAGACGTGAAGACGTGTAATAAACACAGAACGACACACTTGTTTGAATGGATTAATCGATATGGCATTTGTACCATCGCGGAAGGATAAAACGGGTCGTTCTGTGTATTATCTACACTTCCTTGGGCACTACTTCGACTCATATGTTGCGAACGAAATCGTCTTAAACGTGACTCGCCCGCGTTGGTTGTCTCTCTTGAAAATACCAATACACCTTTGTCTTGTGTCAAGCGATATTCTTCTGCTCTTCGCACAATCGTTCTCGTCGTCCGTTTTCTCATGCCTTTCGGGGCAGACATGTTCTTTACGTCACATCGTGTTGAATCGTCGGCAGAAAGTTTTCGACAGTGGCTCGGTACATACGTTCTCTTTGACACTCGAATGAGAAATGATCTTTTTTACACTTTACTCAGAGGTTCGAACATAATGGGAAATTATTGCCCAATAGAAGCCGATTTTATATTTTGCCAGATATTCCATTATACGTTACTTAAATCAATATGCCATCATCTTGCCTCATCCTGTCTTGTTCCTCTGCATTGGGCGATGTTCTGTCTTCGACGATACTTGAAGCTTATCTAAATAAATACGAGATCATGTCCTACTGTTCTGCTTGCATGGCTATCGGTGATACCTCGTAGCTGTAGAGGGTCTCTGCTTCGCTCGATCATGGTTCGCGGGTCGTACCCAATTCTCGTTAAGTTAGTATATCTCTGTGGATAACATTGGTTTTCATGTCTACAAGATGCTCACAGGAAGGGGCATCCAAAGTATTCACGGTGGTTAACACCAATGTCTTCACATGCTGACGATTAGAAAGCGAATTTTGCCAATAGTACGTATAGTGACTGATCGGGGCTTTAACCCTTTCATACTTTTGTACGTCTAAAGACGTACGAAATCAAACAGCGCGTTAATACTTTTATACGTCTTATGACGTACGAAATCAAACAGCGCGTTAATACTTTTATACGTCTTATGACGTACGAAATCAAACAGCGCGTTAATACTTTTATACGTCTCATGACGTACGAAATCAAACAGCGCGTTAATACTTTTGTACGTCTCATGACGTACGAAATAAAACAGCGCGTTAATACTTTTATACGTCTTATGACGTACGAAATCAAACAGCGCGTTAATATTTTATACGTCTTATGACGTACGAAACCAAACAGCGCGTTAATACTTTTATACGTCTTATGACGTACGAAGCCAAACAGCGCGTTAATACTTTTATACGTCTTATGACGTACGAAATCAAACAGCGCGTTAATACTTTTATACGTCTTATGACGTACGAAACCAAACAGCGCGTTAATACTTTTATACGTCTTATGACGTACGAAACCAAACAGCGCGTTAATACTTTTATACGTCTTATGACGTACGAAACCAAACAGCGCGTTAATACTTTTATACGTCTTATGACGTACGAAATCAAACAGCGCGTTAATACTTTTATACGTCTTATGACGTACGAAATCAAACAGCGTGTTGATACTTTGTGGTAATTTGTTTAGTTATCATTTTTCGATTTTTTAAAAGTTTTTAACCTCAATTCCTATATTCTCCCGAATAGTGCACAGTGAGAACCGTTGAGCCAAATGTTATCGCAGCGTAAAATACTAATATAATCCTGCTGTCAAGACTTCTTAACTGGTTGAGTGCTAGAAGCCACTATCAGCTTTCAAAAAATGAGGATACCAGAGCAAAAACCAACACTTTCCTTGCTTATATTTCATATTCAGTCAAACACAAATAATATTTTGTTTATATAAATTTGTTTTATTACAAATTATTGGAGAGTGCCTATGGGCACTCTCCAATAATTTGTAATAAAACAAGTTTTGAATAACAAATTCAGACAACGAAAAATAATCTACCCTCAACCAGATAATCACTAATGTGAAAATGATCTTGTTATTTGTACTTTCCGACGTTTGACGTCACATTTTGAAAAACGTTGAAGAAACTGAATTCCCAGTGACGTTTGAATGTAATGATAATTAAAGTCTCAAAGGGTTAACCCTTTAAACTCTAGTGGTATCTCCCATGCCAGTTCAATGGCTGCAATTAGAACAGTCCATATTCATTATTTGAGGAAGTAGTCAAAATAGTCCATTTTCATTATTTGGGGTAGACCAATCAATATTATCACTATTACAACATGCCTCTACCAATATCTGTACAGCTAAACTAATCCCGATATTGCATCGTTACGGACTCTTTTAGTGCCGGTGGTTCTTCTAAACGAAGATTCTACTGAATATTCACAGTTTTAAATCGCAGGATAAGGTCTATGCTAACTTTTAGGTTGGAGCATTGTATTGTTTATTTCCTTAGTACCTTGTTTATTTAGGTCGGGTATTTTTCTGAAAGTTTTAGACATTTTCTGATCCAGGTACGCTATCCATGAGTCGTTTATATAATTAATTAGTCTTACTTACATATCTAACACTGACACATTAGGAGTTTAATAAATATAGGTAAAAGGTATCTAGATCAGTGAAGATCTGTAACTTCCTGAAAAAAATGAAGGGTGTTTTTTATAAACTAAATGGCTGCTCTGTGAGTTTGTAGGGTAGCCCAATCAATATTTTCAACGAGCAGCTCAAAGGTTGCGCCTTGAAAATATTAATCGGTCTAGAGTTGAAACAAGACGCCCAGTCGCTGTATTGTGCACAGTTTTGAAGTAATTGCTCGCTGAGTAAGTGCACTTTTTGTCCATATGAAGTTCAAACTGTCCCATTAGCGTAACCCAATTCCTGTAGAGAAACAATGTTCTCAACAATTCTATATTAGTAAATAGAGATCATTAACATCATTCCTACAGTTAAAACTAGAAATCCTGTCACGAACTGTGCGCTTATCTAGGCTTAGTTGCGCGCAGGAATTGCGCGCAATTACCATATCGAATGGCATCCAAAGCACGGCAGGTTATCCTGGTTACTCATAGGAAACATAGGCAATGTTTCTGCTAATGGACTCCCGGGTTACCCGGAGGTCCATTGGCTGAAACATTGCTGCGCAAAGGCCATATGTACAGATTTTAATAGCAATACTATGGTCATAACGCGCAGATTAGCGCGCAGATCGAGGTATTATTTGTGCGCATTTCATGACAGGACTTCTAGTTTTAACTGTAACCTCTACTGGGATACATGTATATGTAATGATGTAAATAAATATTAAAATTCGACTGCATATACAGAATGAAGAAAGTGGATTACAACTAATATTCTCCACTCGAAAAGTATTTATAATTGTTCATAGCAGCACGAGAAATACTTGGAATCTTTTATCACATGGACCGCCGGGTGCCTCTCGGTGGTCCATGTGATGAAATTTTGAAAGTGCTTCTTGTGTCTTGTTCTTAGAAATTGTAAATAATTATTGCGTAAAAAAATGTATCCCATACTGAAGTCACAATATTTCGTCGCATGAGTGCTAGAATGTTCTATGTCCCCTATGGGACATAGAACATTCTAGCACTCAGACGACTATTTTCTTTCTGTTTGATCGGTTCAGTTCGTGATTTCACTACCCACTTTATTAATAGCGCATTATTTTTTACATTGCACACCGAAAACATTCTTGTGTATTTCAGGCTACTTCATTCTTCTGCAGTAAGGAGCGCATTAACTAACGAGCATTTCTGCGCTAATTGTGACAGGACTTCTAATTTCATTTGTACCCCTATATAAGAAAAATGGGCTCTTCTAATTGATGTCATCTAACTTACATGGAAGATACGATCAGGGGTAACACTTAAAAGTCTAAAGTAGTATACCCTCAGCATCCATGCTGCGTAGTAATTACTCTGACACTCAGTACCCATGCTGCGTAGTAATTGCTCTGACTCCCAGAATCCATGCTGTGTAGTAATTGTTCTGACTACATTGGGCTTCAGGTGAAAAGGTCGTAATACTAGATTGAAAACACTAATTACAGGAATAGTCATCAAAAATTTAATTAATGAAGCACCGGGTTGTACCCGGTGCTACTTTTAATTAAAATTTTGCTAATGATGATTTTTTATTATCTGGTAAATGCATGCGTGGACACCACTGCCAACTGGATTACAACCAGTCTACAGCAGCTATACTGTAGTTCCTATTGCTAAAGTGTGCTGAAGGGTACTGTACGTCACTCCTACCCACGCCTTCAACCACTTCTACCATTCTTGTGTCGGGTAAGTAATTTAGAAGCTTGAACAGTTACAGTTAAAACTAGAAGTCCTGTCACGAACTGTGCGCTTATCTCGGCTTAATTGCGCGTATGAATTGCGCGCAGTTTCCATATTGAATGGCATCGAAAGCACTCATAGCAAACACAGGCAATGTTTCTGCCAATGGACCTCCGGGTTACCCGGAGGTCCATTGGCTGAAACATTGCATGTGCACAGTCCATATGTACAGAATTTGATTGTCTTACTCGGTCATAACGCGTAGATTAAGGTGCAGATCGACTCGCTATTAGTGCGCATTTCATGACAGGACTTATAGTTTTAACTGTACTCGCCGCTGCCCGGTGCTTAGCTCAGGGTACTCAGACTTCCTCAACCCGTAAAACTGCCCGTCACGATATGGCTTTGCGGATGAAAGTGTCGTTAAGGTGTATAAATAAATTACTATGGTGATTTGGATTCTAAAGAGGAAGAGATGCTTAACATGGGCAGCCGTTCTCCGTAAAATGTTGTCAGCTTGAATAGACAGACGGCACTAACAACTGCAAGGCCACAAGTCTTGATGATTGTTGATGTTCTGCTAAGTAGTTGGGGGAGGGGGAGGGGTCTGGGTTCGAACAAGTTAAGAAGTTTTAGACTAATCCGAAAGGAAAAGACAATAAATTTAAATGTTTATTTATTTCAGTAATTATCAATATTGTATTTTAAAATAACCTCCTCGTAGCCTTGGTCTGAAATGACTAATGCAATAGATTCACTACGAAACTGTACCCGAACACAAACGTTATAAATTATTGTGATGAGCTGACGGTAACATGGTCTGAGGTTTGCGGCTCGGTTGAACATACGCTCCGAGCCGCAAACCTCAGACCATGTTACCGTCAAGTCATCACAATAACGTATATGTTCCAATAAAATACTACCCATAGCCTAAAATCTACATCGGGAAACACGAGAAGCTTATTTACTAAACTTGTGATCGTTAAAAGTTGCCTTGTTCAAGGCAACTTTTAACGATCACAGGTTTAGTAAATAAACTTCTCGTATATCCACGACGGCACCGGACAAATAATCAATAAACCAGATAAACTCATTCCATCTTAGTTCAAATCGTAAATCGGTTTGTAATTTAAACAACACTTCATCCGGAACACCGTCTGCTGCACACTTGAAACATCCAGAAAAATGAAGCGACTTGCTGGTCACTCCGTTGATGAAGCAGTTACAAAATGGGCGACGTCATTTCAAATATTTCGCGTTGTGACGTCAGACGGTAGCATTTGCCACTTGAGCCGTAAACATAGAATATACTAAGAGAGCTCTCGTCCAATCAGAGGAGAAGGGTTGTAGTCTTATTGGAACATAATCAAATATTATAATTTGCACACATGTTGAGCTCACTGTTTTTTGTACCAATTCAGACATGGCAGCTAACTGATATAACATACAGAATAATGTCAAGGGCCCTGGGTAATCAATCTTTTGACGCTTAACTAAGACAGAAACGCTGTTGACAATGATATTGTTTTAATCGACGTATATGTTTCATCGAATGGTCAAATCACTCGTGACAACAACGATGTTTTGGTTGGCGCGCATTAAAATAGTTCCATCTTTAAATGATAAGTTAGTCACTTTCTATATACCATCTCGCCAAGAGTTGTAATAACATATGTCGATGAAGAATCATATCATAACCTTGAGCTTTTCTTTGGGTTTGAGATACTGTTTCATGTCAACCATTTTATATTGCATTCACTTAAAAGGTCAACTGATTCTTCAGGTGACGCTGCGGAATAGGGGACTCTGCAATTTGTTTCAAACATACCAGAATTCCTCCCTTTTTTTGTGTTTATTTGCATTCCATATCATGTTCCCATCCAATAATAACCGTTTCCGGTTCAACGATATCATATTTACCACCGGTTGTGGTGGGGTGTGATTCATCTTTTCTAGTCATAGTCTAAATATCTAGTCATATCCTGAACACTTCACCTGCCAAATCGGTCCAAACCCTAAAGCTTTTAATCCAATGTTCCGAAATTAAGAAAACCGAGAAGTCTCTTTGTTCATTTATAAGGAGTTTCTGTAACAGAGTCTGCGGAGCGACTTTGAAAGTGTGGAGGGGGAGGGCTTAAGTGGGAGCGGAGGGGTTCCAGGACCATCACCTCTAAAAGAATGCTCAGTTGTGACCCATGGTGCAATCTGGGTGATTTTGGGGGATCAGTCCACTAATATCATAAAATCGCCCAGATCGCCCAATAGGCCCTCACTGTGTACTACCTGTCAGGGTAATCATTACTTCGCCACCGTCTCCGACTCTGCTAACTCAAAAGTAAGTTCTGTGGTATTAAGGATGACAAGTATAACAGAAAGCAATTAAGCTCATGTCGTTTACTATTTTCAAATATTTTGAGTATTGTTTGACAAAAAAAACTGGGGCTGCTGCTGCCCCCATATCGTCGTGTGAGAAGCATAAGGTTCTATCTTTCAGTGGAAGGGTTAGAGTCGGGGTTCCAGTGGAAGGGTTAGGGTCGGGGTTCCAGTGGAAGGGTTTGGGTCGGAGTTCCAGTGGAAGGGTTAGGGTCGGGGTTCCAGTGGAAGGGTTAGGGTCGGGGTTCCAGTGGAAGAGTTAGGGTCGGGATTCCAGTGGAAGGGTTAGGGTCGGGATTCTAGTGGAAGGGTTAAGGTCGGGGTCCCAGTGGAAGGCTTAGGGTCGGGGTTCCAGTGGAAGGCTTAGGGTCGGGGTTGCAGTGAAAGATAGAACCTTATGGTTCTGACACGACGATATCTAAAACTATGGCATCGACCTGGGAAATTATGAACGGTTAGGCTAAAAAAAAATAATGTTTTGATTCTCAGGCCCTCCCTCGTTGGATTTGAACCTCTTCATTAGACATTTTTATTATGTCATGTTTTTTTAAGAATTTGTGAAAACTTGGAATGGTCATTTTTTTCACATTTCTCGACATATAATTATTTAGCTGTGTTTGCAGTAAATTGTTTTTTCTTGTTGCAGTTTATGGGAGAGTGCCCAGAGGCACTCTCCCATAAACTGTAACAAGGCAAATTCTGATATACTGGATCATGATTTAATTATTTATTTATTTGCTGGTGTTTAAGGTCATATATTTCTGCACAATGGCTAATAATGGCTACAACACCAATATAAACTCAAGTTTAACCAATCATTTAGAGCCATGTTTCCCATTTTAAAGGACTCCTATCCCAAGCATTGGTTAGTGGGGCCTATTCTAATGGACCACGATACTTGACAGATCTATACCATTAAAAAGAACAATAAAATACAAATCCTTTTAGCTGTTGTTACGGCAGTTAGTTATAAAAGGTATACTATAATTACACTAAAATACAACCTTTTCTCTTTTTCATGTGGAAAGACAGCCAAAATATTTACTCAGTATACTCAACCCTTTATACGAAAAAAAAAGTAAAATAAAAAAAATAAAAATAAAATCCTCCCTCCCTCACTGACACTGATTTGAAAAAAAAATTGCCTGAGAATCAATTCGGGTTTTTTATTTCGCCTTATGGTTATTTTTTTGTTATTGACGTCAACGTCACAAACAAATTAATTGTCTCCCAATTTTCATGAAATTTCTGTATGTTATAGAGCTAAAAAATTAGAAGATAGCTATTTTTTTTTAATTATCGCATATTTGACGTTTTTGCATCACTTCAAAGTGTAGACTATATTTGTCATCTTTCATTAAAAACGTTACTTTCGTGATTCCAACATCTCCCTATATATAAATTACACAACTATGAAACTTTACACACCGTTTTCTGGTCATTTGAAATTGCGCACATCCATTTTTGGAATTAACATTTTTAACCCGATTTAAGCGATGCAAAGGTTTTCGTGTTTTTCTTGATCTTTCAGTTTCAGCCTAATTTTGAGCCTCAATCTTTTCCAAATTTACAACAACAAAAAAATCTAACAATGTGGTGTAGTCCTAGGAAATTCCCAACCGTTATGGCCAAACTATGAAGTGACGTCGTTGTGTTAGGAGTTAGCTCTTTTTTACTTTTCCAATTTTTCGCCATTTTTGACGTTTTTACACCACTCAGCCCCCTTACCCCCCCCCCCCCCCCCAAAAAAAAGGTGATGGTTGTGCATCGTTGAATGGCATTATTGATGATTATTCCTGTAATTAGTGTCTGCAATCTAATATTATTGCGTACAGTACGTGGAGAGTGTATTATCACTAAATCACCCGCAGAGTGGAGATTCAACCCAAGCAATAATTGCAAATTTGTTGCAAAGCATAACCAACCAGTACAAGGAAAGTTTCAGCCAATGGACCTCCGGGTTAAACCCGGAGGTCCATTGGCTGAAACACTGCTTGTGTTTTTTGTCGATGTATACAAAATTTGAACGTTACAGCTTGGGTGACAACTCCATTCCGCGGGTGATTTAGTTAAAATCCACTCTCCACGTACTGTACGTGGAAATACTGTCTACCCGTGGAAAGTGACTAGTCTGTTTTTGTGCAGCTTTTCAAGTTAAGGCACATCACATTACATCAACGGTATTCTGCGCGAAAACTCCACGAATAGAGGGCGAACAAACCGTCCATAACACTGTTGGACTCCTTACAGAATTCAACTGATTGCCTGAGAGTTTGTAACAACTGGTGGGAAGAGCACCGGCCGCATATAGCCGTTTCGTTTGGAAACTATGTAATTTTATCATTGATCAACACCCTTTACCTAACGAATCGGAGCGCGGTGGCTCAGCTGGTAGAGGTGCAGGCTGCAAGCCAAGAGGTCCTCAGTTCGAATCCCACCTGCAGCAACCGCGTTGTGTCCTTGGGCAAGACACTTCACCCTCATTGCCCACGTGGGGGTACGGTGACGTTGTGTACTAAGGCGTACTGCACGTCGATAGTGCACCTGTCTTCAACCAATGCTAACCCTGCTTGTGTGGAGTTGGTATGTTGAGGAGCTGACAGTTGCTCGCCGTTGCTCGGTGGTTCTCTCAGGGTACTCCGGCTTCCTCCACCCGTAAAACTGTCACGGTCATGGTTAGCCATTGTGCAGAAATATGTGACCAATAAATAGATAACCTAACGAATCGGCCGCTTCCTCCCGCGTAATTCACAAATTTAGCAGTCGGAAAAAATACATTTTTCAAAAACAATCAACAAAATCACGTCATGTGATCCCTCATTGGAACGAGCTCAACGAGCTCGTTCCAATGAGGGGTCACATGATGTGGTTTTGTTGACATTTTTTTTAAACATTTTAAAAATCAATAATTAAAATAAAAAAATTTGCTGTCGTCTGCGTTGGGTAAAGGGTTAACCAACGTGTAAATGGAAATATTTGACAGAGGCCCAACTAAATCGTTGGGGGAGGGAGTGGCTAACAGTTCTCCCATTTTCTGCGCCACAAAAAAAAAAATGAAAACTTGTAATGAATTTGAATTAGAGATTTCAACACAACTTTATTCAGTAACAGCAGAACACACAGGTTACTCTACCCATTTCAGTCAACCTCATGGGACCACGTAAAATTATGTTTTTTAACACTAATCCTAAACCTATCTCATACAGCTAATCGTCTGTTTTTATTTTTTATTATTAGTGCAGACAAAACCGAACGGGAATTGTACACAATTTTGCTGTTGAGACTGACAAGGTTGAATGTCAACGTTAGATCCCGGGCAGGGAGAGGAACCGAAACAAAACCTCTGTCTGAATCGCCGACCACCGTTACATGCACTCCAGTTGGACCAAGTCGTCCAGATTGATTGATCGTTATTGAATGTTGTTCCTTCTTGCCACAACCTCAAATTTATAGATGGAATCTGATTGCAAGGTATCCTGCCGTTTCTGAAAAAAATGAAAGTGTGCAATAAAAGTCCAGATAAATAAACTCATATTACTTTTTGACGGCAATTGTCCATGTATTCTGTTCAACACACATTATATGGACGAACAATGTCCGGTTGAATGCAAAAACAAGATATTTAATTAGTTACCCCTGTCGTCATTGCATTCCTGAATAGTATCGTCCTAAAGAAAAACAGTTACCTGGGAGAATCTATTTGTACTCACAGGGAGGTTCAGTAATAATTTAATCCTTCAGCCCTAGAGGGCTGAAGGATTACATTATTGCTGACCCACCTGAATGATTTGCTTTCTTGTTATCTTGTATCGAATGTTGCTAATTTGTTTATGCAAACATCAAACGTTCAGATGAATGATACAGTTAGAAATCACGTGATTGTGGCGTTCACCCCACAAAACAAAAAGGTACTCAGTGTAATGTATTTTTGGATAATTTGTGTGAACACTCCAGCATTGTGGAGTTGCTTTTTCGTTGTGGGTTTAACCCCCACATGACTGTTTTCTCTCAGTGTTATTCACATGTGGAATGTTACATTTCTATTTTTAGATTCAACATCCCATGGAGGTTTATAAAATTTCTAAAAGTAGCATTTGTAATTGGACAATAAAACATCGACTGTAGGTTTAGACCAGCAATCCCCCTCGAAAGGGAGCGCTATAAAATTATAACCCCACAATGAATTGGATAAACAACTTTTACAATGCAGCTCTCACCTCGTCTCGTCCGCGGTGGCTCAGTAGGTAGAGGTGCAGGCTGCAAGCCGAGAGGTCCTCGGTTCGAATCCCACCTGCGGCAACCGCGTTGTGTCCTTGGGCAAGACACTTCACCTCCATTGCCCATGTGGGGGCACGGTGACGCTGTGCACTAAGGCGTACTACACGTCGATGGTGCACCCGTCTTCAACCAATGCTAACCCTGCTTGTGTGGAGTTAGTATGTTGGGGAGCTGACAGTTGCTCGGTGGTTCTCTCCGGGTACTCCGGCTTCCTCCACCCGCAAAACTGTCGTGGTCATGATTAGCCATTGTGCAGAAATATGTGACTTTAAACACCAATAAATAAATAAATAAATAAATAAAATAAATAAATAAATATCTCGTCTCGTCTCCAACGTCGATTCAAAATCTCCGTTGATCTGAGTGAGACGTTTGCTAGTATGTTAATTAATTCCGTGTAAATGTATCTACCATCCGAATGAAGAAATTGTATACTGAGATTATTACGCCGATACTCCATTTGAACAGCTCGCCATATGTGTAGTTTTTATTTGGCAAATAATAAAGAGGTTGAGGTGGTAAGGGGTACGTATTGTGTCCGTGGCGGAATGTGCCGGTTCGATATGGGTACAATTGTTAATAGCGAGTGAGCCGCGTAAACATTGTTTACCTAGAAGTGTCTAAGGTAAGATACTAAACTATTTTCAGTGGATACGCTCTCCAATAATCAAATGAATTTTAACAAAATTTCACCGGCTTCCGGCTGATTGTCATTTACATACTATGGGTACGAAAACTGCCGCTGTGGTACTCGGTGTTTACTCGGTGTTTTAATCACACCCACAACAGTTTACAGTTTATCGGAAAATGACGTGTCGCTGTTTATGCGCAGCTGTGATATTATTAGTTACTCACTTTGTTGGTGGCCTAATATGGTATATATGGTGTCAGTTAATTTCATATTGGACGAGAGCGAAGCCACCAACAAACTGTGTAACGAATATATCTTACCGACTGCTGCATCGATGCACAGAACTAATAACAACAGCGATCAAAATTAAATGAGAGAATTCTCACAATGTGTTCACGTATCTTTGCCCTGTTACAATTTATGGGAGAGTGCCTACAGGCACTCTCCCATAAATTGTAACAAGGCAAATTTATACATACCAAACAGTTTCATTTCGAAGGTAACATGACACACATCCACAGAACACGAACCCTTTTAAGTTGCCTAACCTGCAGTTCATACCAAATATGGGTTTCCACCACTCAATCTTTCAACTTGAAGCGTTTACAGTTTATCGGAAAATGACGTGTCGCTGTTTATGCGCAGCTGTGATATTATTAGTTACTCACTTTGTTGGTGGCCTAATATGGTATATATGGTGTCAGTTAATTTCATATTGGACGAGAGCGAAGCCACCAACAAACTGTGTAACGAATATATCTTACCGACTGCTGCATCGATGCACAGAACTAATAACAACAGCGATCAAAATTAAATGAGAGAATTCTCACAATGTGTTCACGTATCTTTGCCCTGTTACAATTTATGGGAGAGTGCCTACAGGCACTCTCCCATAAATTGTAACAAGGCAAATTTATACATACCAAACAGTTTCATTTCGAAGGTAACATGACACACATCCACAGAACACGAACCCTTTTAAGTTGCCTAACCTGCAGTTCATACCAAATATGAGCTTCCACCACTCAATCTTTCAACTTGAAGCGTTTATCGGCTGCCGCCATTTTGAATAATCAATAAACAAAGGGGAGATTACCCATAGCTGTCAGCGTATATTGATGTTGACAGGCAGTATATTGTTTTATATGCAGTCTGCATGTGACGTCTTTGAACCAATGAAATTCCCAGATACTTGTAGGAGGTAAGATATAAAGCAGTGTTGGAAATCCCGTCAGTTTGATAATAATTCCCAGCCTATGTGTCACAGCCCTGTTACATGACGAAAGTGAATCCCTCATTATCTCAAAGATAATGGTTCTATTCATGAGCAAAGAAGCCAGTGGAGAGCCACATTGACCTGTCTTGTTCCAGCATTTTCCTACCAGACCACATTCCCCCTTACCCCACTGACAAGAGTGGGAAACTCGCTACGATCTTCGAGTGATGCTTCGCATCGTGACCCATTATTGCAGTGTCGCGCCCCTTAAACCCAGAATCCCGGGTCTTCCACGATGGAGTTGACAGTTTAGTGTAATTATATTAGGGCAGTGGTGGCTAAAGTCGCGATTGATACACGTAGGTGATGCTGAATGCTGATTGCTGCGTTGGGCCTATTGCGAGAAATGAAGAGTAAAGGCGTACCTTGCCGATATAGCTCGACTATTGGACTGTTGGGTTTGCCATTCAAATTCATAGTTCTGGAAATTTAATTTCGTACACTGAACTAGTGGTGCTTCTCAGCCTCTTTTTTCAATTGGCAAGGTACCTTTCGTCCCCTGAGTGCTAGAATGCCCTATTTCCCATAGGGGACATGGGACATTCTAGCACTCGGGCGACGCTTCGTTCACAGCGAAGCGAACTTTTGGGCAAGAACGCGTAATTTAAAAAAAACATAGTGGATATTTATTGCACATCACTTTTTTTTCTCAGAAAAATACTCTAAACAAGGAATTTATAAGTTTCAACCACACATCGGGATGTGCTTAACTCGGTACGTCTTGCAAATCTACGCCTATTCTGGTAGTTAATGGGCTTCTTATATGACGGAAACTGGCAAAACCTGCATGTGTCAAATGCCGAGTTTCAGGTAAAATGTTTCTCACTATCACCTATTTCAAAAAGTATTGATTGTTTCCAAGTTTTTGCATTAGTTGTGGTGTCTCTGAGCCGCAACCGCGACATTCTGGGCAAATTAACAAGATCAGTGGCTGTAAGGAACTCAAAAGGTTAGTCCTTCGCGAAGGAATGTCCGTACTATTAAAAGAAGCGTACTATAAATACACTACAAGTTTAATTGGTAGCTGTAATCGACATAAAAATCGCGAAAATACAGACATGCAGACGCGGAACGTGTGCGGAATTACGGGGACCCCCAAAACGTGTACACCAGCGTTAATAATGATTTGTGGGATCTATGAGAGGTTAAGGTGGCATTTTTTATTCTCCTGTTTTATCACATAAAAAAGATGCATTTTTGTTTTTGTTGTTCTATCAGACACCCTTTATCACAATACCTTGCTACGCTTCCCGATTCAATTTGATTTCGAATCTTAAGAAGATATTTGGTTCGATTCGTGTCCTATCAAGTCTTTTTTCTTGGAATTTTTACACATTATCATGCCCATGTCCATGTCCTGTAATTTGTATCCGATTCGAGGTCGTGCTTACAATCAGATCGCAACGAGCCCGATAGGGCGAGTTGTGATCCGATCGTAAACACGACCGAGAATCTGACACAAATTACAGGACATGTATTTGGTCATGATAATACATTTATCTAACAATCCCGTTACATAAAGCCTGTTTTCCCAGTTTTTCAGTTTAAATTGGGTTGGAATTGGTCAAAATTTTGAATTTCACATTTTAATGCGTAATAACAATGCATATACTGATATTATTTGTCACAGAGCGGTGTTTACCGGAATATGAATCTATATGATACGAAATCAGAATGGGTTGTCTATATGATACGGAATCGGAACACATTATGTGATACGTACCGTTTCTCATGGTTTTCAGGCCGAAATATATATGATTGTTAGATAAAACTTGGTGTCAGTCATCTCCATCGTCTCACAAAACTTATAGTTCAGATGAAAATCGTACATAAATAATGTTGAAATAAAAGATAGAGTGTAACGTCCGCTACATTAACATAAATATCTTCTGTACTTATGCCACCAGCGACGCTAATTTGAATATCACTAGTTCCTACCACTATTAAATGCAAATTTAAGGATTCCAAGCAGTGTAGACGATGAACTGTAATCCTTACAGGGTAATATTCCAACTACATCATCAAGGCATGCCTTCGACGAAGGCATGCCTTGATGACGTAGTTGGATTATTTTATCAGTCGAGTACTTGGGCCATCACAGTTGGAACAAATCAGATTTATAGTACTCCAAAGCCTTCTCAACTGAAATTATTTTTGAGATTTTTTAGTACCCAAATATCCACTTTTTGTAAACGTTCATATGCTAATTAGGATATCTCAGAAATAGTATCAATTGAATATTTAAATAAATTAAAATATATTAAAAACTGATAACATCTAACCTTCCAAAAGCCGTCTGAAAAGCTGCAGGCTGGACCGTCTGAATACTCGTCGTGTCGCATAGAAGTCTGGCGAGTGACATTTTCTTTATTTCTCCAAGTTGTTCTGAAACATATGTTTAGGAATTTTGATGAAATATGTATTTTTGTGCCACGACCTTGTATAAAAACATGAGTGTAGTCATATTCTGATAGTTAACGATTGTTATGGGGCGCGGTGGCATTGCGATAACCGGTTCTCGTCAGATCACCGAAGTTAAGCAACGTCGAGCCCGGCTAGTCCTCGGATGGGTGACCGTCTGAGCGATCGATTATGTCTCCTGCGCTGTGTCCTTGGGCAAGGCACTTAACCCCGATTGTCCACATGGGGGAACGATGACGCCGTGTACTAAGGCATACTGCATGTCGATGGTGCGCATGTCTTCAACCAATCTAACCCTGCCTGTGCTGCAGTGCGAAGTTACAACGTTGTGGAGCTGGCAGCTGCTCGTCGTTGTTCGGTGGTTCTCTCCAGGTACTCCGTCTTCTCCACCCGTAAAACTGCCACGGTCATGATTAGACATTGTGCATAAGTATGTGACCTTAAACATCAATAAGTAAATAAATATAAATAATGATTGTTACAAATGACTCGCGCGTTCTTTTAAACACTGTAGTGGCATTTCTGGAAGATGGATACAGAGTTATCAGTAAGTTTCCTTAACTCTGTTCCCTCAACGCCCAGCATTCCCTTATATGGAACACCTACATATTTAGAGGTTACTACATGGTTATTTTGATATCGGCGAAGATGTGAGCTCGAGGTAACTTCATCTCAGTCTGAGACCAAAGGTCGAAGGCTGGTTTGAAGTTACCGAAGGCTGATATCTCGATGAGGGCTGAATGTTCTCTCATCTGTTACAGTGTTTTGACAGTGTTATTGTTTCTCATCTTTTCACAAAGTCCGAAGATTTCTCTTCTCCAAGTTCAGCTATCCGAACGACTCGGCTTCCCCAGTGGTTCTGTGCTGTTCTCTCACTTCGACGAATCTCAGATTACCACTCCGAATCCTAGTTTGCGCTGAAGTTTGTATGCAACTCTCTTCATTTTTTTTTTATTTCTGTTGACAAAAAAGTTCGTAAAACTACTGTTATTTCGGAATGACGGATGTCCATTTTATGGCGGGTGCATAACAAATCCTTTATTTATTGTCAACACCGCTGCCGAAATACCCCAATGATACGAACATTATAATGTACAACAATGCAGGGTTGTTGACAGGTTTCTAGAGTACAGTACGTGGAGAGTGTATTATCACTAAATCACTCGAAGAGTGGAGATTCCACCCGAGACATAATTGCAAATTTGTTGCAAAGCACAACCAGCACCAGCAAAGTTTCAGCCAATGGACCTCCGGGTTAAACCCGGAGGTCCATTGACTGAAACATTGCTTGTGTTTTTGTCGATATGTACAAAATTTGAAAATTATAGCTTTGGTGACAACTCCACTCCGCGGGTGATTTAGTTACAGTCCACTCTCCACGTACTGTAGTTTCCATCTCAGTTAGAATTATATTTAATATCTTTGTATGAATTTCAAAACAAAAAATAAGTCACAATATTTCAGTTTAAGAAAAAAATTCATCTTATTTTCAAGCGTCTGATCTCCAGTTATCCACCTACGACACCTTTAACAAACCAATAAAGGAAATTATTCTCACCTCACTAAAACCAGTCGCAAGTGGTTTAGGTGGCCCCTTTTAATATGTTAAAATGCTGGAGTTTTTTATAATACATCAGTACCACGTTGGTCGTTCTAAATGATGTCACTCGAATGGAGTCTTTCGAACTGGTCTACACTCTAAAACCAGATGGGCTAAAAATTAACCCAAATCAACTGTGCTGAGTGAATATGAACCCATGTGGGTTCATATTCTCTCAACCCAGTTGATTTGGATTGGTTTTTACCTCAACTGATTTTAGAGTGTACATTGTTTATAGTTTCAACTGAGTGTCGTATTCAGTCCACTGAAACCAATATTCAACATTTCTTTCAGATTAATAAAATAATTATTAGAACGTTTGTTTTGGCGTTCTACTGTTCTATAGTACCTGTTATTTCTGTATAAAACCTTCGGTAGGTACATTGTTCCAGGTTATATATTTATTTGATATCATTTTCTTTCCCAGAATCGGTAATTATCCAGCTAGGTCGATGTGACTTCAAACTCGACTGATATGATGCCAACCTCCGCCGATATGAGCCAAGCTAGAGTTGTCCTCCTTGATGCGTTACTGGACGCAGCCATTTTGTTTACAACGAAATCTTCTTCAGTTGGCAAAAGGCCTTTGTTGGACCCAGCCATTTTGTTTACTGTGATATCTTTTTCAATTGGTATGAGGCCTTTGTTCATGGCGAAGGGTTGAACATTTTTCACCGCTCCGTCAAAAGCATGCAATCAGTAAAATTGGCGTTACCAGACAAACAGGGGTAGTTTTTGTTTGGTATGGAATAAATTATGGCAATAAGTAGGATTAGAGATAAAGAGAAAAAAGAGAGTTGTACACGAAATTCGACGCAAACTAAGATTTAGTGCAGTAAGCGGAGATACGTCGAAGTGCGAGAAGAGAAAGTTTTGCTATCCGGACGTTGCGGCTTCTCGACTGGGATATCTGAACCTGGAGAAGAAGACACTTCCGACGTTATGAGACACAATGACACTATCTGAAAACGGTAACAGATCCGAGAGCACGAGATGGTTCAATAAATAAAGAGTTTATTATCAACCCTCAGTAATTTCACACCTGTCATCGACCTTTGGTCTTAGGTCCATATGGACTTACCTCGGTCTGATATCCAGGCCGAAATGGAACTAACCAAGTAATAACCTTTGAGTACTACAAACCGAGAAAGGACCATAAGAACATTACATTAGCACATATTTAAACACATCGGATATGTAATTCATTTCTCATTGTAAAGCTTTCACCACTCTAGTTCATTCCAATGGTGCTGTGTCAAGTTGGATGAAATTTTATACAGTTAAAACTAGAAGTCCTGTCAGGGAATGCGCACATATAGCACGTCGATCTGCGCGTGAAGCTACGCGTTATGACCATAGCAAGGCTATCAAATTCTGTCCATATGGCCTGTGCAAAAGCAATGTTTCAGCCAATGGAACTCCGGGTAACCCGGAGGTCCATTGGCAGAAACATTGCCTGTGTTTTCTATGAGTAACCAGGAGAACCTGCCGTGCTTTGGATGCCATTCGATATGGCAATTGCGCGCAATTCCTACACGCAATTATGCCTTGATAAGCGCACAGTTCGTGACAGGACTTCTAGTTTTAACTGTAATACTGAATTTTCTGCACTGATCACTGAAGCAGACATTTTTTATTTTTTACCCACACAAAAAAATCCCCCCAAAATTCATTCGTCTCCAACATAACTTGAATACAGACCTTGACAACGCAGGATTTCCAGACCTAAAATGGAACATACCGATCAGTAATACAAGTAGCGAAAATGATAAACACTATAACATCAAAAAAGTAGGCTATGTTTTCCCTGCTCATGTGAAGCAGGCATGTCAAACGGTACCTGTACCGGCACCGGTACAACCGGTTCCCTCATGATCCAACCGGTACCAGTTCTGAAGCTTCTGTCTCGCCGGTACCGGTACAAAATTATTTTATCGGGAAATCCCTAATTGAACGAGGGTAAACAAGCTAATAATCGTGTGTGGCACACTTGCATGACATACTTTTAACTTATTTGTGAATTAACATATCGATGCACTCTAGATGTGCATGTTCTGACAGCACCACGACCACGATAAAGCCGACCATTTGGACTTTTCGGGGGCGCAGTGGCGCAGTGGTAGATTGTTGGACTTATATGCTAGCGGTCCCGAATTCGATCCCCGTCCGGGACAATCCGCGTTGTGTCCTTGGGCAAGACACTTTATCCCAGTTGCCTACATAGGGCACGATGACGCCGTGTACTAAGGCGTACTGTACGTCGATGGTGCACATGCATTCACAAGCTGTAACCCTGCTTGAGCGGAGCCTGAACAGAGTTAGAATGTTGAGGAGCTGACAGTTGCTCCTCGATGCTCGGTGGTTCTTTCCGGGTACTCCGACTTCCTTCACCCGTAAAACTGTCATGGTCACGATTTGCTATTGTGCATAAGTATGTGACCTTAAACACCAATAAATAAATAAATAAATAAATAAATATTCTAACTTTTCAAACGTCGCATTAAAGACAACGAAAGCGCCGTCATGAAAGAAATTATTCTGTTGTGACATCAAAGTAACCTTAAAGCACGATTATCGCGCTTTATGGTTACTTTGATGTCGCCGCAGAATAATTGGCACGGTGCCATGTTTTTCGGTACTGGGCGGTTCAAATGCGAATTTCTCCCCTCTGATTGCGATATGTCATCCAATGGTTGATTTATCACGGTACCGGTTTCGGCGGGACAGGCTCCGTCCCATTCCGACACCGTTATGTTGGTACCGGCGGTATTTTGACATGCCTGATATGAAGGGAAACTTTGGTTATTTCTAGAAGGTGCGCAGACGGTCATAGCCATCCACGGAATTCAGACTACACTTTTGAGAGCGTTTGATTACATTTTTTTACTTAGATTATGACTTCATTACACAACGCTCCAAAGCTTTATTAATCCTTTACCGGCCAGCACTATTCACAAAAATCGCTAATGAATTTATATTATTTTTTTCATTTTTTGTCTCAAAAACATAGGTCTGAAGATTGCATCATAAATAGATATAATAAGCCACTGGGAAAACAATATATAGTACACTTACGACTATTGAATCCTGTGTCCTCGAAGTTATTTTCGTACCAAAACCGGTCTCCTCTTTGGAGAAAGCTAAATTGCTGCCCAATGATGCAGGAAAATGTCGGTCCAACAAGACCATCTCCTGGATTTTCCGACACCCCACCAGCGAAGAGATCAATGTCATCTGGATGCCTAAAATAAGATGCCAAATATTAACCCTTTACCCAACGAATCGCCCGCATTCGCCCGCGTAATATGCAACTTCAACAGCTGAAAAAATATTATTTTTCGAAAACTTTCAACAAAACCATATCATGTGACCCCTCCTGGGAGCGAGCTCGTCGAGCTCGTTCCAAAGAGGGGTCACATGATATGGTTTTGTTAAAATTTTTTGAAAAAATTTAAAAAATGATATTTAAAATAATAAATTTTGAAATCATCTGCGTTGGGTAAAGGGTTAACCGTGTCTACGCACCTATTACTTTAACTCCAGCTCCATATTTACAAAGCCGTATGGAACACGTGTTCCATACGGAATTCCGCTGATGGACTGATTTGTCCACCCGATGCTATGGATCCATCAAAAGAACTCCACCCATTTCATAATTGGCCAATCGAAACGTCGCATTCTGAGCTAGATCAGTTTGGAAGCTGTGGAGACAGCCAATAAATGGAATGTCAATTGAAGCATACTTATACCATCGTGGAAGGATAAAACGCGAGGTTATGCCTCTCTCTGTACCCTTCCACTCTCACACTCGTGCCGTATTGATACATCCTGACGTTCTTGTATTTCTCCACCGAGTTTCTGAAAGGGGTACAATACTGGAAATAGTGAGTGAGCGAATCCATTTTGTATTACATGGAAGGTTCAGCACTTTGTTAATCCAACAGCCGCGCGAGGCTGTTGGATTGAATAAGTACTGTCCCTTATTTAGTATTAGTTGCCGGTTATTCTGTTTACTAACAGACTATCGTTTTATACGTACAGTTTCGATAGGGTTGAACCAATAACTACCAAATGTCATAGTCTTGTATGATAGGTAAAACGGGTTATGGAAGGAAATAATATTGACAGGTCGCGGTTCGACTCTTCCACCGCAGGGGTAACTGCGCCCGTGTCATTGGGCAAGGCACTTAATTACGATTGCCCACATGGGGACACGGCGGCGCTGTGTGCTAAGGTGTTCTACATTTGTCTTCAACCAACGCTTACCTCGCTTGTGCGGAGATAGTACGATAGAGGAAAGCCATTTTATATGTATCGTGTCAGCCAGGAGGACAATGTGTGCAGTTCATCAAACAATATGCAAAGTAAGTAATCCTTTTGCTTATTCCCACATTTCAAAGCATATAATTTTGAAATGAATATAAATAAGGGAAATAACTTTCTTGAAAGTCAATGCGAATGATGAGAAAAGTTGATGTTCGATTTTGCCAAGCTGCCCAACTCTTAAAGAACACAACATGCAGCGACGCATCCGGATAGTGTTTTCTGGTCTGCTATGTCTTTTTTGTCACAATGATATCCATATTGTTGAAGAACGACATTTCGTCTCCAGAGTTCCAATTGGAACTCAGTGGACGATTTGTGACTGTTATAGACCTCGAATTTGCCGCCTATTTCGGAACAAAGAACATGATTTAAAATTCCTGTCGGAAATTTGAATTTCCGAAGGCCGTATCCGTCAAACATTTTATAATAAGCAACTCTCACAACATTTTGTAATTAGCAAATCTCATAACAGAACAACTGGTTTGACGTAACACCAGGTGCCATTGACGTCGGTTACGGCATTGCAATGGCTCACGAATACTTTATGTTTCTTGACCGTTTTCACAAATCTTCGTATAAAATATCCACTTTACAAGCACTTCATATTTGCGCTTGATGAAAACCGCACCTAACTGGGGAAAGATCGCAAAACATTGTGGATTCTATTTTGAAATTATTTCTTCCATTACAAGAGTCGTAAAACCGTCCATATTCCTCGATGAGAAGACAGAAGTGCTAATATCTGTTTCTAGACACCAAGAAGAAAAATACATAATTCTTCCGACACATCCGAACGATCTTAACGGTTTCGAGGACAGACTAGTTAAGAAGCTTGCTCTACAAAACTTTTTAGGATTTTGCTTAAGGTAATAGCCACATGCGGCCAGCACTGTTCACAAAAATCCCAATTACAATTTCAAATTTTTTTTCAATATTTGTCTCCTAAATATAGCTTATGCTACCTCAATGGAACAAGCTGGTCGAGCTTATTCCAACGGGAGTCATACACAATGTTTTTAAGGCAAAACATGAAATTCAAGAATTTTTTTCCTAAGTAGCGCCTTCTATTCCTGTAAGTTAACATTTTCAAACAGTATGTCGTCTGCTTGTACACTGACAAAATGCTTTCCACGCAAAAACAATTGTTTTTGCGTGATAAACAATTTGTCAATGGACAAGCAGACGACAAAATGTACAGCGCTACAGAGCGGTAGGATAGAATTATTACAGAATCTCCCTACAAATCCAGAATGGGTTTGCCTATTTTGCCATACACAGTACTGTATCAGACGTTACGATAAGGGCGATGCGAATTTTAAATTTCCGGTCGAATCGAATACCAAATCGATTCAGGCTGAGGATTTTGAATCGAATCGAATCCAGTTGTAAATATTGCACTTTCTTACTACCGTAAATACTGGCAGTGTCCTCTCTCAAGTGTCGTACTGAACGGCCACTCGTCTATCGGGCTAGTCAATCAAAAAAGCGGAATATTCCTGGACGGAACGAAAATAGTTTCGGAACCAGAACTTCCCTGAACTCCACTTTTTTCACCAGGTCTCCAGTACAGGAGGCCTGATAATAAAAGAAGATTTCAAAGAGAGTCATTTCTTAGGATTGTCAGAACTTCGACCCGAAGCGGATCGATCTTGAATCGAATACAAATTCGAAGTGTCCCAACGCCATACAGTACGTGGAGAGTGTATTATCACTAAATCACCCACAGAGTGGAGATTCCACCCGAGGAATAATTGCAAATTTGTTGCAAAGCATAACCAGCACCAGCAAAGTTTCAGCCAATGGACCTCCGGGTTAAACCCGGAGGTCCATTGGCTGAAACATTGCTTGTGTTTCTTGTCCATATGTACAAAATTTGAAAGTTATAGCTTGGATGATAACTCCACTCCGCGGGTGATTTAGTTACAATCCACTCTCCACGTACTGTAGGTACGATCCAAGGTGCCAGCTCCGAAAGACTAACTTTGTCACCAAAAGTAGACCTAACTATATAAGGGCCCTAAAAACAGCCATAAAGTTTCTTTGATAAAACTTGGAGGTTATAAGGGTTAGAAAAAACACTTACCTGAAATTTGGGACGCCTCCGCGAAATTACCAACCCCACACCAATGAAAGAGCAATATCTTACGCCTAAGGGATACAGGTATTTGGGGGTAATAGAGACGAACGTTGCCAATAGCATTGCGAAGCTTGCCACGGGAAAATACTAAATCAGCGGGGACAATCCAGTTTACGAGAATCAGAGTATTTTACAATGACAACATTGAGGCCACACACATCTGTAATGACTAAATTTACTCTGGTTCCTTTAAACGTCATAATCTCTCAAATGTTATTAATCAAATGTTATTAATCAAATATTATTAATCAAATGTTATTAATCAAATGTTATAGTCGATGGCAGTTTAGATCCATTAACTGGTAGAGTCTATATTCGTTACTTGGTGGAGAAAAATCAATATTTTCAACGTGCAGATTTTGGGCTGCACGCTGAAAATCTTGATATGTCTACCACAAAAATTATCTGCGCAACTATCTACTTAATGAATTTAGGTCGTATTATGACCCCGAAAAGCGGGATTTCACTTCAAAGGGTTAACAGCTCAAATCTGTACTGAAAGTGTGATAAATGGTTCGGTGTTTGACTGTCGCATGCAATTAATTGGGTGTTCATTTATGTGGCCCATCCGTAGTTCCAGTGAATAATAATTTAAAAAAGAATAAGATCCAGTCGGATCGAGCCATGACGGAAAACAACACCTCAGTTGAAATATTGATGGTCCCATCTCTTGGTAACTGTTAACAACAAACGATAGACTACCTTCTGTTAAGTACTCAAACTATTATACTTACTCGTACACACCCAGTAATCTTCGAGCAGCGTCTTGGGTGTGGTCTGGAAAATTGTTTTGTGTAACAGCCTGAAGACCACAGAAGCGCCTCCATTCGTTGTATGCTGGTAAGCCATGATCTCTCCCACGATTGATATTCAGTGCTGCGAGATCAAGGGCATTCCCATTGGAATCCTCGAAAAGATGATCTGTCACCTGTTTTGTTAAATATCTGTCAACAGCTTGCGGTGCATCACTAACGAGTCCTCGTAAGATGGTGTTTATGCCGTCGCCACTGTTCTGTAAGGTGGGTAGAGTGTTAGCGTACATCGTTTGTAAAGGCATGGATCCGGCGAATTGCGATGAGTAACCTTGCCCAAACTGGCTGAAGGATGATTGCACAAGAGAGTGGCCGAATCTGAATGCGGCTGTTGAGAAAGCACTACGGATACTTGGATCAACATTAGCATTGTAAACGTGGTTGTATCCATTTGGGTTTGTTTGAAGGTTATGCCTTGTTATTCCAGAACGTCCTAGTATAATAGGTAACCACTCAGTAAACGTTATGTGCTGCAACACGGCACCTATAATTTTTCGAGCTTCTTGAAAAAGTTTTTCATCGTTCCAGTTTCGATTAAGTCTTGCAAGTTCCCCAGCAATGTTGTTGTGTTCTCGCATCAAAATAGTCTGGACAGAGGCAAGGCTAGATTGTTCATTAACCCGGTCATCGCCTACAATATTGAACAAAGCAGCTATAGTACAATACAGTCGCCATGGACTGGTCGTAATCCACGCGCGGACAGCAGTGGCGGCACCAGAGTTACAGAAGTGAGGGGGTACAGCCGCGCGTAAGTTTTAAAAATTTTCTCAACTTCGGGAGGGGAATCCCCTCCCGAAGTTGAGAAAATTAAAACTTACTGTGTTCTCTGGAGCATTCTCAGACAATTAAATTAAAACAGTTTTATCCTTTTGAAACTTACTGGTTAGGTCTTTCAGTTATAGAAAACGTCATACATGGTGACATTTTAACGGAAGAACGCTGTTGTAAAGTGCGAGCACAAAGCACCAAACGACACTCGCACCCATACCCCCCCCCCCCCCCCATGGAGCCGCCACTGGCGGACAATGCTGTCCATGCATGCGTTTAACAGGTAATAAAAATCATCATCAGCAAAATTTTAATTAATGAAGTAGCGAGCTGTGCCCGGTACTTCATTATTTAAATTTTTGATGATTATTCCTGTAATTAGTGTTTAGAATCTAATATTACTGCGTCCGTTGAAATATTGCCCACCCGTGAAAAGCGACCAGTCCATGACGGCCGTACTGTAACGTGAAAAGTATAAATTTTGAGACCAATATGAAAAGGAAGAGGCGGAACGGGGGGGGGGGGGGGGGGGGGGGGTGCAGCTGGAATATGTCATTTCGCTTTTTTCGCCAGCAACACTTTACATTATTGCACAATGAGTCAACAAAATCTCCTGCAGACATTCATGTAACCCATTACACAATCTAGTGGTATTTGACCCCGAAATACTATGGTTGGTAGTTTCGTCCATTTCCTCTATTGCATCCATTTTCCAACCCGAAGGCTGGTCTTCGGGTACGGGGGGGGGGGGGGGGGGGCGGGGGGATGAACTTGGAAAATAGACGGTGCCATGATCACAAATTGGCATTCACACCCAAAAAGAGAGGGTAGCGGATATTCGTACTTTTGCTGTCATATAGAGTATCTTTAATGAGTCGCGATTTTCATCTGGAATTTCTGTACCGAGCTCGCTAAAATCGTTCTGAAACGAGGTTCAGCAAGTACATGTCAAATAGTGACGAAAATGATATTATTTTTATCACACTCAGTGTGTAATGTAATTTATACCATGCTCGCCAATGTTTCTACATGTGAAAAGCCCGTATGTTGAATTTTAGCTTTTAACCCAGTTACCGGTGTAAAGCTTCTACTGTGGTTAAAACGTTCAATGGGAATTTCATTACAAAAATGTACTCCTATAGCAGGGGGGGGGGGGGGGGCACTAAAAATTTGCAAGACGTGACGTCCTATTTTTTATTCGGCTCCTTTTTACACCCACCCACCCACTACGTGCAAACTTTCTACTACCGTTCTCAGACACCCACCCTCCACTCTCCCATTAAAATCCAAAATAAGCTTATAAACTTAGTAGGCACAGCTGTCTTTAGGGGGGTTTTCATAATGTTCTTAACCCTTTACCCAACGTAACGGCCAAAACCGGCCAGCGCTATTCTCAAAAGTCGCCAATTAATTTTTATTATTTTTTCATTTTTTGTCTCAAAAACATAGGTTATGACCCCTCATTGGAACGAGCTCGTCGAGCTCGTTCCAATGAGGGGTCATAACCTATGTTTTGAGACAAAAAATGAAAAAGATTAGTTATTCAATCATTTTTTGGCAAGTGTCGTCTGCTTTTCATGTTAGGTAAAGGGTTAAACTGGTACCACCAATTTAAACCTCTGTGGGCTGCTGTGGGCCCCAATCTACAAAAGACAAGCTGTTCATTATCAGGCTTGGCCAGAGCAGGTGTACATATACGGGAACAAATTTTCATTTGAATTGTTCCCAAAATGTTGTCTCCACATTTTCTACATTTCGAACAAGACACCCACTCCCTACTAACGTGTCACATTTTCCCAGGTTAAGCCCAATATTCTCACATACAAAGCCTCCTGATTTTGTATTTATGTTAAGAGTGTGATGTACAGCATCATCTTCAAGGTTTGAAACACAAATGATGGTATATATTAGCTGATATATTGATATATTTTTAAAAAATTCAAAAAATTGCACAAGTTGGAAATACACATTTTTGACACACTCAAGAGACCCACCCACCCCCACGTTACGTCTTGAAAATTTTTCAGCTTTCTGTCGAATCCCTTCCCTACGTAGTAATCTGCTTTCCTTGCTTTGTGTAAACTATTGTATCTAGTGCTGTTCAGGATTTTTTTGTTATTCTTTTGTTATTGTGATATGAATACACATGTCAATTATTGAATAAATATTGTTTAAACTAAATTTTTGGTGGCCTCCCCCTGCCTATAGTAGGAATTACATCCCAGTTGACCTTTGACTTGACCCAATTTGCCCACTTCGTTACATCCACACCTCGCGACGTTTCATTCAATGACTTATTAAGTTTAAAATGCCTACAATTAAATATTTAAAATAAAATATCAGAATTGTTAATAATAATTTGACTGAAAAGGCAAGGTAAATTCAATCAACTTTGACAATGTGCATAGTTGTGGAAGGGGAGAATGAAGGACATGTGGTCAGTTAGAGACTCAAAGGAGAGAGTTAATATGCTAATCGGAGAGATTGGGAAGAATTAGGCAAGGGATGCCATCAAGCAGTTCGTCTCCGGGTGTTAGGAGGAGAGAAGAAGCGTGGGGATAGGGAGGCAGTTGGGAGTACAGGGGTAGCCAAGGCTTTCTCACTCGAGAACCGCGACAAAGCAGCGGCGGGCCAAAGTATTATTATTATTAATCAAGCATTCCAGTGCAGCCGGAAGTACTGCCCATAGGCTCAGACGTAAACAAAACAAGCCCATGTGTTCGCTCGTCTGCTAATCAAAAATATCGCCTTTTCTCCATTTTAAGTGACAAAGTCGATTATTTATTAAGAGCATGGTATAAATAATACAAATAGGTACAGTTAAAACCAGAAGTCCTGTCACGAACTGTGCGCTTATCTAGGCTTAACTGCGCGTATGAATTGCGCGCAATTGCCGTATTGAATGGCATCCAAAAGCACGGCAGGTTCTCCTGGTTACTCATAGCAAACACGGGCAATGTTTCAGCCAATGGACCTCCGGGTTGCCCGGAGGTCCATTGGCTGAAACATTGCTTGTGCACAGGCCATATTTACAGAATTTGATAGCCTTACTATGGTCATATCGCGTAGATTAACGCGCATATCGACGTGATATTTGTGCGTATTTCAGGACAGGACTTTTAGTTTTAACTGTACTAGGGTCGATAATCAAATTTAAACCACGAGTAGAATAAGGGGTTTGACCATTGGGCAGAGCCTCGTGGTTAAAACCCTTATCCTACTCGTGGTTTAAATCTGATAACCAACCCTGGTATCTATTTATTCTGTACGTTTCACCTAACGTAACGACTAAAATTGGTCAGCGTTGTTCACAAATATCGCCAGCCAGATTTGATTTTTTTTACCAATTTCTGTCTCAAAAATAGCTTATGACTCTTCACTGAAACGAGTTCGTCCTAATGAAAGGTCGTAAACTCTGTTTTCTAGAGAAAAAATGAAAATATTTAGTTACCCAGGAAATGTTTTCTGCAAATGCCACCTACTATATGTATCAGGTAGACATTTAATGGAAAAGATGAGAAGATTATCGTAATTTTACTTCCGAAACCAACTCACAACGTTACGACGTCGAATTCTGACGTCATTCCCGTATGAGACTTCTGAATACTATTTCCATATTGAGCTATTTGATGATCAATATAACAATAACATGACTTTGGAGGTAAACTGTGCATTCATTCTATTATATTTTGTTTGACAGAGCTCATAGAGCTCTGTCAAACAAGATATAATAGAATAAATGCCTGTATTGGATGTAGTGAGGCCAAAAAGATTGATAAGTAAGGGGAATTTGGTGCGTGCCACAGTAATTTTTTCGATATATTACAAAAATTTATATACAATTAACAGGAGTTTACTATACAACCCATATGCAATTAACGAAATAATATAACAATAACATGACTTTGGGGGGCGTTGTGGTTTATTAACGGCCCAACAGGTGTGAATACCAGCCCGATAGCTTATAAAAGGCCCGTGACGAAGGGCTGTTATTCACACCTGTTGGTCTGTTAATAAACCACAAAGCTCGACAAGGTCATGTTATTAATATTATTACCACTGGGATTCTAAAACAAGTTTTGACCTTGTACCTAGATGACATTTTTAACGTTTTAAATGTTGACAGATGATAATATCGTCTGCTGTCTGACAAACTGGTGTCATATCATTATCATGTGATCAGCACGCGTACGCTTTCAATTGCATCGACGTTCGAAAACTTGAAAATATTTACACCTCTTAAGCCAGAAATAAAGGCTTAAAATGTATACAGACTTACTTATTATATACAGCTGCTTGTTATTATGGGGCTAGTTTGCTGGAAATTTTACATATTTAATGATTTAAATAAAAATCACATTGTTTACTAGTTAAAACCATTTCCGGAAACCGTTTCCATTTCTGAGTGTACGACAGCGAGTTACGTGACGTGTCGGGTTGTTAATGAGATTTTTAATCCAATAATGGCCTGACACGTCACATGATTTTTTTTAAATAGAGCGTTACGTTCTTGTAATGCCCTACTAAACTTTGTTAATGCACTAGAGAACACCCGCTAAAGTGGCAATAATCTGTGATAAAACATTATTATACATGTAACACGAAAAGACACAAACAAAGGTATAGAATATTTATCGGTGCCCCTCCCACTGGACCACACACAATTTGAACACCTCCCATAACATTTACCAAGACTGAGACTGAGTGAAATATCATTTTTGTGGATCCATTTTTCCACTTTTCTCCCACCGGGTCGGACGATGATAGGTGGGATTCGCTTTGGACGCATGTGTCTCTCCACTTGCATTGAGCTTCCGACACCCCTGCTTCTATTATTGTTTAACGTGGATTTATCTCAGTCTACTATATCAAGATGGTGGAAGCATGACATGTGCTGTACTTCAAGTTTCACAGGTTGCCCACTGGAAGATGGCCGGCCCAGTGCTCATATCCACCGAGTGATTGGTAATTTTCTGTCCTGTCAATAAAATGTGCACCTCATGTCGAGTAAAGCAAAACCTGAGAGAGACGTTTATCGGCGTGGCTGAAACACATTTAAACAAGATAATTTTTTTTTAACGACACATTAACAGCCAGGGTCATATCATGTCGGTGACAGCTTTACGGGTGGAGGAAGCCGGAGTACCCGGGGAGAACCACCGAGCAACGACGAGCAGCTGCCAGCTCTCCAACATCGTAACTCTGAACTCTGCACCGCGGCACAGGCAGTGTTAGATTGGTTGAAGACATGCGCACCACTGACGTGCATTACGCCTTAGTACACAGCGCTACCGTGCTCCCATGTGGACAATCTGGATTAAGTGCCTTGCCCAAGGACACAACGCGGGAGCACGAATCAGTCGCTGAAATGGTCACCCATCCAACTACTAACCGCACTCGACGTTGCTTAACTTCGGTGATCTGACGAGAACCGGTTACCGCGACGCCACCGCGCCCCCTAAACACGATAATTCTCACAACTCAGCTGTGTAAATGGGGAACAGAAATGAAAAAAGACAAAAACCGTTCAATTCTATCTCTGCTTGGCAAAATTATTTTATAAGCTTTAAAATATTTACCCAAGTAACGTAATGAGGTTCCTTTGTCTGAAATAATATTCGGCAATACATTAAGACAGAATGCACCGAAGATGGAGTAGGGAGGAATGGAATCAATCACTTGAGTTGGCATGTGTGAAATACAGGAAAAACTTCGACATGGGTCGTTTATGAGCTCAAGGTCACCACTGTCAGCAGGGTAAATATGCTGGTTCAATAGCTTCTGGTAGAAAGTTGCCCTTGGTCTCAGCACTGTCGCTCTCATAGGCTGTTTTAAATCAATAGTGGCAACTGCCCCATCCCAAACATGTTCGTTCGCAATTTTCTGGCAGAATTGTCTTATTGGACACAGTAACTCCGTTGAAATCATTGATTAATCCCTGGCTTCAAAGTGGGTACCCCGGAAGGTGAAACAGTGCTTGTTTACAAAGCCCAGCAATCTCTGTTTTACTGGTAAAATAGGACCCAGCCACCCCTGCTTGATGTGGCAATCCTCCAAAATGGGCAACACGGGGCTTAACGAGTGACAACACTTGACTTTAACCCCATGTTGCGGTCATGATTAGTCATTGTACAAAAGTATGTGACCTTGAACACCAATAAATAATTATCCACAGCCTATCAGAACATCAGTTGGTCACCACTTCTAGGTAGAAACCATGTTTGATCGTTATCTTTTATCAGAAAGGTCATTTTAATTTATGTACTTTCGTTCTCCAAAACCCACCTGCTTTGAAACAGTAATCACCACTACCCGATTGCAGACATGTTGGTTCAGAATCTTCTGGCAGAAAGTTCCCTCTGGATCTCAGTAACCCTGAAATCAAAAGACGAGTATCTATAATATCATTCATGGATAAAGAGTGTACATTAGATGTGTTCCTGAATCCCAAAATACATCCCAACAACCACATTTCAATTATTGGTGTCCAGTGTTCACGCTGGCCCGACATTTTTTGGTGCTAAGTGGCATTCTATTTTTGTTCGGTGCCAAATGCATTCTTTTTGAACCAAATGAAAGATTTTAGTGCCAAACGGAGTAGGATCGTACACGAGAAAAAATTAATGATGTATCGTCCGTTTGAGTCCAACAAGGCCCCATCTGCAATGCTAAAGCATTGCAGATGGCGCTTTGTTTTACTCAAACTACGATATTTTTATTTAATGTTACCATACTCTTTTAAGTATTTTAGTTGCAAAAATATAAAGATGATAAAATTATAGATAACAAATATACTCGCCCCAAAAAGAAAGTGTGCATTGCAGAAATTGATCAAACTCCAAAAAAATAATTTCGTAGGTGTAAAGAGTGTTAACCTGTTCATGAATAAGTTATATTGAACACAAAAACAGCTTTCCCCGTTAAAATTGCATTAACGTTAAATGACGTGCTGCACGTTTGTGAAAAGGCATGTTTTGCACGTGGAGAGTCTGAAAATTCATGCAGCAGTGTGAATCCTTGGGTATTTAAACACTAAAGTAAGGCCTTCCTGTCGTTCACATTCAAACTTTCGCTGCTGTTAAAACGACTCCACATTAGCATGCCAAGTTTGACAATGAATCAACGTCTCCTTGCCCTGGGTATGATTAGAGCTGGCAGAACACACAGAGAGGTTGCCCAGCATTTGAACTGCCACCGTACCACTGTAGACAGGCTAGTCCATCGACATGCACAACATGATGATGTTCGAGACCGACTCCGCTCCGGGAGACCCCGAGTTACCACCCCTGCACAAGATCGGTATATCCGTGTCGTCCATCTCCGGAACCGGCAACAAGCGGCAATGCCAACAGCTAGGAACATCCCTAACCTGAGACGGATACATCCTCAAACAGTAATCAACCGCCTGAGAGAATACGGCTTACGTCCTCGAAGACCTGCAATTCGTCTGATTTTGACGTTATGTCATCGTCGTGCTCGACTGCAGTGGTGTAGAGTAGGGTTAGGGTTAGGGTTAGCCTAACTTAACCCTAACCCTACCCTAACCCTAACCCTAAACTAACCCTAACCCTAACCCTAACCTACCTAACCTAACCCTAACCCTAACCCTACCTAACCCTAACCTAACCCTACCCTAACCCACTTCCATGCTAACTTGTTCACTTCCATGAGGCGTAGATGCACAGCAGTAGTCGATGCAGACGGAGGTCATACCAGATATTGAGTGTGTGACTTTTGTGTTTGACCCTTAGTGTCTTTGGCTCTCCATGGCACCAAGAGTATTCGTCGTAGCGTAATGAAATTTCTCGTGTTGATCACAAATTGATTCATCTGTGATTGAATAAAATTTCCATGAATGAAAATGATATATATCTTTTTTTAGTGTTATTTTTTAGCATGCACACTTTTTTTGGGGAGAGGACATAGTAAAAGTCTATTATTAACGTCTACAAAATAAGTTCCTGTGTATCATATAATCACTGTTTATTCACTCTAAAACAGTAGTAGCAGATATATAGAGGATATCTAGTGTTTTTGAGAGGATCTCGAAAATTATCTCACTCATGACCGAGACAAATGGTTATTTTCACACGCACTTGAAAACACTAGATTTTCTTTTTATTATACGCTTTTTATCAGAATCTGATCATTCCTATCGATAATTCCAATGGTTTCAACCTTCAGTTGATGCATGAACGTATACAGCTTGTTTGCATTGATACGCGGAAGTCATTTGATCGATACTAGGAACAGGTAGCGTCTAGCGATCTGATTCAGCTGGCGGGTTTCATGCATCAATTCAAGGGGAATGCGTGTTGAATTATTGTTGGAAATGATAGGTTTCACTCAAAAACGTTAGATGTCCTATTCATTATACGTTTTTAGAACAAATTGACCATTTCCAGCGATAATGTGACTGGTATTCACCTTGAAGCGATGCTTTGAAAGCCGCCAATTTGATTGATACCGTGAAAGTGAAAATTTCTATACCTTCAGAATGGGGGATACTATTTCTATCTTTCCGCAATTTTTTCCATAATCTGTTGTTTAGCCTATATATAGCGCATCACTCATTATGCAATGTTTCCCTTCCTTGGAACATGACTGGACAATATTTGGCAATATTCACAGCACAGACCGAGATGCCGTTAAGAAGCAGGACTTATCTGTATGAAACTGGATTGCAGGAATGCCAACGAACTTAAAACTTCGCAACTCACTCCCCTCTTTCTCCTCTTCACGATGGTATCAGGCCAATCAACGTCTTATCTCCTCCCTCTTGATACGTTTGAGACATGAACAGTGTTGAACAGTGTTACGCTGTGACTGATGTCACGTAACTAATAGATTTTACCTCATGAAATGTCACGAGTGTTTACCGAAAGGCTCAGCACGAAATAGTTATATAATATCAACATCTTAGTATCAGCACTTTTTTCAACAATAACTTAAATATGCTGGAATATTCTTATTTGTTTATTTATTTTATTTTATTAAGGTTTAACGACACATTGACGGCCAAGTTCATATCGTGTCGGTGACAGTTTTAAGGGTGGAGGAAGTCGGATTACCCGGAGAGAACCACCGAGCAACGACAAGCATCTGTCCGCTCCAGAACATCACAACCCCGCACTGCAGCACAGGCAGGGTTAGATTGGTTGAAAACATGCGCCATGAAGTACGCCCCAGTACCCGACGTCATCGTGCCCTCATGTGGACAATCGGGGTTGAGTTCCTTGCCCATTGACACAACGCGGGAGTCCGAATCGATCTCTCAGACGGTCACACTGGGATATTCAGTTTGCAGTGTACTGAACTCTCTCGAGAAAAACGTCTTAGATGAGCAGTATGTCTATTTCTAAGAACAAATGCTCCCCCTAGACCCCCTTCCCAGGCATATACCCTTAGCCCCAATGTTGGCGACGTTTGTCCATTCGAACCGGGACGTAGTCACGAAAACATCAAACTTTAGCACAATGTGTACATTTAATGCACAGCATGGATTCCATCGACGTATTATTAAATCAAATTTTATTTATGAGAAAAATATTTTAAGTGAAACTGAAAAATTACTATGAAAGACAACATAACCAGTAATGTCCCGCCAAACTTCTAGATTCCATTCGAATCTTAAGTTGCTATTTACATGTACAGTACGTGGAGAGTGGATTGTAACTAAATCACCCGCGGAGTGGAGTTATCACCCAAGCTATAACTTTCAAATTTTGTACATATCGACAAAAAACACGAGCAATGTTTCAGCCTATGGACCTCCGGGTTTATCCCGGAGGTCCATTGGCTGAAACTTTGCTGGTGCTGGTTATGCTTTGCAACAAATTTGCAATTATTTCGCGGGTGGAACCTCCACTCTGCGGGTGATTTAGTGATAATACACTCTCCACGTACTGTAGTTCGATTCGAAATTCTTCCCGATTCGTTTTCATTAAGATCATTCCAAAGGAATATAACTTGGTTATCAGTCATCTACGTGGTCAAAGAAAAATCATAGTTCAGATGGAAACTGTACATTGATAATGCTGAAAATTATTAATTGTTTATTTATTTATTGGTGTTTAAGGTCACATATTTCTACACAATGGCTAATCATGACCGCGACAGTTTTATGGGTGAAGGAAGCCGGAGTACCCGGAGAGAACCACAGAGTAACGGCAAGCAACTGTCATTTCCACAACATACTAACGCCTCACAGGGTTAGCATTCGTTGAAGACAAGGGCACTATCGACGTGCTGTACGCCTTAGTACAAAACGCCGCCGTGTCCATATTTGTCCAATTTGGCTCTTTGTTAAGGGAATGCAGTTCTACGGTAATTTGCAAGATTTAATTCTTTCCCGGAAACAAGTGAGCAAATCTCACCTCTCGGACTGTCATGTTAATGAGAATGATAGTGTTTGTATTATATATAACGATGCGCACACTGTTGTTTATTTATTGGGGTTTAAGGTCACATATTTCTGCACAATGGCTAATCATGACCATGACAGTTTTATGGGTGGAGGAAGCCGGAGTACCCGAAGAGAACTACCGACCAACGGCGAGCAACAGTCAGCTCCCCAACATACTACTCCACACAAGCAGGGTTAGCATTGGTTGAAGACAAGTGCAACGTCAACGTGCAGTACGCCTTAGTACACAGCGTCACCGTGTCCCCACGTGGGCAATGGGGGTGAAGTGTCTTGCCCAAGGAAACAAAGCGGTTGCCGCAGGTGGGATTCGAACCGAGGACCTCTCGGCTTGCCGCTAGAACCTCTGCCTACTGAGTCACGGCGCCCCATGCTGAACATGAAGATTATATTATCGAATAATATAACATCTACACCATGCCACCACTCATGCTAATTTCAGTCACATGAGTCACCACTATCATTGATGAAAACAAATTTCAAGTTTCCAGATAATGTCGACGATGAGTTGTTGCCTCATACCAGTAATTCGCACACCTGTTCCTATTTTTCAACTATAATCCTTACTAAATATCATTTTCCAACTTCATCATCAAGGCATGCCTTCAATGAAGGCATGCCTTGATGATGTAGTTGGAATATTGTATCTGTCAGAACTTGCCCAATCGCATTTGAGACGAATCAGGTGTACAACCCAGCCACCCCCCCCCCCCCCTCATTCAAGACCAGGTTCGATTCGATTTTGAATAATAGACCCAATTCGATTCGAGATTCGATCCCAATCAAGAATGAGGGATTCGCAGAGCACAAAATGAATTCAATGCGAAACTGAAAAATCTCAAAGAAAGTTGGCATAACCAGATGTATGTATGTAGTTGATAATAGTCATATCACCTACCTCCGTTCCCACTTCGTAAAAACTGCTGTACGTCTTGTTTTTCTCCATATACCATTGAACCATCTATAAAAGCTGTGATTTGATTGAGCTGTTCTCTTGATCCTATAACATAAGTCATAGTGCACGTCATTACAAAGATTACTAAAAGGTAATATGAAACTACTATTTCATTACAAAGACCCCCCACCTCGATCTCAGCTCTAGGTAATTATAAAATAAATATTTCTTTCAAAGGCATGTTTTAAAACTCAAACTGCAGACAAATAACATATTTATTCAATCAGCCTTTGATATTCATTTTTCTTTTCTGAAGAATCTTATTTCTTGTATCCAGTGGCGGCGGTATGGGGAAGAGGGTGACGTTGCATAGGGGACATTTGCTCCTAAAATAGACTTTGGCCGTCAATTGCTCCCTTCTCCACCCGTCCCCCCTCCATCCATCAGTCACACGCCCATCCACACACACGCATTTCACATCTCTTTATTTCAACGAACTCTTGCCCAATGGTTTTTATATACTGCAGAGTGGTCCTGAGTGGAATGTGTGGCATGATGACCACAGTCGCCATTAGTGGGGACATGTCACTTCCACTAAAGGCGCGTGGAGCCATGCCATATATGCCTACGAGAGAAGGACTTATCAGCTAGCGAAATATCTCTAAAGCCCGAGCTTCAACCTGCAATACTACAGTACCAAGTCGGATCCCTGTGTGCTTCACACCTTCAGACAGAACTTCATGTGAAAGTTGCGCGATGTTTAATTTTGACTTCCAAAGAAGTGAAGAGTTACCCCAAAGCCACAAGAAGGTTTCATTCCATGATTGCTCATTGCATTCAGATACCGTTCCTAACCCGTGCAGATTTCTACGGTATCTCAATGCAATGCTATAATCCTACAGTTAAAACTAAAAGTCCTGTCGCAATTAGCGCAGAATATGCCCGTTGGTTAATGCGCTTCTTACTGCAGAATAATGTAGTAGTCTAAAATACAGAACAGTGTTTGCGCTGTGCAATGCAGCATATAATGTGCTGTTAGTGATGTCGGTAGTGAACCGATTAAACCGAATGAAAATATTGAGACTACATTTTATGGAGGAAGGATTACTAATAACAACACACAAGAAGCAAGAAACACTTGCAAACTTTCACAATATGGGCCACCAGGTGGTACCTGGTGGTCCATATGATGAAAGTTTGCAAGTGTTTCTTGTGCTGTTGTGAACAATTATAAATACTTTTCGAGTGGGGAATATATGGCGCTGCGATTAAGTAGTAATCCACTCTCTTTATCCTGTATATGTAGCCGAACTTTATACATGCATCCCAATATAGGTTAGGAATGACGTTAATGATCTCTATTTACTCGTATAGGGTTGTTGGGCGCACTGTTTTTTCTGTATGAATTGAGTTACGCTAATTGGGCAGTTTGAGTTCGATAGGGATAAAAGAGAGCACTAACTCTACGCGCCATTACTTCAAAATAGTGCACGATACAGTACCAGAACCTCTAGCTTCAACTGTAAAAGCCCATTTTCAGACTTGCCCCACCCTTCACGGGGAACCTGTTCCCCACTTGTCACGCTCTCACCCCCGAAACATTTTCTGGCGCCATGATTAATTGTATCTCAGTCTAATCACATCACTCATTCTACAATCATGCCTCTCTCCCATGTAAAATTCCACTCAATAGTTTTGCGGTTTATGCCACTCACTCTGAGACGCTCCGCAGACGCTCACGGAAATATCCGAAATGATCCGGTGGTGCCATTGTACTGCCAAGCAACATACGATTTACTGTCGCATTCATCCACATGGATGGCAACTGGAGTGTCCTCTGAAGCAGGTATATAGCCATTTGTAAATGAAAGGACTCCAGTATTTCTTATATCTTGCAGAATGTGTTGTGATCTCTTGGACGCACCTTGAATGTATGTATATAGAGATGCAGCCTAGTTAAAAATGTTGAATGCATATGTCTAGTTGGAGTTTCCTCTGTCCGATTTGATGAAGTATATCCAGATACCCAGTAGTTATAGCATGTACATGCCTGAGGAAACGCGGGCCAGTATGTTTTCGCCTGAGTTCCAATGTGTTCTATGTGCCTACTAGCACATAGAACACACTGGAACTCAAGGGACGATGTGTATTCTTTGTAAAACGAAGGGACTTGTATGTGGGTGTCTCTACATTGACATTCACATTGGATGCACGCCTGTATAAAACTAAAAGTACGACAGTAGTAGATCATGTACCCGACAGTGCGTCATTGGATGGATCTGATGCTGGATCTCATGTGACATCATAGTCACGTTAACTAGTGTTGTTGCGTTTTGTTGTCATGGTAGCCCGCATGAGCGAGCCATCTTGTAACGTCATCGCCATAGTGAAATGTGTTCCTAGTGCGCATGCGCAGCGTGTGTTATTAGGGTGATACGTGTTTCCGTCGGCCATTTTGTATTTTTGTATACTGGAGGCCACCATCCTGGTTTCTATGGGAGCACGTAGTTACCATGTTACCCAAAGGCCTACAATAGGACAGGGGTATGTTCGGATAGTATGTTCGATCAAATAAGAGTAATTCCCGATTCGTAGAATTACCCAAATAATCCGACAATCCACCAAATCACCTAAAACGACTTTATTTGATATGGAGTCCCCCAGAAAGGACCTTTTCTCCCCAATAACATGAGTATTCCTTTCTACAAGAGTAGTTTTACTTCGTAGAATTTCACAAACAACCCAATAAACGCTCCAAATCACCAAAATTCACTTTTATTTCATATGAACCCCAGACTGAGCTTTTTTCCCAATAACGGTCGCGTTTCTTTCTATAATAGTAGCATTTAGACGCGTTCAATTGAATCGGAATATACTCCAGTAGTGTGAAAGACCCTATCATTGGGAACAGTTTTGTTTATTCAGCTTTTTTGACTTGTTTTGGCTAGTTTTGATCCTAGTTCAAGTCATTCGAGTCTCGTTTCGTTTATCCAGATCATCCAATCAGTCCAAGCTAAGTAACCAATTAGATTTCTCGAATTTTCATAATCTTTATGCAGAAGTATCTCCCTTGTGTGCAACAAAGGCATATATGATTTCCATCATATCTGTATCGAATTGCCACGTTCTTTGGAATCCCCTTTTGAGAATCTTCTTTTGGAAAATACCGGGCCTTTGGCCAGAATGTTTTCCAACCAAAATATCACTTAATATTTGAAAAGACTCATTCAAATTCTGAAAAAAAGAAAGCCAATTTATAATGACTCTGATCAGACCGCCCAGGAGCTACAAGCAGTATACCAAACCTCTCTCAAGCAAAGCGCGTGTCTTAAAGTTTGGCCTTCTCACAGTCAGTTCATATATAATTTTCTCCCTTGTGCAGTCCATTCGTGTTTCAGTCTGATCTCCCTGAGGAAGCTAGGAGGGCAATGAAAAAATTCATTTGGCCCCTGGTTATTATTTCTTATGCAAAAACATACAGTTGAAACTAGAAGTCCTGTCACGAACTGTGCGCTTATCTAGGCTTAATTGCGCGTAGGAATTGCGCGCAATTGCTATATCGAATGGCATCGAAAGCACGGCAGGTTCTCCTGGTTTCTCATAGCAAACACAGGCAATGTTTCTGCCAATGGACCTCCGGGTTACCCGGAGGTCCATTGGCTGAAACATTGCTTGTACACAGGCCATATGTACAGAATTTGATAGCCGTACTATGGTCATAACGCGTAAATTAACGCGCAGATCAACGTGCTATTTGTGCACATTTCATGACAGGACTTCTAGTTTTGACTGTAGTTTCAAATTTATGAAAAAACAGATGGTTAAAAAGTTATTTCAAAATATTGTAAGGCAAAGAGTCGAATTGCTTACCAAATCGGCAGTCTTGGTTTCCGGCCGGCAATGATCTAACAAAGTTCATGCATCGCCTCTGTCCAAATCGATGATCATTTGCAGGTATTTCTATTGGGAGGCATTCGTCACTGAAAAAAGGGAACTTCTAATTCAGTTCGTAGCCTTCAATTCTTATTTATTTATTTATTTATTTATTCATTTATTGGTGTGTAAGGTCACATATTTCTGCTCAGTGACTAACCATGACCGTGACAGTTTTATGGGTGGAGGAAGCCGGAGTTCCCGGAGAGAACCACCGAGCAACGGCGAGCAACTGTCAGCTCCCCAACGTTACAAACTCCACGCAAGCAGGGTTAGCATTGGTTGAAGACAGGTGCACCATCGACGTACAGTACGCCTTAGTACACAGCGTCACCGTGCCCCCACGTGGGCAATGGGGTTGAAGTGTCTTGCCCAAGGACACAACGCGGTTGCCGCATGTGGGATTCGAACCGAGGACCTCTCGGCTTGCAGCCTGCACCTCTACCTACTGAGCCACCGCGCCTCCCTGCATTTTATTAGCTCAACGAACGTGTTCTAATCTTTCAGAAAACAATGCATGAAATAATCTTCATTTACCATAAAGTAGAGGTATCAGACATGCTGATTGTGACTTCTTTGCACTGTGCTTTTAAAAATCATTATAAATGATAGTTTATATTCATCCCGAGTCTTAAATTCTGCCTGCTCTTATTTCTTTTAATTAAAAAAAACAATGTTCAAAATACCCTTTGAAAATTTGAGAAGAAAATATTAAAAACAGAATTAAATTAATGTTAACAAAAATAGATATATTTAGCTAACTGGTTGAGGGCTAGTTTATTTTAACTGGTCTGATTTTGTTATTTCGAAGATTATTTTATGAATAAGTATTGGAGAGTGCCCACTGGCAATAAAATAAATTTATTTAAAACAAAATATTATTTGCATGTGACTGAATATGAAACGTGAGCAAGGAATATGTTGGCTTTTGCTCTGTTACACTCATGTTTCTCTAAATCCTCACAAGCGCTTCTAGCACTCAACCAGTTAAGAAATATTTCAGCAGTAAATGGCATTTAAATGGGTAGATGTGATCTCATTTTAACCTTTATAATCTGTCTTTAAAGAACACATTTCGATGGCATATTTATATCTTCTTCGTCGCTTATTCGGAAAAAAACGGTTGCACCATCGAACTGACCACAGTTTGACCCAATGGGAGAAAATTTCGATTTTCAAATGCAGACTAGACTGCTGGTATATCGAAATGTCTTTGGCAGTCCACATAGAGAGCATTTCGTTATACCGGTAGTCTGTGCAATCAGATCCATTTTGCCTGTTGGTCATCTTCACAAAACTGCATGCACCACAGGTGTTGGGCTGCATCAATTTGGAGGCCCCCAGAGGGACCTCCAATGAGGGGGGGGGGGGGGAGAGACCGGGAAGTTTCCCGGTGGACCATATGGCCAGTGCGCCTCTGTATTGGCCCGCAATTTCACTTTGAAAATTCCATGAAAAGTACTTTCCTGAAAAAGAGGATAACTCTTTAGCCCCCTCCCACTCCCCCCCCCCCCCCGCCACACACAACACTCTAACACACACACTGATGTCGAGGTACCAACATTCCAAGCTGCAGATATTTCTCATAATACAATTAAGAACTTAATTAATTCAAACTTGTTTGAGAGTTCATTGATCTCTGTCAAACAGGCCTGAATTGGTTTCGTTCCTGGTTGCATCAGGAGGCGCAGTGGCTCAGTAGGTAGAGGTGCAGGCTGCAAGCCGAGAGGTCCTCGGTATAAATCACACCTGCGGCAGCCGCGTTGTGTCCTTAGGCAAGACACTTCATCGCCATTGTCCATGTGGCGGCACAGTGGCGTTGTGTACTAAGGCGTAATGCATGTCGATGGTACACTTGTCTTCACCTAATGCTAACCCTGCTTGTGTTGAGTAGTATGTTGGTTAGCCTGACTGTTGCTCGCCGTTGCTCGGTGCTTTTAGTCGGATACTCTGGCTTCCTTCACCCGTAAAACTGTCCGACACGAGGTGGTCGTGGCTGTCAAAAGTGTCGTTAAACCCCAATAATGAAAACGTTCCTATTTGACTCCGATGTCAAACCGGCGATGTTTTTAGCAGCAAATATTTCCCATAATGCAGTTTGATATTTAACCAATTATACCTCAGTGAGCTCTGTCAAACAAGATATAATTGGTTAAAATCCTAGTTAAACTAGAGAAAAACGGAGTGTTTGGTGAAAATTCCATTGCACTAATAGAGTGCTAGGAGTAAACAATAGTGTGGAGAAGGTAACCCTTTTCCAAACGAACCGGCGGCATCCGTCCGCGTTATATATAAATTCAGCAGTTTAAAAAAAAAAGTGTTTCAACAAAATCATGTGACTTTCATTGGAATGAGCTCGTCTATCTCGTTCCAATGCGTGGATCACATGATGGGGTTTTGTTGAAATATTTTGAGAAATTTGAAAAAATAATATTTAAAATAATAAATTTTGATATTATCAGCTGTACTGATTAAAGGGTTAATAAATACTTCATTTCTATATTTCCAAGTATGTAGTTAATAACCTCGTGTGGAAACTTGCTTTTAAAAATGGCAAATAATATAATTGTTATACTTGTGTTTTAACCCACATCTACGTTATGTATGTCAAAATGTATTTTCTGAACCATATTGATTGATTTATTTATTGGTGTTTAAGGTCACATACTTATGCACAATGGCTAATCGTGACCGTGACAGTTTAACGGGTGGAGGAAGCCGGAGTACTCGGAGAGAACCACCGAGCATCGACGAGTAGCTGTCAACTCTCAATTCTGGACTTCGGCACAGGCAGGGTTAGATTGGTTGAAGACATGCGCTCCATCGACGTGCAGTGCGCCGTAGCGTCATCGTGCCCCCATGTTGGCAATCGGGGTTAAGTGCCTTGACCAAGGACACAACGCGGGAGTGCGAATCAGTCGCTGAAATGGTCACCCATCCAACTATTAACCGCGCTCGACGTTGCTTAACTTCGGAGATCTTACGAGAACCGGTTACCGCGACGCCACCGCGCCCCCTGAACCATATTGATAAAGACGATATTGTTGAAATTTAATTCTCAAAGATATAGAATTTCACTATCATGAGAGGGTTATTCGTTAAATTGATGGAACACGCTAAAAACTAAAGTGTTAAAAACTACACTTGACGTGCTGTATTTAACACTGACTAAGTGCTGAACCAGCACTTTGTTCAAGTGTAGATATCCCAGAACTTGACAGGTGTTACAATAATACCACATGACAAGTGTAATGTCGCGACACTTAAAAGGAAGCAACGCAGATGGCGCGGATCAGGCTCAAACTCTCGAGCCTGATCCGCGTCATCTGTGTTGTGTCCTTTTAATTATGTACCCACCAAGCGCAAATCAAATTATGGACGATTCCGGAAGAACCACCAATGCTAGATACATGGGAAGTGCCATCCATGCAAGTTTCAGATGTCTGACGATTGTAATGTCTAAGTGCTTACTTAAAGCATTGCACTTTGAGTGTTAAAATCAAACCCTAAGAGTTAGAATGGGTTTAACACCTTGAAAGTGTCAGTTTTAACACTTTAGTTTTTAGTGTGAATAAACCCTGCAAAACTGTGATTTTTATAACAGAAATAACATCATTTGATAACGCCAATAAATTCTCCTTTTCAAGTTAATTTATTTAACTAACACGAACTCGTTCATCAGAGGCAGCGGAATCTCGATAAACGTTGGTGGGGGGGGGGGGGGGGGGGGGGGGGGCACACATTTTCAAGGCTACCATTGTTCGGCCCAGTGGGAGAAATGTTACAATCGCATATCAGTAAATGTACAGTGACATACTTTTGTCTCTCGTTTAGATGAGCATGCCGATGTGTGTACATTGCCCTGTCCATTTCGTCTACTTCAATTATCTTTCAACCCGAAGGCTAGCCTTTGGGTCGGACGATGGGTGAAGTAGAAGAAACGGACCGAAGGTGGGATTCTTTTGTCAAAATGTTGCTTGGATTTGTAAAAAATATATTACAGGAATGCCTGTATATTGATAGGTTTGCGTGCAGCCATTTTAAATCATTGTGTAACCGCGCAACATGTCTGTGGAAAAAAATGGAGGGGCCTGTGCCCCCTGGTTCCGCCGCCTCTAGCGTTCATACTTGGGAGCTATGACATATAAGGGTACTTTTCCATAACGAAAATGATGGTTTTGTCAAATGGTCAACTTAGTTTCCTCGAATTCGATGCTTACTGTCCCTTCAATTTTACTCATCGATTTCAGTGTAATCAATAATGCTTTATTTTAAGCAAAATTCAGAGATTATTTGTTTACTTATTAGGGTTTACCGACACTTTATCAGCCAATGTCATATCGTGTCGGTGACAGTTTTACGGGTGGAGAAAGCCAGCGTACCCAGAGAGACCCACGGAGCAACGACGAGCAGCTGCCAGCACCCCAACATCGTAACTCAGCACAGCAGCACAGGCAAGGTTAGATTGGTTGAAGACATGCGCACCATCGACGTGCAGTACGCCTTAGTACACGGCGTCAGCGTGTCCCCAGGTGGACAATCAGGGTTAAGTACCTTGCACAAGGACACAACGCGGGAGCCCGAATCGATCGTTCAGACGGTCACCCATCCAAGGACTTACCGGGCTCGACGTTGCTTAACTTCGGTGATCTGACGAGAACCAAATTCAGAGATTATGAACATTACATGGTGTAGAAATTGCAACTTGACAAGAAAAGTTGTTATGTGTAAAAGAAAATTCGTTATGTGCAAAAGAAAAGTCGTTATGTGCAAAACAAAAATCGTTATGTGCAAAAGGAAGGTTGTTATGTGCAAAAGCGGCATTTTTCTCGATCCAGCTGCTATGTAGTCGATACTAGTAAGTAAGTAAGTAAGTAAGTAACTCATTTATTAAAGTGACCTGTGTTTTACAACGCTTGCATACCTTGATTAGGTGCACAATGTTTTGAGAACACCCGGCCTCAAGGGCATATAAGTCACTTTAAAAATATTTCTTTCTTAACTTTTACAATTGTATTTTCCCGAATTGTATTTTATACATAACATAACATAATTTATTCATTGATTGAATATATACACCGTGGGCAACATGCCCATTGGTGGAAACAAAACATTGACATAATATAAATTGTTGCACATGGCCTCTTATAAGACAATAAGAAAGGTCGTAAATTAAACCAGTACAATGCATCCCACCCAACTAGGTATCCCTTCATATCTTCAATACAAGTTTGACACACTAATTGCATATAAGCCACAGACTCTACTCCTGTTAATTAAATAAAAATTCTTACAATCCATCAAATTATTACTCTGACGATCAACAAACTCCCCACATTGATAAGACATTTCTGACCTCCTTATACATTACTGACATTCAATATTTTATACATGTGAATATAAATGACGGAAATGAATCATTAGCATTTCAAAAGATGTGGCAATTTGCCAACTGGCAAATTGCCACATCTTTGAAAATGCTAATGGTTCATTTCAATTAGTTATTTCCATTAACAGAAAATACAGTTCTGAAAAAAACAACTGTAAAAGTTTTATAGTATTGGCCCCCCTATCGAAATTCTCTCTCTGCTTTTGTGGTCACCATATTGAATAAGGTTATCACATCGCGTCCAATTTCTGACAGCCTCTATAGTTATGTTTTCAGGTATTTTATTGGAAAACTTGACATGACAGTGTAATCAGATCAAAGGTGAATAGTCCAGTTTCATCTAAATAAACTGCTAGAACATTTGGAAAAAGACTGGATATTCCATTACTGTGGATTTTTGTTTGCCATTTTGAAACAACGGATCATACCCAAATGAGGTGAATATGTGGATGCAATGTAACAGGCACTGGTCTTGTTTCACTGATGTTTGAGCAGTTTTTCCTTTCCCAAACATCTGGTTTTCAATTGTAGGAAATAACATTATCTGGCGATATTCACCATGCCATAGGTCCCTGTTCAGATAAAAACTTGTCAAGAATGTCGTTTATGCTTCTACAGTTCAAAACAAAATTAAAATAAGAATAATATCAAGAAAACACTTATACTTTGATGGTCGCTGAGCGGAATGACAAATGCGTACCGTATTATGAAACCTCTGTTGTCAACTTGCAGTCTCTGGTCTGTAACATCTCCCACGTCTTGAATGCAGCAACTGATCGAGGCACTATCAAGTCCTTTATTTTTCAAAAGAAATCAAATAGATAAAGAAATTAATAATAAATAAATAAATAAATAAATAAATAAATAAATAAATAAATAAATAAATAAATAAATAAATAAATAAATAATTTAGATATTTCTGCTGACAACACTTCTGTATGTGGATTATTCAGAATCGCACAGTACAGGTTGATAAATACAGAAGCTTCTTTTACAGTACGTGGAGAGTGTGTTATCACTTAATCACCCACAGAGTGGAGATTCCACCCGGGCAATAATTTCAAATTTGTTACAAAGCATAACCAGCACCAGCAAAGTTTCAGCCAATGGAGGTTCATTAGCTGAAACATTGCTTGCGTTTTTTGTAGATGTGTACAAAATTTAAAAGTTGTAGCTTGCGTGGTAACCACTCCGCGGATGATTTAGTTACAACCCACTCTTCACGTACTGTAGACTACTTTAAAGATTAATTTAAAGTCACTTGTAAAACAGGTCTGCAGTTTTAATTTACTTCCAGTTACCCATTATTAAAACTGACTATTCATATAACTTGAGGAGGCGTTGAGAGGATATAGGCGTTCGAGACGTTTGTTGTACTTTTGTTGTTTACAAAGGTATTGACTGTTTGTATTCCAACATATTATATATCTACTCCACAGCATTTCGCACCCAATGTTTTACACAGTGGATGCACTGTCTTGTCCAAATATGTCATGAAATATGGTAGAGAAAAGCTTGTGGTCATCACAGTTTCAAGATTTTCAATTCTGTGTTTCCCTTGACATTATAGCATATCCAATCAATATAAGATTGACTTTCTTAGACAATACATTTCCTGTGGGGGTTTAAGCCTATTACCCAATGTAACGGACAAACCCGGCCACCGCTATTCTCAAAAAATACAATTCAATTTTCTTTATTTTTTAAAAAAATTTTGTCTCAAAACTGTACCTTATGACTCCTCATTGGAACGAGCTCGTTGAGCTCGTTCCAATGAGAAGTCGTAAGTTATGTTTTTCACGCCAAAAATAAAAAAAAACATAGTTATTCAAGAATTTTGTTTGCAAGTGTCGTCCTACTTTCGTGGTAGGTAATGGGTTAATAAATGTTTTTATTAGAACGCTGTGATATTAATTTTGGTTGGAAATTAATCACATCAGACGCCTTCGAGATTTGAATGTCTCCAGTACACGCTCCCTCGACAAAAATAGAAATGAAAGCAAAGGTAACTGGTGGCTTTTTCGACTTACCACCGAATGAATTACCGAATGCCAGTATGCAGAAATAATGGGAATGCCAAGAAAATAAGAAGAGTCCACATCTGAATCCCGAATGTACAATGCGAATTGTGTGTCTGTTCATATTATCAGTTCTTAAGGCGAGTTTATTTCTATTTATTTGAATCTAGTTACATACACATCACACTCATCTCGAGGCTTGTTTGCGTTTTAGAGAGTTTCCAAACAAGTTTAATTTGAAGAGGCTGGTCATCCAGACAGGGTGAAGGTTTATGCACGAGTCTTTCAAAATGACAAAAAGTGAAGGCATACTTCACTTCTAATGTCGAGTGTCTGAACTGTAAATCTCATATACGTGACCTAAATTTTGATACGTTCTCCATCTATATTCGTGACACACCAAACTGTTTATGTGGCTACGGGACTGAAGATGTCAATCATTACTTCTTTTACTGTAGTAACCATATAGACGAAAGACTAGTCCTGTGGGGGAATCTTGCGCACCTGACAATAAGATCGGTCAATGATCTTCTATATGGTATTCCTAACTTACCCGTTCAGTCAACTTTCACCTATTCGTACCGTACACAACTTTATTAACTCCACGAAACGATTCTAAGACTAAACCTGTACAGCGGTCAAATCTCCTTGCATGTCATTGCTGACTTTCCAAACCAGTTTCCACGTCTGTTTACTTCATATATGGTTTATTGCTTTTCGATTGCTTGTTCTGCTTGTCCTGGTTTTGCAGTGGCATGGGGTTTTGTCAGAAACGTGGGGTGTGGAAAATGACTAGTGGGCTTACTGACTCAAACCGGTAGTGTTATAGCGTGGGAAATATCTGTTCCGAATCTCGTAAAGTTGATTACCCAACTTTCTTCTCTAACTGTGTACAAACACATTTCGTTTATATTTCAAGATATTTTTACGTTTGTTTCGCCATTAATACAAATTTATGTGACTATCTTTGAAAAATTGTAAACATAATTTATAACTTTAAATAATTTAATCATTTGCCCCGCCTCTGCGTTTGATTGGTTGAAAGCATACAGCGTGAAAGTCGTCAAAATTATATGAACCAAATCACGTAATGATTTGGATTGTCTGCACGTTCGCACATCCGATCCAAGTTTGAAGACTCTGGAAGCCCCGCCCACTCAATCCAATTGTCACCGTGAGGGCGTGACGGCAGACTGATAGATGGATAACAAGCATGTAAACAAAGATCAATGATCGATTTTTCATCGCCTCCAGTCAGCGACAATATAATGATAATTTCTCGGGAACAATTGAATTTAATAAAATATACCGAAGTGGGAGACGAATAAAAGATCATACATCCAAACATGATTTTGAGGGAACTTGAAAACAAATTTTTTAATGATATTATTACGTGACTTGCTAAATATCTGTCGTCTGCGGTCGAAAATCAAAACAACAAACAATTTGACAATGATTGACGTGACCTGTTTGTGGCACACTTTCCTGAGTTTGACTGTTGTCTTTTGCGAAAATTAAAAGTTTTTCGTTCACGTACACATTGTTTTTATATTTTAATATTACAGGCGGATTAAATTATAGGAAATAACTGTTGTTTTCCTTCGGTTTATGCGATATAAACTGAAACTTTTCAGCACAAGCTTAATCATAACTCGCTTCGCGAGTTATGAAGCTTGTGCTGAAAATTTTCGGTTTATATCGCATAAACCGAAGGAAAACAACACTTATTTCTTAAATATATATCGCGGAAATGATATAAACTAAGTGCTGGGTACCTGTCATCCAATCCTTTTTGTTAATTAGAACATTAAAATATGTTTAATCTAACATGCGTTTCTTAATCCAACTGACCACTGGGTCGGACTTTTATGTGTTTTTCGACCATTCGCATTCAATGTGGGAAAGCTTGCGCATTCTATTGCTGATATAAATCTACTTGGGAGAGTTGAAAAAAATGATGACACTGTTTCTTGCCAACATTCGAGGCATTCAAGGCCCCGAAAAATTATTTCGTAACGGCAAGTAACCAAAGTAACGCTCTCTGGAAGATAACGTAATTTAAAAAAGACAAGAATGCAAGAGGTACGGAATTTTGTCGCATCGATGTATAAAGAAGACCAAGCCTTTGTGAATGAACATTGGAAATATTCAACATGTAAATATTATTTCTTTTTCGCAGGCGTGTAATATAAATGTGTTATCCATTCAAAACTTGTGGATTTTCTATTGATTGTAATCGCCATATATATATTTCTCGCGCATTACAAACATTTTTGGCCTAAACCAGGCCGCACAAACATAGCTTATGAGCCCATATTAGATCGAGCTCAACGAAATCATTCCAATTAGGGGTCATACGCCATGTTTTGGGAACGATGAATGAAAAGGATAATACTGTCACGGTCATGATTAGCCATTGTGCATAAATATGTGACCTTAAACATCAATAAATAAATAATAAATAAAAGGATAATACAATTTGTGTGGTGATTTTTGTGGATGGCAATGGCCAGGTTTAATTATTTCGTTAGGGTTTAAACTAAAATCCACAAGATATGGCCAAAAAAAAATTTGATTTTTAGACAATCCTCTTTAAACTTGCCTCCCCCAACCCCATTATACGTTTTTGTGGTCTTGCAAGGTCTTCCCTCCAATATTATTACAAAACTGGGCGATTCAGAGACTGGGCTTTACTGTGTAAAAGGAAAGGACTCCGAAACTGAAATCTGAAGAGCATAACTAAAGATGCAAAACAGTTTCAGTTTTTAACCCTTTACCCAACGAATCGGTCGCATCCGCTCGCGTAATGTGCAAATTCAGCAGTTTAAAAAATATTATTTTTCAAAAAATGTCAACAAAACCATATCATGTGACCCCTCGTTGGAACGAGCTCGTCGAGCTCGTTCCAACGAGGGGTCACATGATATGGTTTTGTTGACATTTGTATAAATTAATATGCACTTTCTTTATTTTTGTGTAAAAAAGACATCCGTAGCGCTCTCAAATCATGCTCACTACATGCACAAAAAAAACCCCTAGAATCCTCATCCCTAACTCGCTGATTTGAAAATAAAATATATTGCCCGAGAATCAATTAATTTATTTTGTGCGGCCTAAATATATTGTTGCTTTTACGATTTCCCTCACCTGTTTCAATTGGCGTGCTTGTAATATCATGGTCAATAAACTGTCCCCATTGCATCAAGATATGAGTGAGCCCTCGTACGCTTGCGCTTGGGTTCTCCTCGTGAACCACTGTACTGACAAGGCGAGGACTTGGTAGAGGATTCCCAGTCACACTCCTTCCTCTTGGAACAGAAACCCCTGAAATAAATAAATGGTTATATAATGAAATATAAAAATGCTACGCCTTACTTAATGTAATTAAAGACATGTAATTAAAGACTGGGGGCGCGGTGGCTCAGTAGGCAGAGGTGCAGGCTGCAAGCCGAGAGGTCCTTGGTTCGAATTCCACCTGCGGCAACCGCGTTAAGTTCTTGGGCAAGACACTTCACCCCCATTGCCCACGTGGGGGCACGGTGGCGTTGTGTACTAAGGCGTATTGCACGTCGATGGTGCACCTGTCTTCAATCAATGCTAACCCTGCTTGTGTGGAGTTGGTATGTTGGGGAGCTGACAGTTGCTCGCCGTTTCTCGGTGGTTCTCTCCGGGTACTCCGACTTCCTCCACCCGTAAAACTGTCATGGTCATGATTAGCCATTGTGCAGAAATATGTGACCTTAAACACAAATAAATAAATAAATAAACAATCAAAGACTGATAGAATAAATTCAACAACGTTCCAAGGTTGGAGGTTATGGATAACCTAATGCGATACAGATGGGTTAAATTCAACAACGCTCCAAGGTTGGAGGTTATGGATAACCTAATGTGATACAGATGTGTTGAGGACCAAAGGGCGTAAGTAAGTTAAGCCAAAAAACGTGTACCCTTTTCAGTGAATCAGAATTACCGGTGGAAATCATAAAAAGGTCACGTGAATGCAAAAACTGCCTAACCCACCCAGCCGCCCAAAACCCCCTCCATCGAATGTCATTCATTCAAAATTCACTAGCTCGTTCGCTCACTCGCCCGCCCAATAGGTCCGCCTGTCCATCCGCCCGAACCCGCCCACTAAATTCCAGTGTTTTTCAATGCTTACCATCGTCGTATCGAGAGGGTAGGAAACGTCTCTGTGGTGTATCTGACAATCCCCAGTCTGGGTTTCGCTGATTGTTGCATGAACCATCGGCGGTCCTGTATACAGTATTTTGGTCACAGGTTGGTTTCTTGTATGGGCACGGTATCTGGCCGACTCGCTGCTCTGTTGGTTGTCGGCGAGCCTCTGTTGTTGCTGCATCTGTAGGAATACGGAAATTTCTACCAGACAGCCGTAATCTGTTGACAAAAGAAATCCACCTTTATTCTTGTTCGAGTTAAAAAAGCATTACGCATATTGATTGGTATATGTTTAAACCTTATTTCAAAATAATTTACATAGGAGCGCGGTGTCTCAGTGGTAGACTGTTGGACTTCCATGCCAGAGGTTCCCGCGTTGATTCCTAATGCACTTTATCCAGGTTGTCTGCATGGGTGCACGATGACGCCATGTACTAAGGCGTACTGCACGTCGATGGTGCACATGTCTTCAATCCGAGGTAACCCTGCTTGAGTGGAGCTTGAACAGAGTTAGAATGTTGAGGAGCTGACAGCTGCTCGTCGATGCTCGGTGATTCTCTCCGGGTCCTCCGGCTTCCTCCACCCGTAAAACTGTCACGGTCACGATTAGCCATTGTGCATAAGTATTTGAGCTTGAACACCAATAAGATAATTTACGGAGCATAATGCCTTCATGTATTCTTGAGTAACGTAAGATAACAATAAGAATGACTTTTTGAAGTTGGTATTTTGAAAAGATTAGAATGATTATCAACAGAACTTACAATTCATGCGAGAACTAGAAGCAGTTCTCGTAAATGATTCTCGCATGGAAAAACAATAAGAATCAACTTCGGTTCTCGCAAAACGGTAATTCTATTTGATATAGAGTTAAAACTAGAAGACAGTCCAATATAATTTATTTTTAACTATTGTGTTTTTCAGATTTTCTGTCAATTAAATACAGTTAAAACTAGAAATCCTGTCATGAAATGCGCACAAATTGTACGTCGATCTGCGCGTTAATCTACGCGTTATGACCACAGTAAGTCCATCAAAATTCTGTACATATGACCTGTGCACAAGCAATGTTTCAGCCAATGGGCCTCCGGGTACCCCGGAGGTCCATTGGCAGAAACATTGCCTTGTTTGCTGTGGGTAACCAAGAGAATATGCCGTGCATTGGATGCCATTCGATATGGCAAGTGCGCGCAATTCCTACTTGCAATTAAGCCTAGATAAGCTCACAGTTCGTGACAGAACTTCTAGTTTTAAATATAGACTGCGAAAGTCTTCTTCAGGCCTGAATAATTCTACTTATATTTAATTCCCCATAATATGCTAACACTTTGACCTAGCAGTGGTGTTTAGCGAAGTCTTGGCTGCCTATACAGCCTATATTCACTTGAATCCACTACCAACGGACTGTAATTTTCATCAGCAAGACCATCGAAAGCCTATAATTTACAACACGTGTTCCACATGTGCATGTACGACAAGAAACTCATCAAAACCGAAACGAGGCCCTCAAGGGTTAAAAACTAGTAATATTTAAATATGAGGTTGGTTGTTTACTGCGGAATGGAAATGTACTGGATGCATTCAAAAATCTATAACAGTACTCTCAAATTCTGAATTATTTAAGAACAGAAAATTGATTTCTTTTCAGAGTTCGCAAGAATCAGAACTGATTCTAGCAAATCGGGGCGAACTTTGAAGCCTGATCAGTCTCACTTATCAAGAACGGTCCGCGAATGTAAGGTCCGTTAATAAATAAATAGACTAACTTGAGTCAAATTGACTGACTGAAAGTAAGGGAGAGCTATAGTAATCACACGTTATCCATCGTCCGTCTGTCTGTGCGTCAAAAAGATGTTGTTTAATCTTGTCTTCTGAAACCACTGGCCTGATTCCAATACGTTTTCACTTGAGTAGGGAGATTGATGGCTTATGTTAATTCTGTTGTAGTTAATATGCTACCTGTGAAGGGATAGGGTGGGGGATAAAACATCCCAGTTTAAAAAAAAAATCTTCGAATGAACGAACAAATGGTATGACTCTTTTTGAAGTGTAGAATGGAGTTTGTTCAAAGGAAGTTCAAGCGGCAGTATTTTCCAATGTGAGGATACGAAACAAACAAGTGGCAGGCCTACGTGTTGGGAGAGGAAGTTTTTAGCTTAGCCCAAATTTTAACTTTTAGAACTCCTTTGCCGATTTCATCCAATTTGGAAGAAGTTGATGATTTCTCGAAATATGTTTTTAACAAAAATAGCCACCACTTAGGGCACGGCGAATCATGATGTTTCTCACGAATCGAATCTCCAAGGGCGCGATAACCGGTTCTCGCCAGATCACCAAAGTTAAGCAACGTCGAGCGCGGTTAGTAGTTGGATGGGTGACCATTTCAGCGACTGATTCGTGCTCCCGCGTTGTGTTCTTGGATTGCCTACATGTGGGCACGATGACGCTGTGTACTTAGGCTTACTGCACGTCGATGGTGCGCACGTCTTCAACCAATCTAACCCTGCCTGTGCAGAGTTCAGAGTTACGATGTTGGAGAGCTAACAGCTGCTCGTCGTTGCTCGGTGGTTCTCTCCGGGTACTCCGGCTTCCTCCACCTGTAAAACTATCACCGACATGATATGACCCTGGCTGTTAATGTGTCGTTATACCCTAATAAAAAAAAAAATTAAAAAAAATAAAAATCGATTCATGAATCGAATCCATTTTTCAATTGTTACGACCCTTCGGTCCACTGTTGCTGTCTGTCTCTACCATGAACCTGATATAAGTAGGCGTACTAGACTATTAAAAAAATTGACAGGTTGACAGGTATAACAAATATGGCGGAAGAAAAGGCCAATTGTAGTCCTTTGAGTGCAACAAGGCGCCATCTGCAATGCCACAGCATTGCAGATGGTGTCTTGATGCCCTTGACGGACGATATATACCACAAACGTGCCCTAACGTAATCTCCACTTTCGTTTCAAATGTCATTTTTTATGATTTTTCCGACTGACTTTGTGCTATCTACTCAACCCTTTGAACCTCAGAGGCCGCTTTTACGGCCCAGTAACATGATACTTCATAATTTCATTAAATAGGTTGACTTTTGAGTGAAGGTGTGGTGTGGAACAATCAATATTTTCAACGTGCAGCCTTAGGGCTGCACGTTGAAAATATTAATTGGTCTACCCCCAAATAATGAATATGGACTCCTCCCGTTGCTGCCATTGAACTGATATGGAAGGTACCACTAGGTTTTAAAGGGTTAAGACTGGAAACGTTCAATCTTATTCATCAGAAAACTGCAGGGTGTGTCGTCGTCTTCAGAAAGTCGACAATAAAGAACTGTATGAAATCCACATCTCTCCAGGATTCGATCTTTTCGAATAATCGAAAAAAGCATCGAATCGAATATCAGTGACAAGATTCGAAACGGAATCGAATGTGGAACCTGGAACGTTCCCCGGATCCTACCACCACAGTCATGGGGACCCACAGAGTTCGGTTTTGTAATGCTCATTTACAAGTTTGCAAGTTCTCGTCAGATCACCGAAGTTGAGCAACGTCGAGCCCATTTAGTCCTTGGATGGGTGACCGTCTAAGCAATCGATTCGGACTCCCGCGTAGTGTCCTTGGGCATGGCACTTAACCTCGATTGTCCACATGGGGGCACGATGACACCGTGTACTAAGGCGTACCGCACGTCGATGTTGCACATGTCTTCAGCCAATCTAACCCTGCTTGTGCTGCAGTGCAGAGTTACGATGTTGGGAAGCTGACAGCTGCTTGTCGTTGCTCGGTGGTTCTCTCCGGGTACTCCGGCTTCCTCCACCCGTAAAACTGTCACCTACACGATATGACCTTGACTGATAAAGTGTCGTTAAACCCTAATAAATAAATGAATAAATAAATAAATAGATACAAGTTTGCAAACATCAAAACCTCATTTTATGACGGTTGGCAATGCGAAAACATTAAGAACAATGTTCCAAACCCTAGCAGTTTGAGATGTTATATCAAGCTCTGGTGTCATCGAAACACACCCGGCAGTTTCCCCAGTCCAGCACACATCAATGTAAAATTCAACCCCATGCGTGCAGCAACATATTCTACAACCAATTAGAAACGAAAAAAAAAATCTGTTATGCAACTGTGTTAATGGTTTATCCCGTAAATACATTCCAATTATTGTAAAAGAATATAATGTATTCTTTGTAAATATTCATATAAAATCTGAATAAAAAATATTTTAAAAAAAATCTCAGACGTCGCCAGTTTACTCTGTTAACGCTGTTCTGGGGTGTTTGTTCACTCACTTTTGTGGAAAGTTGCGCGCAGACTACCATAGATGTAATGTGATGTCATTTTACTCACAAAGATATACACATATTCTTCTGTGCTCCAGTTATGGATATTTCAATCAATAAGTATTTAATTTGCCTTGAAAACACCGAGACCTTTACACATTTAGTGGAACTACTTCCTGCTTGAGAGTTTGATCGTGCATCTCGTTAATAATGAGCTACTGATTTTTTTATTTTAAATCTTCAAATCTTTTAGCGAAGAAACAATGAGCTTTTTGTCCGATGACCGCTTCAGGCCACTTGGGAGCTGTTGTATTTTAAAGCAGGGTCGGTAATGAAATATAATACACACGAAAATCATGTTATTACTATAACTGCTATTCAACACATACATACTTCTAATAAAAATGTTAACACAAGTAGAATGAATGCCATAAAACTATTGAAGCGACCACATTTATCCTGCTAACATTTACATTATGGCAGAATAACACTGAAATACAGTTATGTTAATAGGAGAGATGGGCAATATACTGAAAAACTGGACCGATATCGAAATCATGGGGACACCGAAAAACCGAACCGAACCAATCATTGAATACCGAGACCATCTATATTTTCAAATTTTCCTGCATTTGCTATTTATCAGATATTCTTGAGGCTTGATAGCAGCTGATGTGTTCATTTTTACGAAAGAAGTGACTGATTTTCTTATCAGTTTTGTCAACTAATAAAGGCCTGGGCAGTCGTCCCGAATTCCCACTGGACGACAGCATGTGCATGTCTAGTTGCTTGGCAGTGGTTTCCAGTCAAGTCTTGGCTGCCTGTTGAGGCAGCCAAGACTTGAATAAAAATCACTGCCCGGGTGATTTGTCTATTGTCAGCAAAACCTCCTAATGATGGCAAGTTAAGGGCACATGCTCCGAGATCACAAAAGCCTGAAATAGAACTTTAAAGCTTAAGGTGTGTTTGGAACATGTCACAAAATTACTGTAGATATGATTTGTGTTGGCAAAAGAAAGCCAGTGTTGAGCTCCTTGGTAGTGGCATTTGTGGCGTTGTGGCAGAATGGTACAAGAACAACTTATTCTGTATTTTTCTAATGTGAATTCCCCTTTGGTACTGTCAACAAGTCTCAGAGTCAAGCCAGGTACTGAATACCGAACCGATACCGCGGTACATTCAACTAAAAATACAGAAACCGATACCGAACTAAACATTCTAATATCGCCCATCTCCAGTTAATAGAAGATCTAAAACTGAACGGTAGAACCAGTTTTCTTCTTGGATGTGATAATCCAAAGAGTCAGGCCATACCATAGCAAAATATTATGTTATGGTCCCATGTTCCCAGCTTTAATTAAGTTAAGATCTGCTCCATCTAATTGTAATTTCAAAATATGATTAGTCTGCGGCATTCCAGGTGGTAATAATTTCACATTCTTCATTTTTCATACAGCGTATAAGACCGTAACTGGAACGTGCATGTTCAAACAAATATTAATAATTGGGTCTTGGAGTTACTCCCCCCCCCCCCAACCCCCAACCCCCCCCCCCCCCCCACACACACACACACATACATACACACCACTACAATCACCACCACGGACACACACACAAACAGATTTAATGCAGGTCTCTCAATATGAAAATTTTGTTGAAGGCAAATTGTAGTCTTGTGTTTTCTTCTCATCGGTTTCGTATTCTGTGTGCAAAGGAAATTAAACTGGAAACGCCTAAAGGCTTAACTGATGGAATTCCCATTTGTTTACTACAGTAATCGGGAAATGTTCTACGTCCAAGAGAATGGAAACCCACGAAGTAAATCAGTTCTCGATTACTCTGGTAAACAAGTTATGTTCTACTGATATAATAGGAATCGGTAACCAACGCCTCCATGTGAGTCATCTAAAGCAGTCAGCATTGGTACACACGATTGACCAGATTTGACATTATTAACATCATATATCCGTATAAATATATTAAAAATGACCTTACACATCAATATACATGGGATCAGCCTTTTGCATTGGTGAGTCGGCTTCCAAATGACTAATGGCCATACTATCAGTAAAGAGAGTTTTTTTTCAATTCTGGAGTACAATCGGTCGGACTAGATACCCTTCGGGTTGGAAAATGGTTAAATTAGATGAAAAAAGATCGACTGGACCTTCATTCGATCTTTTTCTTCCAATTCATCCATCTTCCAACACGAAGGCTAACTGACTGTCGCAAACACACCTGAAAGAGAGACTGGTGGGTATTTATACATTTGGTAACTTACGATCTGTGACGTCAGTGTCATGATTCGAAAGGAGATCGTCTGCATTATCGAAGATATGGTATATCTCGTCCCCCCCCCCCCACCCACACATATACATTAGTAATTAAACACATTGTTCACCACCTTTATGTTGCCCTCGTCAAAGATATGAGAATAACAAAAATAGCCTTTCTGTGGAGCAACTTCCTCAATTTTGTCCTCCCTGACCAAACCACGATAGGCCAGGCGTGTCTTGAACATTTGTGAATTCACCCAGCGCCACTTTCATTAAGCCTCCATAACCTCTTCTGTTTGTACATAAAAACTGTTACTAGCTTTGAATGTGCAAAAAGTGAAAGTCTGATCTGGACACTGCTTGTGTTGTCCACTTACGATACTTACCTGTCAGAAATGACTCTTGACACCGCCTCAATAGCTATCCCGGCATCCCCAAAAATTTTAGCATCTGGCTGTGTTGCTATGAATACATTATGCATTCCTATAGTGGACTCTGGTGGGACATTATCAACGCCTGTAAAGCAATAAATTACAATTTTAAACTGTACAGTGTTTGTATACAAAACCATGACGAAATTATTAGAACATTGTCCTTTCCAAAATTAATGAATCATTTTATTTTGATAAAAATGAAAAACAAAGGTCTGAAAATATTTTATTTCCACATTCTGTTTTCAAAATAATGCGGAAAGAAATATATTAACCCTTTGAACCCTGGTGGTATCTTTCATATTAGTTCAATGACAGCAACTGGAAGAGTCCATGTTCATTATTTAGGGATAGACCAATTAATATTTTCAACGTGCAGCCTTGAGGCTGCACGTTGAAAATATTGATTGGTCTACCACACACATACAATTATGACGTATCGTGTTCCTGGCGGGAAAAACGGTCACAAGGACTCAAAGGGTTAAATACGAGTTACTCGAATATTTATTTCGACCGCGTCTATTTCTTTGGTGGGACGATGGTCTTCTAGCGCCACCCTCTGAAAAGTATTCTTTCATCTCCTGCCGGAAGAATGTGGTTTTCATCTTATCCTTCTCAAATCACAAAGTTTTCCACTCTTCCATACCTCTTTTAATTATTCATAACAGTGAGTCTGAAAGAATTGTGTCGATCTTCAATTACTATTCTATGCGTTTCCATATTGTTTCAAACTGTGTGAAGGCACAGTTTGAAACCAACCATGAAGAAAGATTCTCCTGCTTGGAAAAATCAGTTTAAGTTCCATTATGTTTTCAGAACCCGTGAACTGCTAATTTCTCGTATCCAATCATTATAAATACTATTTATCACATCATCGCCACCAAATATCTTATTACAAAAAATATCGTAATTTATGACGTCAGACGTCAACGTAAACATCGTAACCTTACAACGTTGGTTTCGAAAGTAGGAATTAATTTTCCCTTACATTTCATTAACTGTTTACCTAATAAAACTAGCAGACGACATTTTTTTAAAAAAAGAAACCAAACTGTTTCCTGAACAACCAAACATATTAATTTCTTATGGAAGCATAACGTATGGCCACTTATTGGAACGAGATCGACAAGCTCGTTCCAATGAGGTGCCATAAGCTATATTTTCAAGGCAAAAGTTAAAATAAATAATATAATTTGTTTGTCTATTTCTGTGAATAGCGCTGGCTTGTTTAGTTGTCACATTAGCTGAAATGTTTAATTACACATAATGTGATAAAATGAATATGTTGATGAATTCGGTAAATCTTGGCTCAGTTCGATTTTCGTGAACTCGGTACAGGACTTTCATATAAAATCGCGACTCATTAGATATCCTACCTATAAATATTTTTAGATCTTGTGATTATTGAAAATTACGAAAATGGAACAATTGTTTCAGCCAGTTCAGCATTTTCAAAATCCTCTGGTAGACCAGTTTCATTCTGGCATGAAGCCGTGAATTAAATGGAGCAGTAATTTCCGGCACACTTGTGTCTCTGTTTCTTTCAAGGTTTCGAAATCTCCTATTTTTTTAAAAACATGTTTTTCTTAGCCATTACGTCACATGAGTGCTTGATATCCTACGGGGACATAGAGCATTCTAGCACTCAGGCGACGATTAACCCTTTACCTAACATGAAAAGCAGACGACACTTGCAAAAAAAATTCTTGAATAACTAATTTTTTTCATTTTTTGTCTCAAAAACAAAGGTTATGACCCCTCGTTGGAACGAGCTCGACGAGCTCGTTCCAACGAGGGGTCATAACCTATGTTTTTGAGACAAAAAATGAAAATATTTTGAAAATTAATTGGCGATTTTTGAGAATAGCGCTGGCCGGTTTTGGCCGTTACGTTGGGTAAAGGGTTAAGAATGCTTAATCACACTTGTCTGTTGAGATTCTCAAGTTGGCATTTAGACGCCCTGTTTAGTGTGTCCTATTTTTGGTTTTATTTATTTATTTGTCCAACACTCATTACCTAAGTTTGTTATAATATTTTAATACATGACAATTTTTTGTGAAAAAACACCTGTCATTTATTTTGAAAAAACACAATGTGCTATTATTCCTTTTGTCATGGAGCTGTATAGTTTAGTTGATTTTGTCATAGAATATTTGGATGGTAGAAATGAGAACAATTATGAATATTGTACAGAATTATATCACGTTGCTCAGCCTTAGAAAAAAACTAACAATGCTCAAGTCCTTTCCAGTTTATATGAAGACTACACATTGAGGCTCCTGTTGTGAGTAGTACAAGACGACCAAAGCCGGGAAAAGGGCCCCCAAGGGTTAAGAGCTGATATAGACTGAATCAGCGTTGTGAAATAATCTCTAAACCAGGAATTAGTATGTCACCTAATTTAAAACAATTCTTACTTTGCAGTTTTATTGAACGATCTTTACTGTCGTATGCCTCTGAGGAGTTAATCTGTTAATGAACTTTCAGTCTCTGCTCTGTGGTCCTCAACGGCGCCACTGACAATGCGGAAGATCCAATGTCCTCGATGTGAAAGCCTTCTGTTGAGTAGTACTTGTATTTGGTTACGACCATGGTACATTAGGAGTAAGAAACAAAATCGGTGCTATTCATGATTACGCTTCAAACTCTTGAAGAAATGGTTATATACTCTCCGATAGCTATAAATCTGATTGCCTAAAAGCGTACGCTGTCTATTCTAAACAGTATCGCCCAATAGAATACTTTAAAGATGTTATTTTCTTTCCCAGAACTGCCATTTATCAAACTCGGCTGATATGGATTCAAACGCGGCCGATATCACGTCGATCTCGGCCGATATGAACAAACCAAGAGTTAACCCCTCTGCTACTCTCTGTTACTGTGAGCAGCCAATTTGTTTACTTTGAAATGTTTACAGTTATTTGTTGAACGCAATAACAAAATGCGTTCTCAGGCATGGCTGATCAGAGTTTTGCATGATGGGGAATTAATGAGTACCTCCAGTAGCGTAGCGGAAAATCTTGCCCCCCCCCCCCCTCCAACATGCGTGACTTGAGAGGCACCATGTATGTATATTGTTCATTTCTCACCCCTATCAGTTACAATGATGTAGCGTTCACTTAACCCTTTACCTAACCTGAAAAGCAGACGACACCTGCAAAAATAATTCTTGAATAACTATTTTTTTTCATTTTTTGTCTCAAAAACATAGGTTATAACCTATGTTTTTGAGACAAAAAAATGAAAAAAATAATGAAAATTAATTGGCGAGTTTTGAGAATAGCGCTGGCCGGTTTTGGCCGTTACGTTAGGTAAAGGGTTAAAAGAATAAAACATAGACTACAAAGAGTACGTCGTGTGGAAGTGAGAGTTTGAAAGTATGTGTATTTGGTACACAGTCTCGCTCTCTCTCTCTCTCTCTCTCTCTCTCTCTCTCTCTCTCTCTCTCTCTCTCTTTCCCTCTTTCTTCCAGCGATCAAGGCGGGGGCCCTCTTCTAGCCCCTACGCAACTGAGTACCACAAATTAATGACGGCAATAAGTTATAATAAGATGGACGAAGAGCACAAAGAAGAGAGCTTTACAGGTAATTCAGATTCGGAGTCAAAGTGGGGAAAGAGGCAGTTCAGAAATCCGAGCGGGAAAGCCGAGACGTTCGGATAACTGAACTGGGAGTAGAAGGGAAACATCGGACTTTGTGAAAGGAATGAGAGACAATAACACTGTTAGAAAACTGTAATAGGTCTGATAATATTTTGCTATTACTTGTTTGGTTTAATAAATAAAGAGGTTATTACATAGTTAGTCTCATATCGGCCCTGATATCAGACCACAGTAACTTCACATCAGCATACGACCTCCGCTCCCAGATTGATATGAAGTCACAGCGGATTGATAACACGGTCGATATGAAATCAACCGAGTAATAGAAAAGTGGGAAAATTTGTTTCGCATTTTCAGCAGGTCCTCATAAAAAAAATTCCCGAATAACTAAATTTTCTCATTTTTTGCGCCAAAAACATAGCTTATGATCCTCATTGGAACGAGCTCAACGAGCTCGTTCCAATCGGGATCATAAGCTACGCCTTTGAGGAAAAGAAATGTAGAAATAAAGAAGACTGAATGGTGATTTTTGTGAATATGGCTGGCCACGTTGACCGTTACGTTGGGTAAAGGGTTACTTGAATTCAACTTCCAAACACCAAATCATTTCCTATATATCGTCTACAAAATTTAAACTGTTAATTTCGTATGGATTATTGAATAAACATCGGTAATTGAATAAAAACAATTTACATTATCGAAGAACTTAGCTTACAGCTACTGAACTGGCCATATTTTCAGACTAATTTTGCCACAGTGCACCCTGTATAAGAATTTAATCTGATATATCTTATTTAAAAGAGCATCGTGAGATCTGTTAAGTAAGTAAGATAAAATTGAATAAATACTCAATTTATTTCTTGCATGAAGGACGATAAAATTCTCGTTAATTGAAAACAATACGGATCCCATCAGTGCGGATTTGGCCTTTTAGAAACCATTCACATCCAGCGTACCAGTACTTCGCAGACAGATGCTGGTACAGTGCGGTCGCTGTGTACGAGATGTAATCCACGGGTGGGAAATGATGTCCACGCATGCCTTTACTATATAATAAAAATCATCATCAGCAAAAGTTTAATATATGTAGCACCGGGAGCGTCATTAATTAAAGTTTTTATGATTATTTCTTTAAATAGTGTTTAGAATTTACTATTGTTGGGTCCATAGAAATATTTCCCACCGGAGGAAAGTGATCAGTCCACGACAGGTGCACTTTATCAGGAACCCTGTGTAAAGATTCATAGAAATCCACTCGCTCTGGACACAATCCTCATCACTTCGAATCGTTGCGAGTATTAACTTGAACAAGGACGAAGAACTAGAGTGCATTTTAAAAAACTCAAAACCTGTCGAGTCTTTTGGCAAGTAATTGCTTTTGGCGAAGTGCCTTTTGCCCAAATTCAACGCGTCTCTATCAACAACTGTTCATAAGCCAACCCTATACAATTTTACTTTTAACTGTTGTATTTTCCAGATTTTCTGTAAATTAAATACAGTTAGAACTAGAAGTCCTGTCATGAAATTTTTACAAATAGTACTTCGATCTGCGCGTTAATCTACGCGTTATTGCCATAGTAAGGCTATCAAATTTTGTACATATGAGCACAAGCAATGTCTGGAGGTCCATTGGCAGAAACATTGCCTTGTTTGCTATGAGTAGCCAGAAGAACCTGTCGTGCTTTGGATGCCATTCGAGATGGCAATTGGGCGTAATTCCTACGCACAATTAAGCCAAGATAAGCGCACAGTTTGTGAAAGGACTTCCAGATTTTACTGTACCGAAATGCAGCATTAGCAGTTTTAAAGAAGTACCAATTCACCGAGTGATAAATTACCATGTGTTAACCTCTTACTTATTGAATTTGCCGCATTCCATGTTCAATTTATGAAGTGGGCAACTGAAGACAAACTCAAAACATTTCAACAAAACCAAATCATGTGACACCTCGTTGGAACGAGCTAGTAGAGCTCGTTCCAATGAGGTGTCACATGATGTGGTATTGTACATTTAAAAAGAACATTGAAAAAAAATAATCAAAATAACAAAGTTTAATATCGTGAGCAGTGAGCGGTGAGTCAAGAGTCAAAGGATTAATGTTTCATTTCTACAATTTATAGACAAATAAAATTCTGTTAAATGCAATTATGTTTTAAAAAGTCATTGATTGCAGACATTTATAGGACTGGCCGCAGGCTAAACGAATTTCCCTGCCCAATCTTATCCGAACCGGCAAAGTAGTGACAGGGCAAATGCTGTACAACAACAGACGCGAGTAGACTCGACCCCACCTTACTCCGGTGTCAATACTCAACAACATGCACATTTGACAAATTTCATTAGTTCTCCTTTCAAAAACATGGCCCCAAATACATTTCATCCCAAGGGTTAACTCGAGTGTCTCTATGACGAAGGAAAGTGCACACCAACTCCTCCCTATAGAGCTGTTAATTCGATGAACTTAATGCATGATGTCACGTTTTCACAAATGGCAGTCTGTATTGACTTAATGCACAAAGTACAGAATTACACAATTATTCAAATTAACTCTAGTTAAACAGAATAAAATCCCCTTTTGTTATTTTATGTATTTTTGTAGACAATACGCTTGTAAAATGTCAGCCAATGGTCCTTCGACCTTAACCCAGAGGTTCACTGGCTGCAACTGTGCTTGGGTGTTTCACGCGTTCTTAGAAAGCAAAGGTTACTGGTATGGCCAGAAATATACTTAGTGTCATGCAAATGGGGATTCGATGAAACCACCAGCTGTAACGTAGCCCAGCCATCTTTAAATGATAAGAGCGGTCTGTCATATCTGTTAGTCCTTAATCTGGGCTCCATTATGAAGTGCAGCTTCTGCAGCTTAAAAGTTCCATATTAGTAGTATATAAGGTATGAATCGTCCCTTATTACCCGGAGCTTTGGGGGAGCAACTAGTGTTAAATTCCCATAGGAACCGGAGCCGTTTGGGGGAGCAACTTTGGGGGAGCAAAAGTACGGCTCCTTGCAGCTAGATCCACCAAATGGTGTAGGTACTGTATATATAGTATGCTATGGCATGTATAGTGATATATGTACGCATGGGGCTATAGGTATATAGTATGGGTATGTGATGGAAAATTAATGGTGAAGATGGATTTTCTTGAAAGTTTTTCCCGCGAAACGGTTGACGTTGCCATTGACGTTATGACGTCATGATACGCGCGCGACGTCATAGAGATGCTGACCGCTGTTGTTGTCCAGTATACAATCTGACATAACGTAATTCGGGTCAGTGGATGTCGGGCTTCTCGTATGAGGTGGGGTGATATGGTAGTAGTGGTATATATATATCCATGTTGGTATCATATTAGCCCTTGGGTGTTCATATTATCCTATATCTGCTATAGCTAGGTCAAGCAGTAGAGTGGGTGGGGGTAGTGTGGTATTGCGAGATAGTAATTGGTGGTTTAAATTGGACAGTATAGGATGAATGATCTCTGTTGGTCTATTACCCCCTTAGTACTATTAACCTACCGAATCCTTTGTATTATCCTATGGCTGGTATTGGTAGTTTAGTGTTAGGCCAGGCAGTATTATACTAGGTTGTTTAGAACGGGTGGCATATGATGCATTGTATATACCACTGTAGGTCCCGCCTTCGATATTATTAACCAGCCGATTGCTTTGTACTATTCAATGACTGGTATAGGGAGTACGTTATGGCAGGTCAAGTGGTATTGTGGGGTGGGGGGTAATTCCTGGCAGTATAGAACAGCAGTATAGTATGGACGATATATACCTCTGTGGGCCCCTGCAGGTCCCATGTTAGCCCTTAGTACTATTAATTCACCTGATGCTTCATGTTATCTTATGACTGGTATAGGTAGTATGCAATGCTAGGCAGTTTAGATCTGTGCGTATAGCATTTTTCCTAGAATTGTAATTTTTAATGCCTATGTTTCTCTATCACTAACAGTCTATCCAGTTCAAACTATCTCTGGTTCTCTCGTCCAAGTCTTATAATTACCAGTGCTTGATTTCCCATAATGCTGTTATCTCCCTTGTGTATATGAAAAGCATACCTAAACCCAATAAGCAATCGAGCAGTTACTGATAAACCATTGCTCGAATGACTCGAATCCCATCGAGCAAATGAGCTTTAGAGTAATTGCTCGATCGAGTGACTCGGCATATTGCTCGAACGACTCGAATCCCAGCGAGCAAATGAGCCAACGAGCAATTGCTCGTTCGAGTGACTCCTCGAACGACTCTTCGACTCATTTCAGAAAAAAGGGATTCCATGGCCATAGGCGTTTTCGAAAAAGGGATTCCACAAATGGGATTCCAAAAAGGGATTCCAAAAGTGGGATTCCGTCTTATGTCAAATGACTCGCAACTATTGCTCGAACGACTCGAATCCCATCGAGCAAATGAGCCAACGAGCAATTGCTCGTTCGAGTGACTCCTCGAACGACTCTTAGACTCATTTCAGTATTTGAGGATACCTATGACATGGCCACGTATCAGTTGAGGATACCTTTTGGGGATACTAAATTGAGGATACCTATGGTCTGGTATTGTTGGAGGATACCTGTTGTAGAAACCTTACATCCGTGTACTTCTGTTATTCTGCCCCATATCTCATCCATTACTTCCTAGATATACCTTCGCTCAAGGCTTCAAAATGTTCAATCAGATTTCCCCTGCATTCCGTAATTGAGATTCCTAGCCGAGTCCATAAAATATGGATTCCGTGTTTTTAAATCGGGCATTACCCTTACCCACAGTACCTCTTGGCCTAGCATTGCATACTACCTATATTAGTCATGGGATAACATAAAGCATTAAGTCGATTAGTAGTATCAATGACTTTCGGGGGGGGGGGGGCACAGACCTATATATTATCCATACTATACTGTTGTTCTATACTGCCAGGTATTACCCCCACCCCCACAAAATCACTAGATCTATCATAACGTACTACATATACCACCCATATAATAAAACAAAGCAATCGGTTGGTTAATAGTACCAAGCACTAACAGGGGGCCTATAGGTGTATATACAGCCCATACTATAGTACCGTTCTAAACTACCAGGCAGTACCCCTACCCACAATACCCCTATGCCTAGCATTGCATACTACCTATACCAGTCATAAGATAACATGAAGCATCAGGTGAATTAATAGTACTAAGGGTTAACATGGGCCCTGCAGGGGCCCACAGAGGTATATATCGTCCATACTATACTGCTGTTCTATACTGCCAGGAATTACCCCCACCCCACAATACCACTTGACCTGCCATAACGTACTCCCTATACCAGTCATTGGATAGTACAAAGCAATCGGCTGGTTAATAATATCGAGGACTGGACCTACAGTGGTATATACAATGCATCCTATGCCACCCGTTCTAAACAACCTAGTATAATACTGCCTGGCCTAACACCAAACTACCAATACCAGCCATAAGATAATACAAAGGATTCGGTAGGTTAATAGTACTAAGGGGGTAATAAACCAACAGATCATTCATCCTATACTGTCCAATTTAAACCACCAATGACTATCTCGCAATACCACACTACCCCCACCCACTCTACTGCTTGACCTAGCTATAGCAGATATAGGATAATATGAACACCCAAGGGCTAATATGATACCAACATGGATATATATATATACCACTACTACCATATCACCCCACCTCATACGAGAAGCCCGACATCCACTGACCCGAATTACGTTATGTCAGATTGTATACTGGACAACAACAGCGGTCAGCATCTCTATGACGTCGCGCGCGTATCATGACGTCATAACGTCAATGGCAACGTCAACCGTTTCGCGGGAAAAACTTTCAAGAAAATCCATCTTCACCATTAATTTTCCATCACATACCCATACTATATACCTATAGCCCCATGCGTACATATATCACTATACATGCCATAGCATACTATATATACAGTACCTACACCATTTGGCGGATCTAGCTGCAAGGAGCCGTACTTTTGCTCCCCCAATGTTGCTCCCCCAAACGGCTCCGGTTCCTATGGGAATTTAACACTAGTTGCTCCCCCAAAGCTCAGGGTAATAAGGGACGATTCATACCTTATATACTACTCATATTCTATGGATGTGCTTCATTTTATCTTTGAACCTGAATTATTTTAGTCTGTGTAATTTTCTTTGTTACAAGCAATGGGAGAGTTCCTGTGAGCACTCCTCTGAGTAGACGATGGTAAAGTGTTATGAGACAACGATGGGATTGGTACTTTCTATACAAAGAACGGAAAATCAGTTTTGTCCCAGCAATTATCCATGCAACAATAAGGTTCAAAATTAGGATGGTTGGCCTACAAATCTGACACGGTTCCACAAATTAACCCTGGGCTCACACTGTATCACTTGCGGAGAAGCCCCGTTTCGAGAGTGTTTTAGTAATTCCTAACTCACCACGTACTACGCACGTCGTACTCAAACAAACTAGTTGTTTTCTACGGCAGCGTAGAACCGTCACATCATTGTGAATTACCACGGATTACTAATCTGTTTTTACAGATTACTAATCTGTTTTATAGATTATTCCACGGATTACTAATCTGTATTTGCAGATTACTAATCTGTATTTACAGATTGCTAATCTGCTTTTACAGATTAAAACAGTTATGATATAACGGCGGTTCTCATTGGCCAATGTTGTTTGACACGAGGTTCAGTGCCAAAGGCGTCACTTTTTATACTTTATAAAACCCCAGAGAAGCAAATAATTAATCGGCGACTTTCAGGTGTGTTACAATAAATCGCGGTACAACAACCAGGGATGTGGCTAGAGGGTTTCAACTGGGGGTGCCACCGGTGTAAAGTCCAGCTGTGAGTGGTTTTGATAGGTGGTTGCACTGCAGCGCTAGGTGATCTCTTTTAACCCTTTACCCAACGAATCACCCCCAACCGCCCGCTAATATGCAAATACAGCTGTTGAAAAAATATTATTTTTCTAAAAATTTCAACAAAACCACATCATGTGACCCCTCTTTGGAACGAGCTTGTCGAGATCGTTCCAAAGAGGGGTCACATGATATTATTTTGTAGAATTTTTTTTTTTTTTTAAATTTAAAAAAAGGATATTTAAAATATTGAATTTTCAAATCGTCTGCGTTGGGTAAAGGGATATGAACCCTTCTGAAAATTTCCACTAGTCCTGAAACGGAAAAAGCATCATTTATAATGTGTCTGGATCAGAAAATTTGTCGGATTGATGTCAGAGTCGAAGTTTGAGGCCATGTCAATTTTAGAGCAGAAAATTTGAAACTCAAGTTTACAGTTGGAAATAAAAGATCAAAATTTCTCATCATTAGTTGGAATTTTAATATTTTTCATGAACAATGTTAATTTATTGAATTGTCAACTATTTGATTTTTGACCTCGGAATTTCCAACTATTGAAAACAAATACTCCTAGCTGGGAGGGGGAGACCCCACCCCCACCCCTCCCCACACACACACACCTGTCGCCACATCCCTGACAACAACATTGCTCGTTTGAAAGCATTGTCTCTCACTCCTAAACCGATAACTCTCTGTATTAGTTCGTTCTCTCAGAGGGAGAGGGGAGGAGATTGGCGTGCAGCACGCCTTAGTACACAACCCCGTCACACGGGCAATTAGGATCAGGCGACTTTTCAGGTACAAGGCGATGACGTGGATCGGGATCGAACCATCGACCATGGGTTTCAATCTCGGTGCTCAAATGAGCCACTGTGATCCCATCGGTGTCCCCGAAGTGTTTAAAAAGAACAACTGTCATTTAGCACAATGTCATCAACACTAAGCTCCGTCTCTCTGGGGGACTAATAAGTTGGAGATACTGACAGTTGCTTGCCGCTACATAGGGTGCCTACATTATGCTGCGATACCCCCCCCCCCCACCACCACCACCACCACCACCACAAAAACGCTTCTATAATGCAAGAAGCTTCGTAAAAACGCACCACAACATAGAATGCCTTCTCCATCACGTCACTATAACTAACAGAAGAGCGATGCATTCAAATGATCTCAGAGCATACATTTCTGCCACCCTCCAAATGAGAAATGCAGCAGGAGTTCCCCCTCCTACCCCCCCCCCCCCTCCCCGCCCACACGGACAAGTGTTGCCTGGTACATATATCTGAAGTGGCTTACCCTGGGAGCGAGGGGGCTTAGTAGATAGAGTATCAAGGTTGCCATCTGAGCGTCGACGGGTCGATCATGACCTTGTAGAACACAGTTAATCCAAATATTTATTTATTTATTTATTGGTGTTTAAGGTCACATATTTATGCACAAGTTAATCCTAATTGCTTACAGAGAGGGGGCACGGTGGCGTGGTGTACTAAGACGCACTGCACGTCAATGGTGCATGTGTCTTCAACCAGCTTTCTAGTGTTAATAAGGTGACGATTTTGACGGTTTCTGGGTGGTTCTCTCTGGATTCTCGAGCTTTACCTCTACCTTTACTGCCCGACACGACATGACCTTAGCAGTGCTGCCATTAAACCCCTTTTAAAAAGCTCACCCTTACGAAAGATGCGACTTCTACCTAAAGTACTGCCATAAAATTAAAGCAGAAAATATACTCTCGTTGAAAAATGGCCTTCCACCTTGTATCGTATTACTGAAACCACCACCCCCCCCCCCCCCCCCCCCGTTTACTTTTTGGAGTACCCTGTGTGAACATAGGAATCACTCATGTATTTTTCATAAATCCCTCCTTTGACTTTTCGGAGCACCCTGAGCAACCCACAGCATGGGTACACCAACAGAACCAGCATTATACACAGGGGACATCAGAGAATTTTGCCTAACTGTATCTGCATCGCCACAGTAGGGTTCTTTAACGTGCACATTAATCTACTACTAATGACTGCACGGGGGCATCCGATATGAGGAACATAGCAACATCCCTGAACATGGCGCTATGGAGGAGCAGTTTGGGGTTTGAATGCATGTCGTGACGCCGTTCCTCCAGCCGGCGACATCTAGGCCCCGAGCGTAACGCTTTACGCTCTCGGCCACTACATTATACTACTGCCTCGGATACTTCCACTTCAGTTTAATTTCCACCCCACCAAGGGCTTCTCCCATTTCAATTCCCGACGCACCTACTGTCATAATGGAACACATGCCAATAAAGCAAAGTGCAGCGTTCTTGTGTGAAAATTTAATTATTGATTTATTAGTGTTTAAGGTCACTTTTCTGCAGCTCCAGTAAATTGTGACTGCAAAAGAGTTAAGTCCAAGTTTAGCCAATACCGTTCCCACGGGGGAATTGTAGAACAGTGACCATAAGGACTCTAAATAAATAAATAAATAAATAAATAAATAAATAAATAAATAAATAAATAAATAAATAAATAAATAAATTTACACATAATAACGCTACACTTTGTTGGCATGTGTTCCATTTTAATCTTTGTTATGAGTGTTCGTGCGCTGGTATTTGAAAGTGGCGAAGCCTTTCGTGGAGTTGAAATTGAACTGGGGTGGAAGGCTCTTTTTTCAACGAGAGCGTATCTTCTGTGTTAGTTTTATGACAGTGCTCTGGGTAGAAGGCGCATCGATAGCCAATCACAGCGTTCGTATTATAAGAGGTTGACTGTGATTGGTCAGACAGTAATCTGTAAAAACTGATCAGTAATCTGTAAATGCAGAATAGCAATCTGTAAAAAAAGATTAGTAATCTATAAAATCAGATTAGTAATATGTAAACACAGATTAGTAATCTGTAAAAACAGATTAGTAATCTATAAAAGCAGATTAGTAATATGTAAATACAGATTAGTAATCTGTAAAAACAGATTAGGAATCTATAAAAGCAGATTAGTAATATGTAAACACAGATTAGTAATCTGTAAAAACAGATTAGTAATCCGTGGAAATTTACAATGTTGTGGCGGTTCTACGCTGTCGTAGTTTTCCAATGGCAGCAATGATGCAATAAGTGTGTTTTATTTAAATTGTTTAATTGGTGACTGTGAAAGGTATGGTACTTATTGTGTGAACAGAGAGATTGACAGTTAGAAAAAAAGGACGCATGGGGATCTGTCGTCTAAGTATGAAATACGTCATCTGCCAATGTGCTCTCTTTCTCGCGGAGATAATTTTCTTTTCTGACATCACGTGACATCCAAATGGTCCGGATGCTTAAACTGAGTTATTTGAAGGAGATGAAGAAACAATATGCCACCAATGATCACGCACATGTTACAAGGTGAATTAGACAATTTTAAAGTTGAAAACACTCCCCAATTTAGAAGTGTTAACCCTTTTCCTAATATGCAAAGCAGACGACACATGCAAATAAAATTCTTGAATAACTAATTTTTTCCATTTTTTGTCTCAAAAACATAGGTTATGACCCCTCATTGGAACAAGCTCGTTCCAATGAGAGGTCATAACCTATGTTTTATGACCCCTCATTGGAACAAGCTCGTTCCAATGAGGGGTCATAACCTATGTTTTTGAGACCAAAATGAAAAATTAATGAAAATTAATTGGCGATTTTTGTGAATGGTACTAGCCGTTTTTGCCGTTGCGTTGGGTAAAGGGTTAACTTGATATACTTGATCCATACAGGCACGTTTCCTCGTATTAAACTGCATCTTTCTTAATCAGATCTTTCTATTAAACACCTGCACAGCATGTGTCAAACACAAACCGTCACTCATTATACGCGCGTGCACAGGTAACAAGAACCATACACTAACCTACAGGGAATTACAATTTTTATTCCATCATTTAACTATCACAAGCCGAGGAAATAAGGGCGAATTTGTTGACCATCACATACTATTCCAGAAGTATGGCATGTTCAGGCAGACGACATACAATTAAAAACAACTGATCTTCTGTTATCTTGATCGACAGTGCCAGAGCACCTGCTGTATTCAGGCCCGTGTCGGAACCGGGGGGGGGGGGGCTGCACCCCCCCCCCCCCCAATAATTTGCTCATACCTCGTCGTTAGTTTATCCATGCTGGGAGCAACCGATGTTAAATATCCACAACTAAGTCTAATTTGAATAAAACTGAACATTACGTTATTTAACTCAGGTTAGAAATATGAACGTATCACTGAACGTATAACATGCACCTGTATATTAGATAATTACAAATGATGGGTAAATGAAATCGACGCTCTCTTCCCCACAGAAATTTACAAGCGCTAAACTTCTAAAGATCGTTATACAATTTTCTACCTCCTCCTGTTACAAAGCAAACAAACTTCAGCTCATTTTAGTCAAATGTGCAAAAGTTTTGAGCAATTCCAATGGGAGCTTAGAAGACCACGACAACCGTTGGCGTAATGATAAAACTAATGAATCCACCATAAGGCCTGACTGTTGTTTAGCATGAAGGAATACGGCCTGCAGGTGGGCCCGGTGTGAGAACCGTCCACAAAATGTTATGGGGTCCTATTGGGATTTTTTGAAACATTTTGTTAAAAAAACAACTTTTGTCGGTTAAAAAAATCAAGAGGTTTTTGCTTCAAAAGCTACCAGAATGCTTCATTTGATTGCCCTTTTCAAAACATTTTCAGACCCCCCCCCCCCCCCCCTCAAAAAGCTCGTGCCTTCGACACTCGCGCCAGATGCATTCGGCATCTGGATACTCCATACCCCTTTAGTATCAGCCAGTTCACCCAAAATTAGCAATCTCAGCGCCCCTCCCCCAATATAAATTTCGTTCCGACGGGCCTGGTATTACGTCACATACGATTAGACTCAACATCACGTTTCAGCTGCCAGTGCTTGCATGTGCACACACTCATGCCGTGAACACATACATTGGAATCTCAACCTCTCTGTAAAATACTGCATTTTCATGGTTCCTGTCAAGGTCTTAAGCCACCAGACAAATTCTACTGTCGCCTGGAACCAGTCTGTCCCTTAAATAGTCCATTGTCTATTTTTAGATTCAACCGGATGGAATAGTTCTGGTGATCGGAAAAGTGAACTGGAACATTCGCTTTTCAGGTCAACTGAAATACTCTTTATTACATGCCTGTTCTTTGAAATACCCATTTATAGCAATACTAAATCATGCGGAAAATAAAAATCCGTTCCGGAAACATATGCGGAACGGATATTGTTGACGGACTATTTTTAAATAGAAGCGAAATTTCACTGGAATTTTCTACAAATCGTGCACCGCAATTACAATTTGAATCCCTAGCAATAGCTAAAAATCGACCCCTGATTTCCAATGTGTTCTATGTGCCAGTAGGCACATAGAACACATTGGAAGTCAGGGGGTGAAATAATAACAGGAGTTCCCCTCGCAATTTTTGTTGAAGATAAAATGTGTTCTTGTGACGTCGTCCCCATAGTGATACGTTGTGTGTAACAACACATGCGTAACACGTGTTGTTAGGGTTGATAGTTGTCAAATGAATTGCTGAGTGTCCTTCTAATAATTGCTTTTGTATACGTGAAGGCGTGTAATAAACACAGAACGATACGCGCGTGTGAATGGGCTAATCGATGTGACACATGTCGATTAGCCCTTTCAAATACGCGTGCCGTTCTGTGTATCCAATTGAATCTAGAACCCCATAAATTGTTTTTTTTTTATATACGCGAAGGCGTATAATACATACAGAACACCATAAACATTGATTTTCTTTGGATAAACGAAAGAAATATTTTTTAATCGAGACTTGTTTTGACCGAATTTGTATTGGCAAAGCAAATTGTTTTAGACATGTTTCTACTAATTTTTATGAATGAAGACTCACCACAACTGTAGTTTTATGATTACGCCGCGTAGTTCCACTACTTGTGTTAATATATTGAAGTTTTCAAGGTGGATTAAATCAGTATGACAGCTGTTAATAACTTCAACAGACTGAACGGGCATTTGGTTACCGAAAAAATCCGACAGAACTCGAAATTCAAAAATGCGATGTCACGTAAGTTATTTTCTAAGCCACTAATTCAACTGACGGTCAGTCTGAATGGTTCCAATACGTACACTTGATGTTGCACTTAGATAATAACAGAATAATCGGCTACTGCTTATCCACTGGGCAGGTCGCGAAGCCTTACGGAAGGCAGCATTTAATTTTATAAATACTTTATACCGTTGCGAGTCCCTCGCGATGGTATGGAGTATTCATCTAATTAAATGCTGCCTTTTTGTCAAGTTAATAACCCAGTGTTTTTTTTAAGTAATAGATATTATCATAACAGTGCGTTGATCCTTGTCGTAGTATCACGTCGAGTTGAGGTGGCCAGATTTTCGGATCACACGAGCTGCCGCAGGCAGTGAGTGTGATCCGAAAATCTGGCCACCTCAACGAGACGTGATGCGACGACACGGATCAACACACTGTTATGATGATATGTTTATCATATGACATTGTTTCGATGTCAAATTCACCCAAATTTGCCATTTTAATTAATATGCGGTGAAAAGCCGGTTACAAAATAGCAGAAGAAACAACAACGACTTCCCTAGTTACGAAAACTATTCACGGAAACTCTCGGATATTTCCGTGGGAGTGTGATATGGATTTTTGATTTCCGTTAGAGTGTGATATGGACTTTTGATCTGGAAAAATCTCACCCGGTGTGATAAAACAGTTTGGAAAACATCGTCAAACAGTAGTGATATTTAGGGTAAATATGTCATAGTCATATGATAAAAAACCATACCACTCACTGACCATTAACTTTGAAAGCTTTTCCATACACTTACTAACACATTGACAAAAAATCATTAGGTTTGATTTTTTCGTTAAATCGGTTATTGTTTTTGCCTTTATTGCCAGCTGACGATTTCGTTGTATTGGAGTAATAAACTATTTGGGAGGGGGGGGGGGGGGTGGGTTCGTCATCGATCGCTCTCTTCAATGCGACAATGGCTTTCCTTCACAAGCGAAAGGAACTTTTTGGTGCCTATATTTAACCATTTACCTAACGAATCGGGCACACCCGCCCGCGTATTATGCAAATACAGCAGTTGAAAAAAGATTATTTTTCAAAATGTTTCAACAAAACCATATCAAGTCTATTATTTTAAATTCAAAAAGTTTCGACGAAATCATATCATGTGCCCCCTAATTGGAACGAACTCGTCGAGCTCGCTCCATGAGGGGTCACAAGATATGGTTTTGTTGAAATTTTTGGAATTTTTGTTAAAAAATGATATTTAAAATAATGAATTCTGATATCGCCTGCGTTGGGTAAAGGGTTAAGCCAACGAAGATATTTTTGTGCCACATCAAACTTTTTAGTACAATTGGTTAAACTCGCCCCGACAGTGTGAACATTGAAATAATAACATTGGGAATTGGTACATAATTAATATTTACCGAGTTTGTAACCCTATAAGATCCGACCCGCCACCATGAATCCATTTTTTGTACTCAGTCTTGATTCCAATACCACGCAAAAATAGAGGGTGTGAAATGAGTGTTTCTTCAATATGATATTTATAAAACGATTCTACAATTTTCTGTTTTATCGAGCATTTGGCGAGTAAATACGGAACATTGGGACGAGTGTAATTAATATCATATTGAACAAACACGAATACCATATTCTGTTTATCGTATAACTGCCAACTGAACAAGTGTGGGGTGGGATGGGGTGGGGGAGGGGAGGGGGAGGGGATGCATCGAAATCTGAAGTGTTACTTGTTGATGCTCATACTGGATCGTTTTGTGTCTTCTGAATGGTGGAATTTTCCGATGGTGGAGGAGAGATCAGTCAGTCGATCGTTCGGCAAAACTGTAGTAAACTCAAACCCACAAATATTCATTTCATAATCGTAGCCAGTGTTGCCGATATATTTCTTATTACCGTAGCACTACCCGCATAGTCATTTTTTGCTTTTAAATTCGGTGAAAAATCAGACATCGTGGCTTTGTTTTTATTTTGAAGTAGTTCCATTCAAATGCGCAGTTATTTGACTCAGTATCAGGTAGATGCATCAATGAGATCGCTCAGTCTTTCAGACCTCAATAGTAGGTCAGTCAACCAGGTTGCGCGACTCTCTGATAGTCAATGAAATTGACAAGAGGGTATATGAATCAGTAAGCTGAAAAACATACGAAACGATTACAAGTTTAGAAAGAGCTTCAGTCATATGAGAAATTTCAATATCTACGCATATGCCCGTACTTAGGCGTGACAATGTCTGCTCCTATGTGTGTTTAGCAAATAGATGTGGTGTGCAGCATATATGTCTGTTGTATAACAAAAAGTGCGATAGAGCTCCTAACTTGGCAAATAGAAAAGTGTATGATTTTCGGACCACATGTGTGGGTTCAGGTGAATTACAATGGCTGGGAAGAAGATCTACACACAGCAAGTCTTGACCACTGCGTTCGGTTGATTTAGGGCCACTCTGGGAACAGAACGCATAGCAACATGTTTGATACTAATGACAAGCTACCACGTGGACACCACCAAGTTGCAACAATGGTATGAAAAAACGAATCTAAAGTCCCCAAAATGTTGCTTACCATTAAAACAAACGTAAAGAATGGCGGTAGATATTGACTGCGCTCTTGGGTTACAAACCAAATATATGTGCCCATTTCGTCCATACAATACCATGAGATATATGTGAAGTTGTAACATTACCAATTGAAATGGGTGTGGTTACACTATTAGTGTAACCCTTCCTCCAACGCAGACGATATCAACATTTATTATTTTTTTCAAAATTTTCAAAACATTGCTATAAAAATAATTCACGTGACCACTCGTTGGAACGAGCTCACCGAGCTCGTTCCAACGAGTGGTCACGTGAAATGTTTTTTTTTTAAAATTGTTTGAAAAATATTTTTTCAACTGCTAACTATCCATATTACTCGGGCCTATGCAGCCGACTTGGTTGGTAAAGGTTAAAACAGACTATTACACAAATAATTTCTATCACTTTATCGATTGGAAAAAAATATAATATTATCATTTGCATATAACATTATTTACTATTGCTTCTTTAGTGAGGTTTAATGACACTTTCGACAGGTTTACTAAATTATTTGTGGCAGCAGTATCGGTTGTCTTAACTTTGTTGGTGGGAACATGCCTTGCGAACGAGCAATCAATTATGCTGATCTGTAAATGGCAACTTTAGCCCTTTCAAGCTCGGCGCCCTGGATGTTATCGTCCTAAACCATATCGCATACAACAAAATTGGAGAATTTATTCTGCACTTAGAGGGAGGTGTTATAATTAATTTAATCCTACAGGACTGTGGAGGCCTCAATTTTGTGTAGTAATTTAGTTTGGCATGGTGTATTGCGTTTAAGTTCCGTTGGAATGGTAGTGCACTGGGCTCACTTTGACTGCCTGTGTCAGACATGTTGTGCTGTGCTGTTTTGTAGCATTCGCTATCTATTCTCTTTATTCTGGCTGTATTTAATTGAGTCCAGTAAGATAGTATTTTTATGTTTGGGTTGAATTGTAGCACAGTAGGTATATTCTGACCCATCTTTCGCGTTCTTTGATAGTAGTCCTTATTCCTTGCCCTTCAGCTTTGACAAAAGTACATTAACCCTTTACCCAGCGTAACGGCCAAAACCGGCCAGCGCTATTCTCAAAAATCCCCAATTAATTTTCATTATTCTTTTCATTTTTTGTCTCAAAAACATAGGTTATGACCCCTCGTTGGAACGAGCTCGTCATTGAGTCCAGTAAGATAGTATTTTTATGTTTGGGTTGAATTGTAGCATAGTAGGTATATTCTGACCCATCTTTCGCGTTCTTTGATAGTAGTCCTTATTCCTTGCCCTTCAGCTTTGACAAAAGTACATTAACCCTTTACCCAGCGTAACGGCCAAAACCGGCCAGCGCTATTCTCAAAAATCCCCAATTAATTTTCATTATTCTTTTCATTTTTTGTCTCAAAAACATAGGTTATGACCCCTCGTTGGAACGAGCTCGTCGAGCTCGTTCCAACGAGGGGTCATAACCTATGTTTTTGAGACAAAAAATGAAAAAAATTAGTTATTCAAGAATTATTTTTGCAAGTGTCGTCTGCTTTTCAGGTAAGGTAAAGTGTTAAAATCGACATGATAAACACAGAATGGCACACGTGTGTGAATGGGATAATCGATATGGCACGAGTGCCAGCGTGGAAGTATAGAACGAGAGGCCGCATTATTAGAAGGACACTCAGCAATTCATTTTACAACTATCAAGAAAAAGAACACATTTTATCGCCAACCAAATTAGCGAGGGGAGTTCGTGTTACTATTTGGGCAACTGATTTCCATTGTGTTCTATTCGTCTACTGGCACATAGAACACATTGGAGATCAGGGGACGAATTTTAGCTATCGCTGGCGATTTAAATTGTAATCGGGGTGCACGATTTGTAGAAAATTCCAGTGAAATTTCGCTTCTTTATAAAAAAAAGTTCGCCAACGATTTCTGTTCCGCACATATGTGCGGGACGGATTTTCATTTTCCGTATGGTTTAGTGTTGCTGCAGATGGCGATTTCATAGAACAGGTGTATAATAAATTACCATTCAGTTCAAAGGTAATGAACTCAAGACTATGAAACAAGGTTTGCCTATATTGTCACTGCAGCCTGCTTCTCCGTTATATCCTCCCAATCGTCTCGAATAAGATTTCTAAAGATAGCTTTGGTCTACTGTTTAAGCAGCTCCAGTTGTAGTTTCATCACTCGATATGGCTTGTGTATTTTCAACAATAAATACTTTAATTGCAAATACGAGAGTTGTGGCTGAAAAACACACTGGCAGAGTGACTCGAAATATTTTCCGAAGCTGTTCAAGATTTTGCTAACTGTTTGAGTAATTAACCCTTTGAACTCTAGTGGTATCTCCCATGCCAGTTCAGTGGCATCAATTAAAGGAGTCCATATTCATTATTTGGGATAGACCAATCAATATTTTCAACGTGCAGCCTCGGGGCTGCACGTTGAAAATATTGATTGGTCCACCCCACACATTTACTGAACAGTCATCCTATTTAATGACGTTATGACGTATCATGTTCCTGGCTGGAAAAGCGGCCGCTAGAGTTCAAATGGTTAAGTGGCAGGGCACGATCGCTTGGGATTTTGGGTACCGACTGGCCAAAGAACTAGCAGAAGGTTTAGCATTTGTAGGTGTGCCATATAGCACAGGGCGTAGGAAGAAGTGTGGATGTGTGTTTGTGTATGCCTTGGAGTTTCATTCGATAAAAAGCCGAGGTAATATCACAACTACAGAACAACCGCCGTGGACTGGTCACTTCCCACGGGTGAGCGATATTTCCATGGATTATTAATTAATGAAGCACCGGGTACAATTTTGCTGATGATGATTTTTATTAACTATAAACGATTACGACCAATCCACAGCGATTGTATTGTATAATTATAATCGATTCAAGCTTCCAAACTGGTCTTAAATATTTTGAGAGTTCAAGGTCTTACGAAGCGTATAGGGAGGGTGGTTGGGTGGGTGGGTATGTAGGGACATTTGTGCTTTGGAGCAGGATGTAAAACTGTTATTGGCTAAGTTCAGGAGCACCGTGAGCAAGTTCAGTAAGCAATAACGTAGAAGCAAATTCTCTGGTTATCCAATGTTAAAAAGAGGTGTGTTTGATGGGTAGTATTCGTGTTTTGAGAGACCATTTTCCCTTAGGAGCGCAGTGGCGCAGTGGTAGACTGTTGGACTCCTATGCTAGAGGTCCCGAGTTCGATCCCCGTCCGGGACGATCCGCGTTGTGTCCTTGGCAAGGCACTTTATCCCGGTTGCCTACATGGGGGCACGATGACGTCGTGTACTAAGGCGTACTGCACGTTGATGGTGCACATGTCTTCAGCCGCTGTTGAAGCTTGAACAGAGTTGGAATGTTGAGGAGCTGACAGTTGCTCGTTGATGCTCGGTGGTTCTCTCCGGGTACTCCGGCTTCCTCCGCCTGTAAAACTGTCACGGTCACGATTAGAAATTGTGCATAAGTATGTGACCTTAAGCATCAATAAATAAATAATAACCACTTTCTCTTCCCCATTTTTAGTTGTCTCTATACACTGCCATTCAAGTTGGGTAGAAACAAAATACAACAAGTTCATAATATTTCATTTATGAAATCTCAACCCACTGATGTTTAAGTGTATTGCGACCCGATCATGAGCTAGTCGAGAACAATACCACTTTTGAGATCACCATTGTTTTATAAAAATGGTAAAAGTTGTGCTAGACAAAACACGGGTTACTGAAGAAACACCAGCGGCGTCAAAGACAAACATGAATGAAGGTAGTTTTGGACTGTATACTCCAGAAAGTAATTACGTAACATAATCCCCAAAACATTTCAATCATTGTGTATTTGAAGACTTTAACCCTTTCTCTGACTAATCGGGCGCATCAGCCTGCGTAATTTACAAATCTGACTTCAGTACAGTCGCCGTGGCCTGGTCTAAATCCACGCATGGGCAGTGATGTCCACGCATGCGTTTACCAGGTAATAAAATAATCACCAGCAAAATTTTAATTAATGAAGCACCGGGTTGTACCCGGTGCTTTATTAATTAAATTTTTGATTAGTATTCCATTAATTAATGTTTGGAATCTAATATTATTGCGTCCGTCAAAATATTGCCCACCCGTGGAAAGTCACCAGTCCACAGTCCTGTAGTTGAACAAAATGCAAATTTTTCAAAAGATTTCAATAAAACTGTATCTTGTGACCTCTTATTGGAACGTTAAACTCATTCCAATGAGGGGGTCACATGATATGCTGTTGATGAATGGTTTTGAAATAAGCTGAAACAAATAAGAAAAATCACAGACTGTGATATCATGTGCGTTTGGCAAAGGGTTAGACAGGGGAACTATTTGAAAAATGTATGTACAAAACCTTACCTATCTGAAAGAAAAACTGCTCCGATTGCCTTTTCCTTGCAACAGCTTCTTGGGCAACTGTGCTTAGATTCCGAAGATCAACTATTTGAATGATGATGTCACGTGGCACAAGGAGACCAGTTACTCCAGAGCTGGTTACTGCGACTTGTCTCTTTTTTCTCAGCTTGGGACCAATAAATCCTTTCTCATCTGAATAGTCCGCCAGGATAGCAACATTAAGAACGAAAAGAAATATTAAAACGACTCCAAATTTAGGCACCGCCATTTTGGAAATATTTAGTATTATATCATAGATTTAGTGTTGATTCCTCAGCAAAAGATTGTATCCATTCCCCCAAAAAACGTCTTACTGGAACGACAGGGTGGAAAAAGTGGTTGATTAGTCGCCGTCGAAATGTTTTGCACTCCAACTTTTTATCGAAAATCTTCTCACGTAACAGAACTATAACGACACCCTGTTGAAACTTTGAGTGCCGAAGTCATATAAAAAACACACAACGAATGAAGTATCCAAAGGAACGAAATCATAGGATGTTATATTTTGTTGTAGAATATGCTCTGCATCCACATTGTTATACTGCCATCAGCTGTAACATTACATAAATTCCACGACCATTTTCGAAAGCCGATGCATTTAAAATTTGCTTTGTCAGTAAATCCGTCAATTACTTGAACATACCATGATTTTTGATCTGAATCTACACATCATGTCATTGGTTGATGAATTTGGTTTAATCACTTGTAACAAAAAAAATGTTTTAGCCGAATACAAATTACCCGGAGTTGTTTGTACTGTAAATCGTTGTTTACGACGTTAATGCCATGTATTTAAAGCGACTGTTTAATATACATGTGATCTTATTCCACGTTACTTTTAAAACACCAAACCAGGAAATGTTCAATAAATCCGAGTATTTCAGGAAGCTTTGAAGTGCACATTTACAAATATATCTATATGTATACGGAACGAGTATCTTATTTTATAGGCTATTAACACGATTTGTTTGTGTGACCAACAAATGGGCGTATTTTCAACCATCCTTGGGTGATAAGATTCTTGTATTTCGATAATATCCTGGTCATACGTTTTCTTAGTTTGCTAAGTTCTCGCGTGGCAGCGGTGTAGCCCCACGGTGGGGGATTGGGGAGACTCGTCCCCCACTTTTCTTGATAAATTTCAACCGTCCTTATATACATTCATGTCTGAGATTTCCAAAATTGATTCATACGCAGTAAGTGGAGAGTGTATTATCACTAAATCACCCGCAAAGTGGAAATTCCACCAAAGCAATAATTTCAAATTTGTTGCAAAGCATAACAAGCACAAGCAAAGTTCCAGGCAATGGACGGACCTCCGAGATAAATTTTTGTCCTTTTGTACAGAATTTAAAAACGATATTTTGGGTGATAACTCCACTCCATGAGTGATTTTGTTACAATCCACTCTCCACATAGTGTATGGTCACACTGATAGTTCTTGGGACATCGTACTAAATGTATGACTTCTTTTTGTGCCTTAACGTAACGGCCAAAACCGGCCAGCGCTATTCTTAAAAATTGCCAATTAATTTTCATTATTTTTTTCATTTTTTGTCTCAAAAACATAGATCATGACCCCTCGTTGGAACGAGCTCGTCGAACTCGTTCCAACGAGGGGTCATAACCTATGTTTTTGAGACAAAAAATGAAAAAAATTAGTTATTCAAGAATTATTTTTGTAAGTGTCGTCTGCTTTTTAGGTTAGGTAAAGGGTTAAGAAATTACTCAGGGTTCTCCAGTTGACATGAAAATTTAGGTGTTGACCCCAGGAAGACCCTGTACTGTTCCCTCCACTCTTGATCCTACGCAAGGTGAAATGAAGTGGACGTAAATCTATTTTTCTCCTGCCAGTGAAAAGTAGAAAAATATTTTGTTCCCCAACTTCATTTACCCCTTCTTGCAATGTATATTTCTCAAATGTGTAACACCTGGCATATCCTTAACTGTAAATGGGCAATAAGTCACGATTTAAAACAAAATAACATTTGTCCATTCGTTAAAACCTAATGCTCGTTGTGCAAACGTTCCCTTACAGTACGGCCACTGTACAAAGACTAAAAAGCGCGTCTGACGGGGAAATACGGTTAATACGGATAGATACGGATGACCATCCGTATCTATCCGCAGACATCCGTATCTGACCGCAGACATCCGTATCAATCCGTGTGAAAACGTATCACGAAGCGCACAATATGAAAAAAGTTTTGAAAATTTCAAAACTTTTTTTCATCCCTGTGCGGATGGCCAATCCGCACAAAATCCGTATTAATCCGTATTAATCCGTATTGATCCGTATTAATAGGTTTCTCATCCGCATCAGATACGGATAAATACGGTGAAAAAGGGAGTCTACCAACGCAAGGTTTGATACCACAAAATACAGCATCGCAGTGTATCTATCCGTATTGATCCGTATCTCATCCGTATCTATGATTATCTATGAGTATCTATCCGTATCTCCTGCCGCAGGTTTTAGGTATGGCCGCAGAGTGACACGCATACATCCGTATCTATCCGTATTTATCCGCAGACCATCCGTATCTCATCCGTATTATATGCCTATTTTCCCAAAATACGTGGTATTTTCACGGTTTGGAGGGGGTCGAGATTTATTATACGTATCTCCATCCGCAAGGCCATCCGTATCCCCGTCTGACGCGACTGTAACAGATTACAAAAGGCAGAACAAAATATAACAATATGTAAACACTTGTTAGTTTCCAGGGGTGGGCAATATTTCCACGGACACACATAATATTAGATTTCGGACACTAAGTTTACGAATAATCGTCAAAAAAATTAATTAAAGAAGGACCGGGTACAACCCGATGCTTCATTAATTAAAATTTTGCTGATGATGATTTGTATTACCTGGTAAACGCATGCGTGGACATCACTACCCACGTGGGGATTACGACCAGTACTGTGTGTGTATCCTTATGTACCATTGTGTTTCATATATAAGAATAATCATATAAAGGTTAACGATTACTGGACTCGAGCGTGTGGCGCTGGGATATCCCTGCGCCATTCGCTCTCGTCCATTAATCGTTATCCCATTCAAACATAAGTGTGGTTCTGTATTTATTACACACTCAACCCTGAAAAAGAATTCACTGTAATTAATCGCAAATTGAATTAAATAGTCGACGATTTGAACGGTTGAAAGGATTTTACTGAGAAATGGACAATTTTGTCAGAGAACCAGTCTTGAGTCTTTGACTTTGCCACCGGTAGAATCACCGTTGATTCATTTTTTATTCGCCACAAATGTCGGTTCGAACACTCAAAACCCAAATGATCGCGTCCAAGAAATTATGAGCTCTGAAATGTGTTTTGAAAAGTGTGTTTGTGGGCATCATTATATCTGGAGGAAGGAGAATGTACAAGAACTTTAATTTATATGGTGAGAACTGGTCGCTCTGTTTAAATTTCGTGCTTTTTAAAGTGAAACTAATGTGGAACTCAGGTTGATTGTGCGTTTAGCTATCGCTTGTGGACATCGGTCATTTCTGTTCTGCACTGTATTTCACATTGGACAAGGAAATGCATTTTTGTGCAGTAGTTAACCTTCTGGGACATTCGACTGTTTAGAGTAACTGGGGAAGTTTGTAATTCCATTCTACAAATTGCAGTTCCTGGATGAACTCTGCGGTATTGACTTGGTAAGTTAGTTAGCAATTTATTTTTCATCACAAAGTTTCTGACATGAAATTTAGCCTTTTCATTTTTCCTCAAGTCTTGATAACCTTTGTTTGAAATGGACCGCACTTACAATGAAGCCCAGCTTCATGCTGTCCACATGAAACATACGAAGCGAGAAACAAGAAGCACCCGAAAATTCCCAGACACAGGGTGAGGGTGGGTGGATGGATGGGTGGTGCAAGGCCGGAAAAAATGCGTAAATGACCAAAAATATCATTTTTCCTCCACATAAAATCACTAAGTCCTTTGCTTGTTTAGCCATTTATTATCCATTACATGGCCAACCAGGCCATTTAAAAAACATAATCTATCTTATCAGGGTGTAGGTAAGCCCCAATTCATATAAAAATTCCATGCTGGTACCGCCACTAATGCTGTCCACGTGGTTATAGAGAAGTCAATTGCAAATTCGCATCAGACAAATTGAAATAAATCATTACATGGAAAGTATTTTTATATATCAGTTTGAAACTAACAAATGAAACTGCCCTGAATTTTTGTTTCAAATCAAAATGCAGGTCATTACCTCGAATTTGCCCTGCCAGTCCATGAAAATGCTTTGCCCACTGTCCTGATATTTGCCAAAAGTAAAAATATAGTCTACCCCCGCTCTGCTCCCTCTCAACAATTTGCTCTGAAAATACTAATTTCCTGCCGTGAAAACTGCAAAATAGCTGGCTGTTGGTGGAGGGGGATGAGAGTGCAGCATCACCCTCCATATCTCATACACTGTGTAGCTAATTCATGTAGGTGACAATTTTAAGTTTTGATGCCGAGAGATAAAAGAAAATAATATTTTTGTACAAAACAGAAATACTAGCAACAATTATTAATTACTAAATAAGTCATTTAAAAATACACATTAACCCAAGCAATAATTGCAAATTTGTTGCAAAGCATAACAAGCACAAGCAAAGTTTCAGTCAATGGACCTCCGGGTTAAACCCGGAGGTCCATTGGCTGAAACATTGATTGTGTTTTTTGTCGATATGTACACAATTTGAAAGTTATAGCATGAGTGACAACTCCACTCCGCGGGTGATTTAGTTACAATCCACTCTCCACGTACTGTATGTTTTAAATATTCTTATAATTATTTTTTATGGAAGATGTCTCATAAAATTGACAATATGTTGCATCAGACTACATGCATTTACCACCTTCTCCTCTTCGTGGTCTCACTGTCACTCTTCTCGAGACTTTCAGTAGTAGGTAGGTGGTATTGGTAGCATGTTTTATTTCCCCAAGGTACAAACTACTGAAAGTGATATTTCAGGATTGCTACATTGCCCCCACCTCTCCCCCAAAGAAAAAACGTTGCCCCAGCCTCCACTAAAGCGCCATTTCTTAAAATATATCATTCCACAAATGTAACCTGCTCAGTTGTTTTTAAACGGGCTTTTAATTCTTTCAAATTATTTTTTTTCTTCAACTAGTGTGGCTGTGAGGGAGGTGGTGGGACCTAGAAAGGGTTGAATTGCTGATAGTTAATCAGTAACTGCGTGTTGACCAACTACTACTAGCTGTCTACTAGTGCACTAGCATGTAGCCGAGAGAGCTACAGTTAAACTAGAAGTCATGTCACAAACTGTGCGCTTATCTAGGCTTAATCGCGCGTAGGAATTGCGCGCAATTACCATATCGAATGGCATCCAAAGACGGCAGGTTCTCTTGGTTACTCATAGCAAACACAGGCAATGTTTCTGCCAATGGACCTCCGGGTTACCCGGAGGTCCATTGGCTGAAACATTGCTTGCGCAAAGGCCATATGTACAGAATTTGATAGCCTAACTATGGTCACAACGCGTAGATTAACGCGCAGATCGACGTGCTATTGGTGCGCATTTCATGACAGGACTTCTAGTTTTAATTGTACTTCACCTAAACATGCGCTTCAAACGAGCTGCTTCATTGCCGACGTGTGAATCGAATAGCATCATACGGTAGGCCTGGTATTGACTTCTCGGCAGCACGCAGCGCTGAGGGAAACAATGTTACAAAATTCTAAAGTTAGGAACTGTTCCAGTGCTAGGTGCCAGTATCGAACCCAATTGTACTTTTTTGCTCAAAATTAATTAAGTTTTCCTCGGTTTAATAAGGAACGCAAAGTTGGAGTTTGGCTGTTTATTTTCCTAGCAGAGATCATGTATTTATGATTATTATCGGTAGTTTTTAGAAAGCTGTGCATCAAACATTTTGTAACGAGAATCGGTTATTCCGATAGATAAATATAGCCGATGGCTCTCATTGGTTATTTTTCACTGAACGGGGCAAACTCTAAGAACCAGTCTAACAAGAGAACTTGAGCACGCGAGGGTACTTTTTATCGGATCGCACTAGAGCTTTCTAGTCGTGCGAAAAAATGCAGTGTGTGGTAAATACCATTCGTGTGAACGCGTTAGTATCGGTTAAATAAATTAACTTGTAGGCGAAAATTTTCTGACTTTATCGAGAAACATTGTCATCGAGTTTCATCCCGATCCTTTTCCCGCCTACTCACGGAAATTTCCGGCACGGTGCAATTCTCCGTATTCGTCGAAAAGAAGGTCTCTAGAAAGACAACTGTAAAGTTTATATATACACTTATTTCTGTATATAGCGTGTGCGTCCATGACGAAGACTATCTCGATTTGCCGTTGTCTGCAGTCATCGTGTGAGTTTTATTGGAAGCATAACTGCGCTTCGTTTGGAAAAAAGATGCAGTTTTGGATCTAATAATGTCCAGTTAGTGCTAAAATAATGCACAGTTTTTGTTCTTGGCGATCAAATATTGGGAATGCAGCTGAGGTATTCAATTATTTCCAAGTGGATCGAAATTATAATACGCAGTATTTTGTTTACATTCGATCACCTCCGTCAAATTCGTCTATATCTTCGTAATAGGGATCGCGGTGATTCAGTGGTCACGGCATAGAATTTCAAACCGAAAGGCTCACGATTTGATTCTGCAAGGGGTAATCACTTTGTGTCCTTGGGCAAGGCAATTAATCCCGACTGCCCACGTGGGGGCACGGTAGCACTGTGTACTAAGGCGTACTGGCCGTCGATGGTGCACTTTCCTTCCAGCAATGTTAATCCAGCTTGTGTGGAGTTAGTACGTCGGGAGTCTAACAAGTTGAAAAATAAATAAATCTTGCTAATTGTCTGAAGACAAGTAATTGGGGCGATCGAAAAGCTAGCTTCCCGGTTTTTCCGAGGTGAACAATAGGCAAACGAAACGAGGGTTCGACTAATTTATGAAGGCCTCCCACTCTGAAGGAGACGATGATAATCTGCACGCAAAATCATCTGGGTTGACATTGTAACCGTTGACCATCGATGTTGGTCGGGAAATCAGAACTATTTTTTTTTTGTTTAACCTTTGTACGCCCTTTTCAAAAGTGTGCTCTAAACTTTGCAAACAGGCGTCCACGGACCAACAGAAACGCCGTTCCTGCTTCACCACGTCGACCCTGGGCGTAATTACTTTGTGGTTCTCTGTGTGGTTACGACTGTTGGACAGTTAATATATCGGTGCTTGTTAAAAATAAGAAACGGTCACTTTCAAATCGACAATTCCTTATGGAACGTGTATGATGTATGGGCCCGGTAGAAGAATTTCGGGCTCTGGGTCTTCCGAATTAGTTCAACTAATTCGCCAATTCATCTAATACCTGCGCGAAATAAATGAAATTGTATAGAAACACATCTCATTCCCCATGGAGCTCTCACCTTTCGGTTGTAAATGATGGACGTCTTTTTACAAATTCAAAGCAATTTGTGTTGCAAGTAGTTGTTAGTCGATTTACCGTACCCTTTATCCAACGTAACGACCAAAACCGGCCAACGCTATCCATAAAATCACCATAATTTTTTTATTTATTGTCTCAAAAGCATGGGTTATGGCCCCTTATTGGGACGATCTCGTTCCATAACCTATGTTTTTGACACAAACAATAAAACAAAATAGTTATTCACGAATTGTATTGTAACGTGTCGTCTGCCTTTCGTGCCAGGTAAAAGGTTGGCGAGGATGAGTTTGGAGCGTCCACAAAGGATGAATTGTAGTATCCGCAGACTAAATGACGTATCACCTTGATGAGATTCTATACGAATTGTCACATCATAGAAAGGGAGTCTGTAAAAGGGACTAAACTAGAGGGAGAAGGTGGAATTCCGAGAGGAAGGATGTTGTGGGGTGGTCTCAGTGTTTCTTCGTCCATGTTCTTTGGAGTGTTGTTGCACAAAGTTTCAACAGTTCGCATTATACAGTTACTCTCATCAATCGTTCAAGGTATCATTTCTATAGAAAACTTTATCGAGTAGTCTACAGATTTTTTTAGTCTTCTTCCTCCGGAAAACACAATCACCATCCGGTGATGTACGTTGTCCTAGTTTCTAGTGGGACAACCTTAACTCTTTACCTAACGTGAAAAAGCAGACGACACTTGCAAAAAAAAAATTCTTGAATAACTAATTTTTTCCATTTTTTGTCTCAAAAACATAGGTTGTGACCCCTCATTGGAACGAGCACGATGAGCTCGTTCCAATGAGGGGTCATAACCTATTTGTTTGAGACCAAAAATGAAAAAAAAAATGAAACTTAATTGCCGATTTTTGAGAATAGAGCTGGCCGGTTGAGCTGGCCGGTTTTTGCCATTACTTTGGGTAAAGGGTTAACTCTTTACCTAACGGATCGCCCGCTCGTGATTTACAAATTGAGAAGCAGAACATTTTTTTCTCATACATTCAGGCAGGATGGATAAGGCAGGTGAGGGAGCTAATGGAGAATTACTTCATAGAGGCTAAAGATTTAGGGGGGGGGGGGGGGGGGCTGAAGCAGGGCAGTAGCCTAATAAGGGTAAGGGTGCTCAAGTATTGCAATAGAAATTGACGAGCTGGAATTAGGAACAAGAGCTCTTTAGACGTTCTGTACAATAAAGATGCCCCAGCCTTTGGGAATACCTACATGGATCTTATGGGTGTCTTTGTTGTTTAAAATGAGATCGAAGTCATTGGAGTTGAGGGGAGAATCGGGAAAGAAGAGGAAAGGGTGTGCCAAATGTGTAATTTAGGAGTAACGGAGACCCTGGAACAGTTCATTCTAGAATGCCCTAAATATTTACATTGAGGAACAAGACTCCATAGAGAATAATAATGGAAAATGGGATGAAAACCTGAAAGGTTAATGGATGGGGGATGGCATGAGGGAAAGGGTCAATTTTATAGTTACAGTATGTGGAGAGTGGATTGTAACTAAATCACCCGCGGAGTGGAGTTATCACCCAAGCTATAATTTTCAAATTTTGTACATATCGACAAAAAACACAAGCAATGCTTCAGCCAATGGACCTCCGGGTTTAACCCGGAGGTCCATTGGCTGAAACTTTGCTGGTGCTTGTTATGCTTTGCAACAAATTTGCAATTATTCCTCGGGTGGAATCTCCACTGTGCGGGTGATTTAGTGATAATACACTCTCCACGTACTGTAGGAAGATTGAGAAAGCGCCGATGCGTGGAATTATAAAACCATTTTTGACTGAATACTGGACGATTAGGGGGGGGGGGGGGAGTTGGGGAGGAATTGGCTGGCGGTGAACTGATTTAATATAGGCCTCCTCTTCAGAGGACCGCGACAAATCAGCGGAGGGCTGAAGAATTATTATTATTTGAACAGGTGAGTCTTTTTTTGCAACTACATCTTGACGTCTCGCAACCTGTGGCACGACTACATCTTATCATCTTTAGCAAGGTCTTTGGTGCAGGTGGAAGTTCAGTGGTGATTGGCACAAACTTTATTTCACTTACCGTTTTAGTATTATTATTTTGAGAGAAGAGTGACGTTGTTCAAATCTTCAAGTCACCAAGTTTGCAAAATTTTACGTGACAGTCATTTTCAGAACGTGCACGATCCACGGAAACGCACTTAAATTGAAATTGATATATAACGGTAATTTTTAAAAACATTTTACCCCCAAAATCCCATTTTTCTTGCCACCGTTGATTTGGAGTTTAAGAGAGGTATTAATCAATCCGATTTAGTGTATTAACACGATGACAGTGTTTAAGTGCTTGGAAATATTTGAAAGAGTAGTGATGAAATTCCAATTTTCGTACATTTTATTTAGGGCTGAAACAGTTAACTGGTTATCCGGTTAACCATCGGTTATTGGAACAACCGGTTTTGAAGTTCATAACCGGTTAACCGTTCTTATCAAATGCAAATATACATGCAGTGCAAATGTTTCTAAAAACCATGATTGTAAAGCATTTTATGGCAAATAGAAGTTTAACCCCTTTCCCAACAGAGCGGCCAAAATAACCAGAAAGTAACCTCAAATAACCATCCCAAGAACTATGGTTACTTCTTACTGCCTTGATAAGACTATACATTTGATACAAACATAGATATCATTAGAACCGGCTCACCGAGCCGGTTCTAATGATATCAATGTTTGTATAGTTTCATTGGAAAATTACTTAGAAATTTTGGTAAAAAATAGCAATTTTATAATTGGAATACCTTACATATCCAATTAACCGGTTAACCATGGTTATACCATATGATTAACCGGTTATGAAAATATCATAACCGTTTCAGCCTTAATTTTATTCACTTTTTCACAATTTTCACTCCAAAATTACACATTTTCTTGTATTCAGTAAGTGGGACTACAAGTATAACAGCGTGCACGCTTATTTTGAGCTAAGTACCACGGAAATGATTGTTGTTTGAACCATTTTAATGAGTATTGAGCAAATTCCAATTTTCGCTGATTTTATTGAAGGTTTCTATGTTTCCACCTCAAAATAACCATTTTCCCGTGATGGGATTGATGGGGATATTTCATATGTTATTTTTCTTACTAATTCCTTCCCAAAACAATACAAACATTTGTGTAGAAATTTCTTGGCGGTTGGGATATAATTTGACTATTTTTTTTTTTCGTGAAGAAAAAAAGCCATCAAAAACATAATTTCCTGTTGTGGGATTTTTGGGGATTTTTGGTATGTGGCTATTTAGACATATATGCTTCGTTGAAAAGCAAAATCTTGTGTATAGCAATTTCTTGTGGGTTAAGTATCAGATTGACTGGACTAACATTTTGTGATTTTATTTCGGTGCTCTCTCGAATGGACCCGATAATCTCTCGGGTGCTCAGTGCTCTCCGAAAAAAACTCGTTGCTCTCACTCCAGATATGCCATTGTATTATATCACCCATAAAAACTTCAAAATCACGAGAACACATTACTGACCAGATATTGGTCCTCTCGGCATAACATTTTGAGGTTCGTACGCCCGATACAATTTAGCTTCCCGAGTGAAGCGCCGATTCTTGGGGGATCCGTCATTTTGAGCTATTGCATACATGCAGTGACAGAATTGAGTGATTGTAGCATTCGAGCTCTATTTTCACTGAAACCCCTTCCAAAGAATTACAATGTCTGTTAGATTTCCACTTATTTGTCTATATATGCTACCCGTGATATGGAGCTATGGTATACATGCAGTGACAGAATTGAGTGATTATAGCATTCGAGCTCATATTTTCAGTGAAATCCCTTCCAAAGAATTACAAAGTCTGTTAGATTTCGACTTATTAGTCTAAATGTGCTATTTACTTGCTTTTTGGAGCCACTTTTTAAGGATGTCGGTTGAGAGAGCCAGGGAGAGGAGCGCAAAATGTTAGGTGGCAATTTGCTCCACCTCCCAGTGGGAGTATTTTTCCAAACTTCAGGAACAAATTCGAAAAAGCAGTATATATTCCCCGAACAAATGCACTGGAAGCCATATATTGCTATGGTAAGGACGTGACAAGATGGCCGCTCGCGCGCCCTACCCAAAATACATCATATCTCATGACGCCAGTTTCGGACATGCACAACACGATGAAAACATGCAATGAGAACATGCAAATGGGGTTCCAAAACCACCTGGCCTTCTACTTTCGTTGAATCGTTTACAGAAACCCTCCCGTGTTGTGTCTTTCGGCCCTCGGCGGGATTATTTCTGCAAACGATTAAGCTCAGGCTCGTAATTTTATCCATTACTTAAACATTCAATAAAACTCTGACACTTTTGTCCAAAGGCAAGTTTAAAGATTCCTGCTCAATAAATAGAGGGTAATCGCTTGACTGGACCGGTTACGTGAAATAATTCATGAGAGGTGAGGAACGTTGTACAAACACGAGTGCGCGAATGTGCACGAGTGTTTTACAATATGGTCCCTCGCCTCGAATGAATTATTTCACGTAACCAGTCCAGTCAAGCGATTACTCTGTTTATTATTAACGATAATTATATTATTTAACCCTTTACCTAACGTAACGGCAAAAACCGACCACGCTATTCTCAAAACTCGCCAATTAATTTTCATTATTTTTTCATTTTTTGTCTCTAAGACATAGGTTATGACCCCTCATTGGAACGAGCTCGTTCCAATGAGGGGTCATAACCTTTGTTTTTGGCTCAAAAAATTAAAATAATAGTTATTCAAGAATTTTTTTTCAAGTGTCGTCTGCTTTTCATGTTAGGTAAAGGGTTAAAAAAGCAACAAAAACAATGAAGTCCCCATTACACCAACGGCAAGGCGTCTTCGTTTGCGCGCACGGATACATGACACAATAATTGATTGCATAATTCACTTGTGAAGTTATCGTTTATAATCAAACCCGGAAATCCCAGTAAATCACACTTTGGAAAGAAATAAATCATGATAATGCCTTTCGAAAACAGGATTGTAGGTCTTCAACAATGTCGTTAAACAAATTATGTTCTAAAAACTAAAATTAATAAATTGTATGAGGATTGCGCCGCACAATTGCCCTTTTCATTTGAATAACAAGGTCATTTTTTCCTTGTGAGAGAACCAGGATCGCCCAAATACATTCAGTAGAGCACTTGAAGCGCTCGACAGAGCGCCGGGATTTTCTACTTTTTCCTGATTTCCCCGATTCCCTCGCTTTTGCGAAACAATAATACATATTTCTTATCGATTTTTTTTAAAAATGGAACAAGGGGTTTATATTCAATGTTGCTGCGCACAGTGACAGTTTTTAACTGGAAAAAAATGCCAAAGTTGCGATAGATTCCCGGTATTCACATCTAAACTCGTCTAATTTGTTGACATTATTGGAAAATCGTGAGTTATAACGGCTTTCTTGATATTATATATATATATTACTAACCTTGTTTGTGACGTCCGTGGTGATGTCATTTTTCACTGTCCATACACATACAATACACATAAAAGTCGTGATTCTGACTTCTGCTGTGTTTTGAGCAAATTTGAACAGAGCACCGAGATATCTGCTCAAAGAGCACGCAAACATCGCTCGGGAGAGCACGCAAAGTCAAGGAGTAGTTCACCCACCCCCAGTGTATATGTAACTACCAATGAACGTTCCAGAAACCCAGTAATATAGAGAGCAGTGGTCGATCTCCAATATTTTATTGACGAAACATTTATGCATACTTGTCGAGCGGGTTAATGTCGTTATTTTCTTTGACTTCAAATTCGGGGGGTATTCAAGCGGAGGGAAGGTCGTGAACAAGATCAAGTCATTTTGATGACTAGATACTAAATAACCTTTACTTTGTACGTGCTTTGTATTAGTACTGATTTACTGAGGCCAATACTGCAAAGCCTTTACAGTAGTATTCTTTAGAATTGTATTTTCTATTTATGGAAATAAATAATTGAAATGAACCATTATCATTTTCAAAGATGTGGCAATTTGACGGTTGGCTAATGATTCATTTCCGCTATTTATATTCACTTAAAAATACAATTCAGGAAAATAGAGTTGTAAAAGTTTTTTAAAATTGTTCTCTGATTTACTAAATTTAAATGTAGGAAATCAATTAGGTACATCCACGTTCTACTGGTTTGAAACATTTTGAAACAACATCCTTCCTAAAACAATATTTCCCTTCATCATAAGGACATGGTTTCAAATTTTTTGTTATGCTCGTTATTTGAAATCGAGTATCCGGGCTTCGTTACTTGCTTTGAACGCTACTTGTCCTGGGGCCAATACTATATAAATTTTACAATTGTATTTTCTAGAATTGTATTTTCTGCCTATTAATCTACCTGACTAAAAAGAATCATTAGCATTTGAAAAGATATGGCAATTTTCCAACTAACAAATTGCCATATCTTCGAAAACTCTAATGGTTTATTTCAACCTATTTCAAGTCATAACTGGAAAATACAATTCTAGAAAATAGAATTGTGAAAGTTTTATAGTATTGGCCTCTAGTTGTATTTCATTCAATACGAAGACAAAACAGCGAGGAGGACGAAGGTTTGGAATAAACGATCCGAGTTGGAGCTGAAACACGGGGACCCCTCCACCCCCCAAAAAAGTAGATTCCTTCCCCCGTTCTCTACCCGAGTTGTGGTCTGTTTTATTCCACGATTCAACATGGATTTAGCCATTGGGAGGGGGGGGGGGGGGATTTTTAAAGAAACATTTCACCTTCGGCTGTCTGTTTACATTCTTGCTTGACATCGTTTTGCATCGAAGCATTTCATTCACGTCATGACCTCCCTCAGATCGATCAGATGCTTTCTTACATGACGTTGTTATACGCAGGCCAGACTCCACGATTTGTGTATCTAGCACATTTATCAATGTCTGAATTGTGTCGTGTACCGTTAAATGCACATAGTTATGACAGTATAAAGAGAGAATTCCCTTTTGAACTGAAATACTGTTCATTTGCTCTTTTCGAGTAACAACTTTATTCGTGGTTGGATATGCAGGCTGGTCGGTTTCCTCAATTGGTCAGTCTTTTCAGAATGATGTCTTTGTTTGCTGGTTGGTCATGCCTTTGTCTCATCGTTGCCATTACAACTAGGTATTGGTCAGACTTGTTTTCTTTTGGTACGATTCGGATGGACCAATTCTTGGAATGTGAGCTGCAGTCTGACATAGTTTTTAACGATCTGCAAACTGTCAAACTTTCTGACCCTTCGATGGAATGAGCTCATACACAGTTTTTGTCTTCCAACGTTACTTTTATACATCTACCTCGCGCAACACCTTTCTAAGATCTTATCCTAACTCATTGAGCGAAATTGTTACATTGATATCTCGGAACGTCACCGCTCCAATTAATTTCTCACTCACAGCCCTTCTAAAATTGTATCTGTATGAGGTTTTGTGGGCCTTTCAGATGTTGAAAGATAAAAGTCTTAATCGTCACGGACATCAACGCATCGTCATAATAATGACGTCACAACATGGTCGTCCACGCGACCTACCACGACAATCCACGTGACCCGACCATACGTTGCCCCACCATACTTTGCGGTTGATATATGTGTCGGCGATATACTACTGGCGTCCTCGAAAATGAAAATTTCAATCTGTCTGGAAATGTCTTGTCATTTGCGGTTTCGATCGGGAAGCGCGTTCTGCACGTTATCAGCGGAAAGTCGCAAGTTCCATGCAACAACTGCACCTATACATGCATCCAAAGTTTACTTATGGCGTGGGTATGAGGAACTCATTATAAATACCACCTATTTACGTAACTGCAGTCACTAGATATATACATCTGTGAGCACACATTGAATTTCAACATGCTTCCTCGAGTCTTCTACGCAACTAACAAAATGAGAACATACGCACTAAATACGTCTGATGGTTGACGTGTCGAGTATCACAACTCCATTCCCGACATATATCGTCATATAAATAGACTTACAGTTAAAACTAGAAGTCCTGTCACGAATAGTGCGCTTATCTAGGCTTAATTGCGCGTTGGAATTGCGCGCAATTGCCATATCGAATGGCATCCAAAGCGCGGCAGGTTATCCTGGTTACTAATAGCAAACACATGCAATGTTTCTGCCAATGGACCTCCGGGTTACCCGGAGGTCCATTGGCTGAAACATTGCTTGTGCACATGCCATATGTTCAGAATTTGATAGTTTTACTAGGGCCATAACGCGTACATTAACGCGCATATCAACGTGCTATTTGTGCGCATTTCATGATAGGACTTCTAGTTTTAACTGTAGTTATACCCCTTGGAATTATTCGATGACCGAGGAAGGTCCAATTTATTTATTTATTGATTGGCGTTTATCTGCACTTTCAACGGCCAAGATCACCTCGGTCCAATAAATACCCAGAACGACACAGGCGTGTGAATGAGTTAATCAATATGATGCGAGTGCCAGCACGGTAGGATAAAACAAGTGCCATATTGATTAACCCATTCACAGGCGCCTGTCGTTCTGTATTTACACACCAATTCCTTTGTCTCATCCGGGTTGGTAAGAGACGTGAAACACCTGATAGAACAATAGACTAGGTGGCGTCACTTGAACACCTGCACTCACTTACCATACCTGCGTCCGTGCGTTCTGTGAAATGGCGTGTAAATAAGTTACTAACCTCGCTGTCGGTATTCATGAATTTGAACAACCTGCCGACATGCGGTAACACCTCGCCGCTTCGCGGCTCGGCGTCACATACCGCACGTTGGCAGGTTGTTCAAATTCATGAAAACCTCCAGCTCAGTTAGTAACTATTACTTATTACACGTCTTCGCGTCTATAAAAGCAATTTTTATTAGAAGGACACTCAGCAATTCATTTGACAACTCGTACCCTGAGTTCCAATGTGTTCTATGTGCCAGTAGGCACGCCAGTAGGCACAATGCCAGTAGGCACATAGTTCGTACCCTGAGATCCAATGTGTTCTATCAACAAAAAGAACACATTTTATCCTCAACCAAATTTGCGAGTGAATCCATTATTATTTTTGTCTATCGCTAGCGATTCAAATTGTAATTGCGGTGCACGATTTGAAGAAAATTCTAGTTAAATTCGCTTGTATTTAAAAAATAGTCCGTCAACGATTCCCGTTCCCGATTTTCATGTTACGCATGGTTTAATGTTGCTGTAGATGGGGGTTTCAAAGAACAAGCGTGTACTAAATTTATTTATTGACTTTATCTACACTTTCAACAACCAGGATCACCTCGTGTTGTACGGGTAGAGGAAGCCGGAGAGGTCCTGATAAGAAGTAAGTAACTGTTGGCATCAGTAGGAAATAAAGCCAAGTTTGCTTTTGTTACGTATACTAAACGAAAGCAACAGAGAGCTCTCGGAGCTTTTTAAGGAGAGCTAATTAGAAGCAACTTGTCCACAGATAATCCGTTATTAACAATATATAACAGTATCATACATAACATTAACCCTATGAATCCGAATGGCCGCTTTTTCCGACCCATTATCGACATGAAGGCATACAGTACAGTTAAAACTAGAAGCCCTGTCATGAAATGCGCACAAATAGCACATCGATCTGCGCGTTAATCTGCGCGTTATGTCCATAGTATGGCTACCACATTCTGTACATGTGGCCTGTCCACAAGCAATGTTTCAGCCAATGGACCTCCGGGTAACCCGGAGGTCCATTGGCAGAAACATTGCCTGTGTTTGCTATGAGAAACCAGGAAAACCTGCCGTGCTTTGGACTCCTTTCGATATGGCAATTGCGCGCAATTCCTACGCGCAATTAAGCCTAGATAAGCGCACAGTTCGTGACAGGACTTCTAGTTTTAACTGTAGATAGTTGCTCAGTGAGTTTGTGTGGTAGAGCAATCAAGATTTTCAACGTGCAGCCCCCCACGGCTGCACGCTGAAAATATTGATTGGCCTTCCCCCAACAAGGAATATAGACTTTTCCAAGTGGTACACAGTACTGGCGTGGAAGATACCATCATGGTTCAAAGGGTTAAGTGTTTGTTATTTGTCAGTTTTTATTCTTCCCAGGAAAAAAGCAACAATTCTCACCTCCTAGATTTGTATATTGAAGGACAGAACAGTGTCTGTATTATATGTCACGATGCGCACACTATTGATATTATGAACTAAAAGAACATTACAGAACATCAAAAGATGGTGAAAACATAGTCCCTCAACGATTTCCTTTCCACACGCATGTGCGGAACAGATTTTCATTTTCCGTTTGATTTAGTGTTGTTGTAAATGGGGATTACATATCACAGACGTTTAATAAATGTAGTTTTCTCATTTTAACCCTTTACCCAACGTAACGGCCAAAACCGGCCAGCGCTATTCTCAAAAATCGCCAATTAATTTTCATTATTTTTTTCATTTTTTGTCTCAAAAACATAGGTTATGACCCCTCGTTGGAACGAGCTCGTCGAGCTCGTTCCAACGAGGGGTCATAACCTATGTTGTTGAGACAAAAAATGAAAAAAATTAGTTATTCAAGAATTATTTTTGCATGTGTCGTCTGCTTTTCAGGTTAGGTAAAGGGTTAAATGGGTTTCAACAGAGAATAATAGTCAAACGTTCAAACTGAGCGGACAAAATATTGCAACAAGCCAGCATTTGTATTATTATACTTCTCCACAGGAAAATGACCCAAATTCTCTAACAATTAGAAATTTCAATTTTTTTTTTAATGAAATTACCTTTGCCTTAATTTTAAACTAGGAAAGTAAGAGGAGCTAATTTTCCAGAAAATATCTTCCAGTGACGAAAATATTTCGCCACATTGGCTTCACAATTGCTAAAAAGAGCTTGGTTTTTACTCTATTTAACTATTTTCGAATTCATTTTTAAATATCCCACATTTCAGAATAATTTTCTCAGATTAACAAAAAATTATTTTCTCACCGAGATAAGATCAGTAGTATAGGAAGGTCGATACGACCTCATTACCCGGAGCTTTGCTGATGCAGCTAGTCGTAAATTCCCATAGGAACCGGAGCCTCTCGACCCTCCTATACTACTAAGATCAAATGTGTTTTTGGACCAGTATTTTCCTTCCATGGTCATCGCGCCAGTATCAGGCAAGTAAATACCCGGATAGTAGCAAGTTCGAGTTGAAAAGTTTGAAAGTATGACAAGTGCAAGGGCATAAATCATCGGTGAACTGCTGTCCTAACAGCAAACTCACATGCTCACACAATAACAAATAATGTTTCAGTTTGAAATCCACATAAAGGTGCCCTATGGATTTACAATGAAAGAAAAGTACAAAATTACATGTCCCCGTGAAATGCTTTTCGATATAAATGGAATTTTAATCCCGATTTCAAGGTTCCAATACTTTGTCCAGATTTTAAAATACTCGGCAGGGAATTCCAAAGTACTGGGGCTGCAACGGAAAAGTTCCTCTCTCCAGCGAAGACAACTTTAGAGGGGGCTGGCCAGATTGTTCAAGTCGGCTGAGCGGAGGTTACGGCATGGAGCATAAGGTGATATAAGATCAGCCAGGTATGTCGGTGTGATGCTGTTAAAACAATTTAAAAGTGACAAATATAATTTTACACAAAGACACACAACTCCTAGAGTATGACATTCACTTATCCTAGTGTCATAACGTATGTATCACAAAAGTAGTTGTACCTTAAATTGCTTTACAATGTTGTTTGTAACTGAACGGCCCAGGTCAAGTCAGAGCTGGAGAAATAGATAAAAAAAAGTCGAGTCATTAAATAGTTTAAACATTCAGCTCAAAACCTGGCACTGGGATGGGAAGTATATCACGAGAGACGAAAAACACCCAGGTGCTAAGCTCTTGTGAATAATGTCCGCATTGATGTCGAGTTGGAACACGTTCGTAACCTTTGTCGCTACACTAAAGTCATTATATAATTAAATACTCGTCTACATGTTTTTTTTATATACTGAAGCGCACCGTATATGTCAAGTTCGAGTTTAACTCTTGCCCTGCTGAGAATTTTTAAACTATTTTTCATCAGATCTAGTCATGGCTGCTGTGAGGCAGCCATGACTAGATTTTATGAAAAGGTCATGAAAGTTTGACTCAAGAAATCAATGGTCCAAAGGCTGATACAATTTACTTCGGAATTTTTTTTTAAATGTGCTAAACATTTACTTATTTTAGCGACATGAGACTTCCTGTCTTGTTCTGGAATGTCTGCCAGCAACAGGCAAAGAGTTAACCATGCTTCCATCTAAATTCCAACATAATCTGTGGATGTATCATCATGATTTTCAAACAGGTTTGGGAGCAGTTTTTCGAGGACCACACTTGCATGTTATTCAAATCAGTGACAGCAGTGATCAGCGAGAAACGTTATAAATAATTAAGCCCCCATAATAAATATAATATGCATCGTTTCATCGGTTTGTTTTTAACTAGATAAATGAATTCATTAAGATCACCACTGCATGCAACTATTATAATCCAAAATTAATAATTATATATATAGTGAGTCAAAAAAGAAAGTATAATAGAAACAAATGTGAAAAAATAGCATAAAGGATGAAATATAATAGTTCTAATGTTGCATGTTTGTGGACAAGAAGTCATGCAAAGAGTATAATGACATACTGATGTTGTTCACCCAACCGTAAACAATTTTGCTACGGATTTCAAAATAGCACGCGCTCCCCGAGAATATCAAATTGAATGGGTGACAGACGATTTTCTTTGTGTCATGGTGTGCTGGAGAGCCTGGATAACTGAGAAAACACGCTAGTTTTTGTCTTCCGGCATTTTAAAAAATGCCAAGGTTAACCGAAAGCTGCGTGCCATTGGTATGCATTGCGGCTGGGATACCACCAGATGAGCTCGCTGCTGAGTTCGGAGTCACTGTGGCCATTATTTACCGTCTCATTGGAAGGTATAGAACGTCTGGATCTACCGTCGACCGACCGCGTTCAGTTCGACCGAGAGATAGAACCCCTGCACAAGACCGACACATCAGGACATCTCACTTGTGGAATCGCATCCTTCGGGCGACGAGGACAGCAGCTATCACTCCTGGTAGAACTAACAATAGAATCAGTGCACAAACTGTCCGCAACAGACTCGCTGAACACGGCATCCAAAGTAGGCGTCCATACCACTGACCAATCCTTACTCAATGTCATCGTACCGTCAGAATGGAATGGGTACGTCAGCGTGTTCGCTGGACTCAGCAGCGTTAGAGCACAGTTCTCTTTAGTGATGAATCAAGATTTTGTCTAAGGCGCGCTGATGGTAGGGCAAGATTGTATCGCCGACGAGGAGAACGGGTTTCTGATGATTGCGTGTGGGAATGCGGCCGTTTCGGCGGGGGTAGTGAATGGCTTGGGCAGGAATTTCCTCGCACCATCGGAAGCAGTTGATCTTCATCGATGGTAATCTGAATGGAGAGCGATTTAGAGACGAAATTCTTAACGCCGTTTTTGTCCCGTTGTTCAACTCTAACGTTGGATTGCAGTTATTTCAGCAAGACAATGTCCGATGCGCGTATCTGTGGTGACTTTCTTGAGGTGAAGAGCATCGAACTTCTTCCCTGGCCCTCACTTTTGCTAGCTTTGTCGCCAATCGAGCATCTTTGAGATCAATTTGACCGTCGGGTACGACTTCATGATCTGCAGACGTTAGGCGATTTACGTAATGTTCTAAAGCAGGAGTGGAACTCAATACCACAGGGTGACATCAAGAGACTCGGGTCCATGCGCCGTCGATGTCTTGCCACCCAAGAGGCAAGCGGTGGACATACACGCTATTGACTGCATGTGTGAATTTTTCATTTCACCCCATGTTTCAATTGAGACGTCCCGACGTGACGCTGGCAACAGTAAGAAAATGAAATTATGCAAATTCATACAGCTAGGCTCGAAATATGAATTTACAATAATTTGTTTGGGATTAAAGTCAAAAATACTAAAAAATTGCTCCTCATAGTTTATTATACTTTCTTGTTTTACTCAGTATATATAATCCGAAAGGAAAACAAGTAACTTCTATTCAGAATATATACAATTAACAAAAAATAGTCGTCAAAGATATTTTTACTTGATATAATTCACTGTTCTCATTTCATCTCTTCAGAAATAGAACCATGAATGAATGAATTGATGGTTTCGCGCGCCAAAGGCGCGCAGGAACGGTTTGGAGCAAGCCCCTTTCGATCCGCTCTTGCTGTATAATTATTAGTTACTATTGCTTTCTGCACCATGTCTGGGCGTGTTAAAGGAGGAGAGTGTCTGGGTACTTAGCGGCGCTTGTGTCTTTTCTGCTTCTTTTTGAGAGAGGGTAGTTTTATGGAGAGACCGTGGCAGTCGGTGTTGTTGGTGGACTGTTTGAAGAGTGACCTGGCTGGTATGGTCTAGTCCGCGTCGCATCAGGAGTTGTTTCAGGCGATGGCTGCTGTGTTCGTGCTTGTTGTAGTGCAGATTGTAGTGCAATTTGCTGCTTTACTTCTAGCAGCCGTTGTTCTTCATCCCGCCGTTCCCTTGTGATTTGTAACCTACGTCTCCAATATCGCCAATTGCCAGTACACGGGAGCTGTCTGTTGTTTTCGTTTATTAAACGTTACAAAAGGAAACTTGACTTTTTAGGCAAGTTAAGTAGAAGCAAGTAAGTAGTAGTTATAACATCCGACATGAAACATGTACAGTTCGTGGAGAGTGGATTATAACTAAATCACCCGCGGAGTGGAGTTATCACCAAAACTATAACTTTCAAATTTTGTACATATCGACTAAAAACACAAGCAATGTTTCAGCCAATGGACCTCCGGGTTTAACCCGGAGGTCCATTGGCTGAAACTTTGCTTGTGCTTGTTATGCTTTGCAACAAATTTGCAATTATTGCTTGGGTGGAATCTCCACTCTGCGGATGATTTAGTGATAATACACTCTCCACGTACTGTTGTACATCGTTTCCAGTAGTTCATTATTTTCTCCATTGCCTTAATTTCACGGGGTGGTTTTTGGAGGGGAGGGGTGTGGTGCGGTGATTTGGTGGTAATAGGTTGAAGGGTGTGGCTCTTTTCTCATTGCCGTTCTACATGTTGTGACCCAATCAAAGCATTAAACTGCTCAATGGGAGAAGTTTCTACCAAGCATTAACTTTCTAATTCCGGCAGTTATTTGCCACTGCCATGTTTTTCCCCGTGTAGTCCGTCTTCCTTCCTCCCTCCCAGAAAACTGTCCGATACGATATGGTCTGACTGTTGCAAATGTGTTCAAACTCCAATAAAATAAAGTAAATGGTTAGATTTAGATTAGATAATTTTATTTAACGATATAGATAGAATGTGATACAGAGACAGACCGCGATGTGTGTTTGAATGGCGATGTGTGTTGGAATGGCGATGTGTGTTGGAATGACGATGTGAGTTGGAGTGGCGTAATTAAATTTCGCTCGAGCCTACGGCGCTCGCGAAATATGACTACGCCATTCCAACTCGTTATGTAAAACACCCACCAATTCAAACACACATCGCGTTCTGTGTTTATTACACAACCCATGCATTAAAATGCATTTAAATAAACAAAATTTTAATTCCGATGTTTAAACCCAAAGGTGAAGAGTCTCTTTGTTTTGACTGAAGCTGTACTGATCAAATGGATCGATAAAAATTCAAAACAAGCTTTTCGAAACCAGAGTTTGTTGATATTCGTATCGCTGTTTCTCTTCGGCTGGTGCCCATTCACGCCTAACCTTTTGGTGGCTATTACTGTTAGTAAAAATATAAGTACAAATTTTACGAAGAATTACCGAAATAAAGTTGACCAATTTAGATATAACGGATCCACAAAATGGGATGGGCACGTTACTGGGTTAATGTTCTGGTTGGAAATGATTGAGTTTTTTTTTTTTTAAATGTTACTTCATTTTTGGTTAACTAATTTTTTGTGAACCGACTTTATTTTGCTTTGGATGTTTTCATTTTCACACTATGCGACAGACAATCGATAATTGTATAACGAAATTGGGAAACTTTTCGAAGCGTAACTAATGACTCGATGGGACAGGAACTAGTATGAACAGTGCTGGGAAAAAGTTCCGGCTTATACATCACCCATTGAATACAGAATCATTTATGTCATAGCGGCCATTCCGTTAAAGACAAGGATTTAAAGTTAAATGGATGTGTAATAAAAAATAATAATCGCGGCTCATCGAGATACATTATTATAACATTACAATAGACATACATTTATAGAACAGAACAACACCACTATCTATACCATAGGGAGATGACATTGCCAAATTGGCTGTCTACCTGCCATCTCCCATAGATGTTAGCCAAGTTGTCAGCACTGCACACAAGCCGTAAGGAAATAGTTATTTGTGAAACTGAATTATTACACCTGTTGGGTTTAATGTTTTCTGTTTTCACATCAGGGGTTCTGGATTTGGCGGGTCAGACAGAGTTTCTATTACTAAGACGTGATAGCAGACATATGATTTAGCTTTTCTGTTATTTCATGGATTGAATTTGAAATAAAGGAATATTGCCTTACGATAGTGGAGTTCTGGTTTAGTGACTACGTAGAATCTTAATTATTTACATACTTGTTGAAAAATTATGAAAAATTATGAAAGAATAGGATCAACTGCTACTATTAAACCTACAATCTTGACAATAAGGATTGCCACATTCTACGTTATTTTTATAATGGGAAATTAATTTTTGTGTTAGCAATCTTTTGAATATTGTTCTGTTTCTAATAGTTCTTATTTCTGGGTCCAATTCATTCCATAGCTTTGGGAACGCGTGGATTGGAAGCCTTTCTAGTGTTCTGGTACAGGTTCTACTAATGTGTAGCAATTCTGATTGTCTCGTAGTTCTTTGTGAGGTGTGCCCTGCTTGTGTGATGAAGGAATGGAATGGCGAAGGAAGTTCCCCCTTTTCCCAATCGAATATGAAGAGGCAAGCTTGGAGTGTGAACAGATCGTTAATTTTGAGTATTTTATCTTTGGCAAACAGGGGTTCAATGTGAGCATTATATCTAGAATTATTAATGATTCGAACAGCGTTTCTGCATGATAAGAATTGTTCTAATTGCTCGTGCGTTACTGCATATTTGGATTCCATATGATATATGACTGTGGATAAAGAGTAAAATATAGCGTTTTCATAGCCGCAGGCGGCAAGAATTTTTTAACCTTGGTTAGAGCGTAATTTATCCGCACTATTTTAGAGCACACTTGTGCGATGTGAGCACTGAGTGAACGTTTATCGTCAATGTTAATGCCAAGGAATTTCAGAGATTTTTCTATTTCATTTTGTCCTACTCGTTTTATATTTTTGTCATGTACCTGTATGTTTTGATTTTCTATGCCTCTGGTAATACGAGTTGGGTTTATAACGACATTCTTACATTTACTTGCATTCAAAACAAGCCGGTTATTTGAGCTCCAGTCGCTTGGTTTCTTTAGTTCCTCATTTATGAATATTGCTAAAGTACTTGCATTAGGACCGTAAACTGTTGTATCACCTGTAAAATAGAGCAGGTTTATCAATGTTGAACGACATATATCGTTTATGTACAATAGGAATAAAAGGGGCCGGGTACGGAGCCTTGTGGAATTGCACATGTTATTTCAGTTATTTCAGATTTATATTCCCCGTATTTTGTGTACTGGTTTCTGTTGGAAAGGTAACTTTTGAACCAGTCATTGCTAATTCCCCTGAATCCTTATCTTTCCAATTTACTTAACAGTATATTGTGATTTATCGTATCAAAGGCTTTTGAAAAATCTATGAATACAGCTGATCTTACGTCTTTAGTTGGGTTGTTATTTTCTATGCCAATATATCTGAGAAATTGCATAACAGGATGTATGATACTGTGTTTTTTTCAGAAGCCATATTGGTGTTACTAGAAATTATCAAATGTGTTCAGATAGTTAACCATTCTATTTGCCATTAGTTTTTCTAAAATTTTAGAGAAGGTGGGTAAAATACTTATCGGTCTGTAATTATTAAATTTATTTTTGTCCGCGGTTTTGAAAAGTGGAATAACTTTGGCGATTTTCATTCTGTTTGGCACAACTCCGCCGGTAAAAAATTTGATTAGCAATATGGGCAATTGTTTGGGCTAATATATTTATACTATACTTCAAGAGATATGTTGTAATACCATCACAGTCTTCGGAGTATTTTGACTTCATACGTTTAACAATATGTATTACTTCATCAGGGGTAACAGGTGTTATACAAAAAAAGAAAATTGGATAAGGAGAATCCACGAAGTCTCTAGTGGATGTATCTGTTTGTATCAGTTCTTTACTGGTGCGTCTTTCTATGTTTGGAAAGAAGTTATTGAATTCATATGTTATTTCGTGTGGATCATTTATAACGTGGTTATTATCTTTGACAAAAGTAGAAGGCATACTAGCAGTACGTTTTGCTTTATTTATTGTTTTTTTAATATCTTCCATGTTCCTCTCAAATTACTTTTATTTTCATTTAATATTTTATTAAAGTACATTGCTTTACTTTGCTTTTTAATTGTATGAAAAAATTTACAGTAGTTTTTATAATTTCTTATATTTTGTTCCGTTGGGGATTTAATTTTTTTTATTGTAAAGTTTTGTCTTGGTGTTTGATGATCTCATAAGGCCTTTGGATACCTATGGCTGTCGTTTAATATATTTTGTCTTCAGTTGGACATTAACCAAAGGAAATGCCTTTTCAAAAGCAGTAGAATAGATATTCATTAACCCCCTGCACTCTGATGACGAAACGCCTGATTTGTCATCCATGGTTATCCCCCCTGTGTTGTCAGAAATTCAGCAATTTAGATTTTGGTTGACAGAGCTCCAATTGAGCTCTGTCAACCAAAATCTAAATTGCTGGATTTCTGACAACACGGGGGGGGGGGATAACCATGGATGACAGGGAGGTGTGGTGGGGCTTAGAGTGGGGGAGGTGTCGAGTATTCTCGACATCAGAGTGCAGGGGGTTAAACTCTCATATGCTATATCGTGGATAAACAAAAAATCGCTTTGCGACAGAAGTGATCTGAAGGATGCCAAGTTCGCAGCACTGAAATTGCGTTTGAAGGTAATTTTTGTTCTATCCTTTTGGGGAGCATTATGTTCTACATGGAATGTACCAAAATTGTCAGAGACATCTGTGATAATTATTCCGGATAGGCAGTTAGAGAAAATATTATTTGAGAAGATATGATCTATTAAAGTTGCTTAGTGACTGGTTATTCGAGTTGGCCTGGTGATATGAGGTATGATTCTCTGGCTGACCATAAGATCAAGATAAATTTTGGTTTTAGAATGAGAACTTGTTTTTAATAAGCCAATATTAAAGTCGCCCAAAATATATGCTTCTTTATTTTTACGTGTAATTTCATCTGGTATTTCGTTTAGTTTTGCAAAGAAACGATCTATATCAGCGTCAGGTTGAGTACTAGGTCTATATATGACCCCAACTATTAGTATTATTTACCTTAATTTCGATAAATAAGGAAATGAAGAGAGACAAGTCATTTCGTGTTGTAGACGTAAGACCCTCCTTCACATAGATACCAATACCGCCTCGCCCATCATCTCCCCCCGGTCGTATCTTATGGATGAGTGGGTGGTCGCTTTCTAAATAATAAGACATATTCGACGGAATTCGAAAAGATTCGGCTAATCCTTAAATATTAAAAACATTTTCGGAGTCATGCAGATTAGCCATTTAGGGAGTCCCAGTGGGCACTTAGACTTTGGCAGTTTAGATGAGACATCAAAAATTCCTCAGTTCGTTTGGTGTTTAATAAGTTAACCCTTTACCCAACGCAGACGATATCAAAATTTATTATTTTAAATATAATTTTTTCAAATTTTTCAAAAAATTTCAACAAAACCATATCATGTGACCCCTCGTTGGAACGAGCTCGTCGAGCTCGTTCCAACGAGGGGTCACATGATATGGTTTTGTTGAAATTTTTTGAAAAATAATATTTTTTCAACGTCTGAATTTGCATACTACGCGGGCGGTTGCGGCCGATTCGTTGGGTAAAGGGTTAAAATCATTGGGGGGGGGGGGGGGTAGTATTTACAGTCACCTCTAAAGTCTCTAAATAGAGATTTGTCTTCAGTGGTCATTTCGCATGTTCTATCGTTGTAGACTTTTATAAGAACAAATTCTGGATTCGTCCGCACCTCGCCTAATCCTATATTGCCCACCATTATTATCGTAAATAGGGACACCGCCAAGTCCTAATGATATTTCATACAAGGACGTCGAGTCGAAGAGAAGTATTTCGCTTTCGGACTGTTAAAATTTCCATTACGTTCGGCTGTTTCCGTCTTTATAACTCATTTGATTTTGGAACCTTTACTCCAACTAGATACAATTAGAGAGGCAGCTGTGTACAGTGCTGAAGACTGTATATGCACATTGCACTAAAAAAAAAGAAACATAAATAATAACAAGAACATATATACAAGCTTCATTCTTATGAACGGTTTTTAAGTAATTAATTCCCAAGGAACAGTTCTGCACAGTTGTTATAATTGTGCTACCGAACATAGGAACACTGTGATAAGCACGCACCCATGCTTCCAGTGACCTGCTTATAATCTTTCCCTTTTAGTGCACTATTATTGCTGCCCAAACAGGAACCTTTATACTGCAATACAACAAGAGTGTTCAAAGTGTACAACACAAAAAGTTAACACAAACATTTGATCATCGTGTCTGTGTCTAAGGTTCCAATATCCTTTAACCCATAAGGCACTATTTCTGGTTTTGACAGAAACGTGGCCTCAACACAGGTTCATCAGCATAAAGATGTCTTCCAAGCCAAAATTAACCAAACCCGGCAGTGGATTATTGTCAAGTTTTGACCATCTAAACAGGCAGCACAAACAGTATTTTGACTTCGGTGACACCACCAGGGTTGTGGTGGGGTAGATAGCTTCCTCGTGTGGAGTGGGTGGAATGGCAAAACCACCCCTGTGACCGATATTTGGTCCACACACCCGACAAGGAGAATAACAATCTCACCCAACGAAGGTAACATAATATCGCGTTACGGTACACGTCAACGAATACGCGATTAGTTTGTGGCAACGACCAACTTGCCTTCGTTTGGATCGGGTGAACATGGCCAGTTATTGAACAAAATGATGCGACGTTGACATTTGGATGGGGGGGGGGGGGGTAATCCAGGATGGATTTTCGGTGTGGAGGTGGGGAATATCTCGCCATTTGGGCAATATATTATTATTTGAGCCAGACTCGCGAATAGCTTTGTTTCTATCTCATATATCTTGTCTATCGGATGAGATTTCCCAACTGTACATCTGCACCCAACGATAACCTTCATGGAAATTGAGCACTGCAATGCAAGAAGAGTGTTAACACAAACACTTGAGCATCAGGTCTGTGTCTAAAGTTCCAATATTATTTAACCCATAACGTCTTATTTCCGGCTTTTAAAGAAATGTGGTCTCAACACAGGCACACCAGCATAAAGACATCTTCCAGGCCAAAATCAACCAAACCTGGCAGTGGTTTCTTGCCAAGGTTTGACCACCTAAACAGGCAGCCAAAACTTGCTAAGAAATCATTGCCGTGCTACTAAAATAGGCTTGTTAAGGAATCACAAAAATAGCAGTTTGTAAAATGCTGGAAATATTGCCTTGAATCTCAATGGTTTTAGCAATGTTAGATTTACATAGAAATGAGAGAAGAGAATATGATTAACTCTCAACTGTAACGATACGAATTTTTTGTATAAATGCCATAAAAGTCCTCTGGCCATCCAGCTATCTCGTTCGTCACATCAGTGTAGAATGATGAATCTCACTAATGCAGACATTGTGTATGCGATGCTATCTCCACTAAACAAACATTTTGGAGTACATCTGAAATCTTGAATCGTCTTCTGTAGCCAACTTCTGAAAAACGAGTATTCATTCCAAATTCTTTGATCACTGCTTTCTCTTAATAGACGGGAGTGTCTGTACAGGGACGGAGTTACGATGTTGGGGAGCTGGCAGCTGCTCGCCGTTACTCGGTGGTTCTCTCCGGGCACTCCGGCTTCCTCCACCCGTAAAACTGTCACGGTCATTGTTAGCCATTGTGCATAAATATGTGACCTTAAACATCAATAAATAAATAAATACTGTTCAGGGACAGGTACTGTGTTAGTATAATTATTGCAGGGAAACATTATAGTAAAGTACGAGAAGAAGTGTAATGGATAATAGGAAGAGACTCTCACAATGGTTTGTGGTTAATACCGTACGGGAAGGGTTGATTTCTACAAAAAATATTATATAGAATTCTATTAACCCTTTACCTAAGAAATTGGTCGCATCCACCCGCGTAATTTACAAATCAAGCAGCTGAAAAAATATATATTTAAAACAAATTCAATAAAACCATACCATGTAACCCCTCATTGGAACGAGCTCATCGAGCTCGTTCCAATGAGGGGTCACATGATATGTTTTAATTCATTTTTTAAAAAAACAATAACTAAATTCAGAAATTCCGATATCGCCTCAGTTGGGTAAATGTTTAAATGGACTGACTGTTATTCAAGACGTCAATATACATACATTACTGCGAATGTATACACATTTAATTGCAGCCAATGGGGAGCGTGGCGGCTCAGAGGTTGGACTTCAAACCGGAAGTGCCATGGTTCGATTCTGATAATTGGTAGCTGCGTTGTGGCCTTGGGAAAGATTCCTAATTTCGATTGCCCAAGTGCACGGTGGCGCTGTGTATTAAGGCGTACTGTACGCCGCTAACTCTAGTTAGTAAGTTGAGTAGACTGATAGTTTCTCGCCCCTGCTCGGGGATTCTCTCTTGATGCTCCTATCACTCCGTCTCCGCTCGCTCTACCCGTAAACTTTTGTGACCCTGGCTGTTGAAAGTGTCTTTAAACTCCAACAAACAAACAATTGCAGCCAATAAATTCACCTTCTAACCGGTTTGGCCTATTTCTTCTACCTCAACCATCTTTCAACCCAAAGGGTAGCCTTCATAACCACCACAAGACTAGCCTTCACAACCACTACAACCACTACAAGACTAACCTTCACAGCCACTACAAGGCTAGCCATCACAACCACGGCATCCACTACAAGGCTAGCTTTCACAACCATTACAACCACTACAAGACTAGCTTTCACATCACTACAGACATTACAAGACTAGCCTTCACAACTAGAAGGCTAGCCTTCTGATTAAAAGATGGTTGAAGTAGAACACAGAAACGGAAGCATGACCGTGGCAGGCACACCAAAATAAGAGATTTGTAATCTGAGGCGTGAAATGAAACGACTTAGTAAGCTATTTCGAAAGTATTGCATATTTATCAGTGCCCCACTCCACCCCTCACACACATATTTAATAAGTTCTGTTACAATCGTCGAAGAGATGCTATTTCCCTGGATCGTTTTGTTTTTCAAATGGTCTCCCAGCGTTCTAAAACATGTTCGGTGCATTTTGTATGTCTGTGCCACAATCCAACCAGGCATGTCAAAGTACCGCCGGTACCAACATAACCGTCATGTCCCGTTGAAACCGGTACCGGTACCGGGACAAGTCAACAATTGGGTGACATCACAACCAGATGGGAGAAATTCGCATTTAAACCGACCCAATCCCCAAGATCGCGAAGACAAACATGACATCGTACCAATTATTCTGCGGCGACATCAAAGTAATCATAAAGCACGAAAATCGTGCTTTATGATTACTTTGATGTCGCCTCAGAATAATTTCTTTTAAGTAGCCGATGACGGTGTTTTCATTGTCTTTGATGTCACGTTTGGAAAAGTCAAATGATCGGCCTTATCGAAGTGGTGGTGCAGACAGAACATGCCCCTTCAGAGTGTTTTGATATGTTTATTCACAAATAAGCTGAAAGTGTGTCGTGTAAGTGTGCCATATACAATTATTAGCCCGTTTACTCTCATTCAGTTAGGAATTTCCCATAAAATAATTTTGTCCCGGTACCGGCAGGACAAACGCTCCATCACCGGTGTCGGTTGGCGCACAAGGGAACCGGCAGTACCGGTTGACATGCCTCAACCCAACCCACTTTCATTGAGCTTCCGCCAGTACTGAACAAGCTATCTTACCCCTCCTCTTCAGTCATAATAGATCAACGCCAGTGTCGTCTGAAAATAAACTAATACTTGCCCAATCACTTTTCATTTTGTATGAAACGCATGACGTTTCTGTTTATTACATCACAAACTATACTATTCAAGAAAAGTAGGGGATATCCAAACTGATGTTGATATTTTCGGAAAATGGTACTGGATACGCGTCATTGGACACATCAATATGTTACCAAGTTTAGTGTGGATCATGAATGTCACCGGCCAACGAAAACTTTATGCAGGTTTTTCGCATGAGCGCCGCATTAACGTCTGAGGGGTACGTTTTGAAATTTCCATTTGTACTGGACGGGCTTTTTCGGAGGTCTCATCGTTCTTTTCTTGATATAAACTCGTTCATCAATAGTTTCTGGTCGAAACGTAACTTTTGAGGTATGCGAACACTGACACGTAACCAACGTTTACGTGCCGTTGGCATGTTGGAAGCTGACAACAGACAGACTGGAGTGGCCCACATTCTCAACGTTACTCCATCGCTGAATAGCAGGTTGTGGTCACGGTATCGTCAGACAGGCAATGCTGATGACAAACGTCGGTCAGGTCGTCCAAGGGCGACAATTGCTAACCAGGATCATTTCATCCGAACCACAGCATTACGTAACCGCCATCAAAGTGCCTCAGAAATTGGATAGTAGCTGCACCGAGCGGCAGAGGTGCGAGTCAGTGGATAGGCTATCCGAAATCGCCCACACAGCTGGGATTTGTAAGCTCGACGACCTCAAATAATCCCGCGTTTGACTCATCGTCACATAGCAGCAAGGCGTGGAGCACCGACAGCACTGTGGCAATCATCGGCGGAGCAACGTCATGCTTACCGATGAATCGAGGTTCACTCTCGACTTCCACAACATGCGAAACAGACACAACCAAAGCAGAACAGCATTACATGGCAATCAAGGGCGTGTCGCAGGGCAGTACTATCGTGACAACATGTTAGCAGCTCATGTGGTGCCATTTGCGCGACGTCACGGCCGTCGATTCATTTTCCAAGTTGACAATGCAAGAGCACACAGGGCCCGTGTCACTACAGAATTCCTCCAGGATCAGAACATCACTGCACTGCCTTGGCCAGCACTAAGTCCAGACCTTTCACCAATCGGGCACATCTGGGATATGCTTGACAGGCGCCTACGACAACACCAATAGCCCCCTAGCAATGACAAGGAACTCGTTGCTGCACTTTAGGAAGACTGAAATAACATTAACCAAGCTGATATTGGACGTTTGGTGAGGAGTATGCCACGTCGGATCCGCGCTTGTCTCGCGAACTGAGGATGTTTTACAAGGTATTGAGGTCTTGGACTGAATGTGGTAAATTCTCTGTCTTACCGTCCATGTCTTCTACAGCTCAGTGCGTGGAATGTGTGCTTGTCAGACACCCAACTATCGCTGACATCATTCACCAGATGCGACAGTGCAATGCCTCAACTGTCTTTTTGATGAAAATATAAATTTATTTCTTTATATATCTCATTTTTATCAAATATCCCCTACTTTTTTTGAATAGTAATTTATATTCCATTTCTAACAAGAAGTTTACTGTACAGTACACAAGGTTGTTCACAACCAATATCTTCACAACCACTACAAGGCTAGCCTTCACAACCACGGTTTCCAGTACAAGGCTAGTGGACTTGTCACTTTTTACGGGTGGACAATAATCATTAAAAATTTAATTAATAAAGCACCGGGTACAACCATTAATTAAAGTTTTGCTGCTGATGGTTTTTGGTACCCGGAAAACGCATGCGTGGACATTACTGACCACGCGTGGATTACAACTAGTCCACAGCGACTGTACTGTATTATTAGTAAACCTGAAAAAGATAGTGATAAGGATCTGAGTAGCAAATACTCCACTGAGCAGTGTAATTATGGGAAATAACACGTACGACGCGACTGAATTGTTATGATGGAAAAGAGGGCGCAGGCCCTTGGTTGAACGGTCCCTAAATCATAAATCATATCATTTAAAACAACAAACTATTGTCGACCGCATAGCAGGTTGTGGAGAAAGTGCAAAATTGAAACAGGTATTTGCTGAACTTTTACAGGAAATTAATTTAAGTGCTAACTAGCTGAACCTGAACATGTTGAGAATACCGTATAATTACCCCCAAAATATCGTAACGTTTTGAAAATGTCAAAATTAAGACCAGGTTTTGTCTCGTTCTATTCCAATTGGAATGAGGATGGTATTTGCTAACTTTGCCTTTCGTCATCCCTGACATCTAGGAACAATGAACGAACACTTCCAGTATGTTAGTATCCATTTTGATTTGGCCGACTCCTCCTCTAATGCCTCCAACACAGAATGTTTTTCTCTCCCGAAACAGTAGCCTGGCATTATTGGAATTATTTTGGGATTTTACCCCAGCGTAAGGCGTATGGAAGGAATGGGAGGTCATACACCTCGGTTCCTTCTTCTAAGTCGTATGACAACTCCTTTTGTTTCTCGTCGTTATTTGTACGAAATGTTGGTTCCTCCACTAACCATGCTAGAAGTCCACGTACCTTCAACGTCCCTGAAAATAAAAGTGCGCCATGATAAACAGTAGTGCATCCTTTCAAAATGGACAACAAAGAACGTTCCTAAATAAAAAGAGGTGCGTAGCTAGGATAAATGAAGTTGGGGGAGTCACAGAATATTTTTCGGTTTGGCGGCAGAAAATATTTTGTCCCCTCCGCCTCATTCCAATGGCTACAGGAACATAGTTTTCCTCTCCACTTCATTTTAACTAGTTTTTAGGTCAAGGGCATGTATCCCCTACAGGTGAATGTCCAGCGTCTACCCTTGGCACGTAAATTTTCTTTTCATTCCAAATGCGAGCACGGTGGGTACTTTCTGAGGCTTAAGTATCTAGAAAATGAAAGCATAACTTTAGCAAAATATCTCAAGACGTATCACAATGAGAGCGCACGGTGTGATGTCAGGCATACATGTACATTAAGGGCCAATAATACAGAACTTTTTTGTATTGTATTTTCTTGTTATGACTTCAAATGGATTGAAATAAATCATTACCATTTTCAAAGATGTGGCAAGTTGCCAGTTGGCAAATTGCCATATCATTTAAAATGCTTGTGATTCTTTTTAGTCAGTTTTATTAACAGGTAGGAAATACACTGCTAGAAAATACGAAAAAGACGAAGCCTCTGTAACCCACTCTGAAGTTTCTCTCAACTGAAAAACATAATACTGCCCATAGGTACAAGTTCGAAAGTATTCTTTCATTCGACTATTTGTCAGTTTCGATTGACAAGGGTCTCCAAATTTTCCGACGCCATGACACATGGAAGCAGCAATTGATCGTCTAAAGAAAAAATACGCGTCTCTTATATTTTGCAAGTGCGTATGTAATATACCAAAATTTCAGAGAAATAGGATCCGATTCTATGTTGGTTTGTGGATTTAAAGCATATTCTTAAACCGCGAGGTGGAACAAGAGGACAGAATTCGCACCCAGCCTCGTTTTGGATTTTTCAATTTCTCATAGCGTACACTCTGTTTCCTCAGTATCAGTTGTGTCTCACCAATCTGTTACTACAGGAGAGATTAATTGTGATGACCGAAATCGTGTCCGTATCAATGATAGGTACAGCACAGCCGCCGTGGACTGGTCATTTTCCACGAGTGAGCAAAATTTTCACGGACGCAATAAAATTCCAAACATTAATTATACTAATAATCATCAAAAATTTATTAAATGAAGCACCGGGTACAACACGGTGCTTTATTAATTAAAATTTTACTGATGATTATTTTTATTACCTGGTAACCTTATGCGTGGACATTACTGCCCACGTGTGGATTACGACCAATCCATGGCCACTGTACTGTACATAATAAAACTTTATATCTTACCTCCTACAAGTATCTGGGAATTTCATTTGTTCAAAGACGTCACGTGCAGACTGCATATAAAACCATATACTGCATGTCAACATCAATATACGCTGACAGCTATGGGTAACCTCCCCTTTGTTCATTGATTATTCAAAATGGCGGCAGCCGATATATGCTTCAAGTTGAAAGATTGAGTGTTGGAAGCCCATATTTGGTCTGAAGTGCAGGTTAGGCAACTTAAAAGGCTTCAGATTCTGTGGATGTATGTCATGTTACCTTCGAAACGAAAGTGTTTGTTGGCACGCTTCCATAAATTGTAACAAGGCAAAGAGAAGAGAACACGTGAGAATTCTCTCATTTAATTTTGATCGCTGTTGTTATTAGTTTTGTGGATCGATGCAGCAGTCGGTAAGATATATTCGTTACACAGTTTATTGGTGGCCTAATTCGCTCTCGTCCTACATGAAATTAACTGACACTATATATACCATATTAGGCCACCAACAAGCTGTATAACTAATAATATCCGCAAATGTACAAAATCCCGAAAGCCAATCTTTATTGGGGCGTTTGTAATTGTCTACTCATGATTTTTGTTTATTTCTTTTTCTTTACCCATCTTTAAACTTGAATGCTAGCCTTCAGGTTGAAAGGTGGTTAAAGTGGTACAAATATACAGATTACGGCTGAAGGTGGAATATATTGGCTGAATGCAAGTAAATATTTTCGGAGCATTACGATTTATGCTTCGGTTGTTACTTTTTGTCGATGGCTTCGATGATCTGATGAGAGTTGTTAACGATACAGATCACGAGCGTCAGCGGTGGCAAGCGGCTATTGGAGGGCCCTGGAGTTGGGAAAATAGGGGTACATGGTCCACTGGAACGGCCCAGGTTCGACGCGATGTCCGAAAATTTTGTTTTTCCTGTATTAAACTCGCCAAATCCTCGACTTTAGATCTTTATGAAGGCTTGTATCCAACACCATCATTTTTCCCGTTTTACGTTAATATTCGGCGTAAATATTCAATTGGCCGTTTGTATTCAGACAACTGTGCAAATACGGGATACATTTTGCCCCGGCCTCCTGGCCTTTCACCACCCCCCCCCCCCCCCCCTACGAATAAGCGGTCACTGACGAGTGATTAATTGTTCAGAAACTAGGTCTAACAACTCAATACTTCCTTGAAAAATAAATCACCCATGCATTTTAACTAGAACTCGGTGGGTCTCATGTGTTTCGAACCCAGATCACACCCTCAAGCTCTCGTCCGAATCCCCAGATAAACGATAACATTCATTATATGGCTTATAAAAGGCTATTTAATTCGTTTTCAAAACTTAACGGGTAACATGTCAACGAAAACAGAGGATACAAGTGGTGGCATTGGTTAACCCTTTACCTAACATGAAAAGCAGACGACACCTGCAAATAAAATTCTTGAATAACTATGCTTTCCATTTTTTTTGTCTCAAAAACATAGGTTATGACGCCTCATTGGAACGAGCTCGATGAGCTCGTTCCAAAGAGGGGTCATAACCTATGTTTTTGAAACAAAAAATGAAAAAAATAATGAAAATTAATTGGCGATTTTTGTGAATAGCGCTGGCCGGTTTAAGAAACAGCTCAACTTGTTCCAGTCTTGGAAATGAAGATTATGATTTTGCAAGTGACAACCGGCACTTCCCGAAGAAAGAGTTTATAATATAAGGTATAGTATCCATGACACAGTGCAGCTTTAGCTGGGTATGGGGTGGGGGATGGGGCAACAGATGAAGGAAGACGGACTCTATTATAGTTATGTTACGAAATCAGATATACAAACCTATGATGTATTAAGACTCGTTGCACATTAGTTCTTTTTGCATATGTCTTTTTTATAACCCATATGAGGGGATTACGGGTGGATAAAAATGAACTGAAAATCAACTGCAAGGGGCGGAGATTGAGGGTTGAGAGATATGTTAGTATATCCATATTTAGCAACAAGCTGGGAAGTAAAATTTGTAATAATTCAACCCCATTAACGCTAAACGCCGCAATTACTCCAGCATGCTCTTGGTTCTAACTGAGATTAAATTCATTACTGATCCAGTCTCAGGTCAAATTAAATTCAGCCAATTAAATAAGACACAAATTAATTACACAGATTGGTACTGACCGAACATTTTAGAGCACAGTCTCCGTGGACTTGTCGTAATCCACACGTGGGCAGTGATGTCCACGCATGCGTTTTCCAGGTAATGAAAATAATTGTCAGCAAAATTTTAATAAAGCAGCGGGTTGTACCCGGTGCTTCATAAATTAAAATTTTGATGATTATTCCTATAATTAGTGTTTGGAATCTAATATTATTGCGCCCGTGGAAATATTGCCCACCCGTGGAAAGTGATCAGCACCCGGTGGCCGCCCTGCATATATATATACTGTCAGTTGATTCCATATTAGTAGTAAGGTTGGTCCGTTTCAGGCCTGTTCTGCCGGGCAGGGGTGACCAGGGGTGACGTGGGTGATGTCGTCATCTTAATTAAAATGTTACGTAAGGTAATTAACATGACCTCACTTAATGAATATTTTTTTTAATCACTTTAATAACTGTTGCGTAATTAATTTTAATTAATGACTGTTGCATATTTAATGTAATTAATGTTATTAATGAGTGTAATTAGGGCTGATTATAATAGTTAGTATATTAATAAATGAATTAGTAATGTCGATTAGTACATACTTTTTTTAAAGTCATAATTGGGGATAGATATTATTAGATAAAAAAAAATAATATATTTAAAAATAATATATTTAAAAATAATATTGATGTACTGGACATAAATATGAATGCTATCGACTGACTCTGACCTGGACACGTTCTAAGGTAAACACTGCATTGTGTCTGGGAGTAATTAAATCGATTTTTTTTCAAAGTGACAGATGTTGAAGCAATTAAATCTATTGTTCAAAAGTTGTGGGCGTAATAAAAACCTCATTAAATTAGTGGTCAACACGCAACCTTCTTCCAGACTCTGAGATTCAAATTTTCAAATTTCATCAATTTTTTAACGGTCCGATTTCTACGTTTTGACTGATTCTCAAAAAAATCACTGGAGAAATCGCCATGAGACTACTGAACACGGGGGAGAGGCTATACATGGCTGTACTTTAAGCCCCAAAACTTTCAAGAGATGAATTAAGGGATCATCTGAAAACCCACCAAGAAGGTGCTTTGAACTGTCAATTTTGTGTTTCAATAGCAAATTCAACAAAAGAGATGTTCCAGTGGACGTTTTGTCTGAAATCCTATAGTCGGAAAGATACATTAGAAAAAAAACATGGAGAAATGTTAAAACTCGACATTTAACTGCGTGACTTGCGGGTTTCCTCGATTGACCGGTGGAGACGCTCCTCATCAAATAAGGGGGGTCAAATGAGGTTATGAGGAGGGGTGAAGGAGACAAGTGTGCAATGAAATGTTTAAAAGTTTAATAACCTTAATTGCTATGACGTAATCCCTCTAATAAATAGCGTATATTCATTTAATATAATATATTAATAATTTTCGTTAAATAAGTCATTTTTTTATTCCACACCCCTGTATCCCCTCACAGTACCTAAAACTTTCATGAACTCCCCTCCTTCAGGTCATCCAATACTAAAAAAACTTTTGGAAACCTCTCTCCTCCTCCCCCAGCCCTCACAATAGCTAAAGTATCTCGAACCCCAGTCCAATTCTCTAAATGTAATGCACATGTCAGGCTCCCGGATACGCCTTCCCCACAATTGTGAGCGATCAAATTACCCCAATTAGTCTCCTCTCATAACTTACCACACTCTTAACCCGTATTTACTATGAGATTGTTCCCCTTATAAAGAGCGTATGTTCATTTAATATAATACATTAATACATTTCGTTAAATAATTCTTTCCACAAGACATTTTTAAAAAAACCCAACAAAATGGCGGATTAGTTTGACAGAAATACGCGTATCGATTTATTCATGAGTGTCTGTCGGTTGTGTCCTTGGGCAAGACACTTCATCCCCATTGACCATGTGGGGGCAAGGTGACGCTGTGCACTAAGGCGTACTGCACGTCGATGGAGCACCTGTCTTCAACCAATGCTACCCTATGTAGAATTTTGACAGTTATTTGCCATTGCTCAGTGGCTCTCTCCGGCTTCCTCCACCCATAAAACCGTTGTGGTCATGATTAGCCATTGTGCAGAAATATGTGACCTTAAACACCAATAAATAAATATAAATAAATAGTCGGTTATCAAAACAGCCCTTAGGAGTTTAACAGTTAATTGTGGACCAGTGCGTTTAAAAATGAAAAATTTGGGTGATAACACTACGGACTGTGTTTAATCATAGAAACATCACACCCACGCTATTACTAACCCGTATGATTTATTTCTGAACGTTTACTGAAGGATAATCCACCCATCTAAGTAAAAGCATGAAAGAGCTACCATTATCTAATTACCTATGTGGGGTGGGTGTGGTCGGTAACGTTGTGTACTATGGCGTACTACCTTCAGCCAATGATAACCCTGTGTAGAACTTTGACAGTTGTTTTGCCTTTGCACAATGGTTTTTTTCAGATTGCTCCAACTGTCGTTAAATAAATGGAAAAAAATGCAGTTCTATAATAACAGGCCAAGCCCCCTTTCGTTTTACATGTTTTGTGAGGGGGAAAATCAACAGTACTTTCATCACCCACCCCCCCCCCCCCCTCATTTTAATAGTTGAAAAATGCTGTTACTCGATCAAAAATGGTAAAAAGATATTCGACTCTGTATTAGCCAATGAAAAACCAATATGCACATGTGATTATCTGATTAAATGGATTATCTGATTAAACAGTGTGGAGTTGGTGGTTCAGATGTGCTACCTCGGCTTGTCATGAATGTGATTTTGATGTTTCTTTTTTTGAAGTAAACTATATCAATTTGTGTGAAGTTGAGCACAAACTTATTTTACCCCAGAGCTCTACCACTGTAATTTCCCACAATGCACTGTGTGAGAATTTGAAGTAACCAATGATTAACAGGTTGGGGTAGAACCCACCTGATCTTGATATATAATTAGCCAATCAGCGATTGACAGGTTGGGGTGGGACCCATCCTATTTATACATATAAATGGAAGAGTGCTGTAACTGTATTGCCACTCTATTAACTCGCTTCTGAAAAGGATGAATTCACGCTACGTCTGTGAATTATGTCAAAAATCTTTCTCTCATAAAACTCATTATTATCGACACAGACGAAAACAAACACACTATAGGGGGAGCGAACCCAAATACAACCAAGTTAACAACCATATCTGTCTGTAAACAGCTACCCTATCCTCCAGTGCATATGAAATCAGCCTTTAGTTGGAACAATGCATTAACAAGTGGAAATAGTTTGGGGCTTGCAAATAAGCTAGAGCCAGTAAAACCGCTAGTGATGAGGGAATCACTGAAGGGAAAACCTATAGATGACTCATAAAGCCTACCCACAAGCAGAATTCAGTGTATTGAACCATGGGTGAGTGAACAGTTGCATCAAACTTACGCAATGAAAAACACCAAACCACACTCCTTAAAGACCAGTTTTTCAGTGAAAAATCATCCGGACTGGTTAGCCGTTATACCCGATTCCATGCAGGAGAAGGCGCATTTGTTACTCCAGATAATAAAGAATATACCCAATTTATCCTGGGATGAGAAAGATCGACTCGTGTATAACGGCATTACAATTTCGAGCTTCAACATGTGTGATCTAATAAATGATCTGCTGCGAAAAAGAAAAGATTTTCAACTGACATGCTGGAAAATTTTGGCAAACATCCTTAAAGATCAAATTATCCCAAGGGGTCTGATCGGAAATAAAGAACATATGGACTTTTTTCTTCCAGAAAACAAAATCTCTGCAAAGCTGCGATGGACCAGTCTTTGAAGAAAATCCCCTGGAAAAGCCTGCGAATGTGGAATGGACTTCGTGGAAGCTCGAATGAAACAGGACCAAAAAACAAAAACGAACACTCTCACCAATAGGGTGTCATTCCGAATAGCCGCATATGGTAGTGTTCATTTTACTGCAAATTTCATATTCATTTGCAATTTAATACTAATCAATTTGACTAGTTTCGACCTCTGTTTAATATCGATATTTAAATAAATGCAATATATCTCAGATTTTTTATTTTGTTTTTATTTGTGGAGTCTCCTAAACTACAGAGTGCCTTTCTTGACATTCGCCATTTGGCTGTTATTAAGCGGGTACATTAATAATTTTCGGGAATGTGGTCATGACATATTTTATCAACAAAATGCAGGTACACAATGCATTCTCGACTATCATCTTGTTTTTATATAGGTATTTGTGAGGGAAAGGTCTTGAGTTTTGTACAAAAATAATCGTTTTAGCACATACTCTGTAGTATGGTTCAATGAATCAGATTTCATTTCGATTTGCGCTGTAAGGGGGGTGGTAAAACCTAGAAAAAAAACAACAGCTTGAACGAAATTAGTTTTCATCCATACTGTATCGGTTGGTGTGTGTGTGTGTGTGTGTGTGTGTGTGTGTGTGTGTGTGTGTGTGTGTGTGTGTGTGTGTGTGTGTGTGTGAGAGAGAGAGAGAGAGAGAGAGAGAGACAGACAGACAGACAGACAGACAGACAGACAGACAGACAGACAGACAGACAGACAGACAGACAGACAGACAGACAGACAGAGATAATTGAAACGTTTGTTGTGATCATGGTGAGCAAAGGGTCAGTCGGGCTGGCGTAGTTAGATTCATTAAACATGCTAATCGGCGTGTCACATCAGTAACTATTATATATTTTTACGAAATTGAAAAAAATATATACTTGTCTGTAAACCAGTTGCATTTATTTAGAATGTCTGCAGAAAATACACTATTTCATTACACCCGGACACCAAGTTCAAGTTATAATTAAACGTGACAATTTTACGGGTAAACTCCAGAATATCCAAAGAGAACCACAGAACAACAGCGAGTAACTGTCATCTCACCGACGTCAGAAATCTGCACAAGCAGTGTTAGGTTTTTCGAAAATATGCGAATCATCGACGTGCAGTGCACCTTAGTACACGCCGTCATCGTGCCCCCATGGGGATAATCAGGGTAAATTACCTTGCCCAAGGACATAATGCAGGAGTTCGAATAGTGTACGTAGCTTTGGTGCAGCTCTTGGTGGGTTATATTTTCCCAAGTCTCACAAATTTGGGTGGCTAATACGGAGTCGCATATCCTTTTACCATTTTTGATCGAGTAACAGCATTTGTCAACTATTAAAATGAGTCGGGGGGGGGGGGGGGTGATAGTACTGTTGATTTTCCCCCTCACAAAATATGTAAAACGAAGGGGGCTTGGCCTGTTATTATAGAATTGTATCTTTTTTCATTTATTTAACGACAGTTGGGGCAATCCGGAAAGAACCATCGTGCAGAGGCAAACAACTGTCAAAGTTCTACACATGGTTATCATTGGCTGAAGGTACTACGCCATAGTACACAACGTTACCGACCACCCCCACCCCACATAGGTAATTAGATAATGGTAGCTCTTTCATGCTTTTACTTAGATGGGTGGATTATCCTTCAGTAAACGTTCAGAAATAAATCATACGGGTTACTAATAGCACGGGTGTGATTTTTCTATGATTAAACACAGTCCGTAGTGCTATCACACAAATTTTTCATTTTTAAACGCACTGGTCCACAATTAACTGTTAAACTCCTAAGGGCTGTTTTGATAACCAACTATTTATTTATATTTATTTATTGGTGTTTAAGGTCACATATTTCTGCACAATGGCTAATCATGACCACAACAGTTTTACGGGTGGAGGAAGCCGGAGAGAGCCACCGAGCAATTGCAAGAAACTGTCAAACTTCTACATAGGGTTAGCATTGGTTGAAGACAGGTGCTCCATCGACGTGCAGTACGCCTTAGTGCACAGCGTCACCGTGCCCCCACATGGTCAATGGGGATGAAGTGTCTTGCCCAAGGACACAACCGAAGACACTCATGAATAAATCGATATGCATATTTCTGTCAAACTAATCCGCCATTTTTTTTTTATTTTCGAAAAGTGCCTTGTGGAATGAATTATTTAACGAAAATTATTAAAATATTATTTTAAATGAACATACGCTATTTATTAGGGAACAATCTCATAGTAAATACGGGTTAAGAGTGTGGTAAGTTATTAGAGGAGACTAATCGGGGTAATTTGATCACTCAAAATTGTGGGGAATGCATATCCGGGGGCCTGACATGTCCATTACATTTAGAGAACTGGACTGGGGTTCGAGATACTTTAGCTATTGTGAGGGCTGGTGGAGGGGGAGAGAGGTTTCCAAAAGTGTTTTAGTATTGGATGACCTGAAGGAGGGGAGTTCATGAAAGTTTTAGGTACTGTGAGGGAATACAGGGGTGTGGAATAAAAAAAAATGAATTATTTTACGAAAATTATTAATATATTATATTAAATGAATATATGCTATTTATTAGGGGGATTACGTCATAGCAATTAAGGTTATTAAACTTTTAAACATATCACCGCACACTTGTCTCCTTCACCCCTCCTCATAACCTCATTTGACCCCCCCCCCCCTTATTTGATGAGGCACGTCTCCACCGGTCAATTGAGTTGTGCATCTCTGCTACTTGTGGCGCAATGAAGGTTAAGTTGGATCAGCTGAAACCCGCAAGTCGTGCAGTTAAATGTCGAGTTTTAACATTTCTCCATGTTTTTTTTTCCAATGAATCTTTCCGACTATAGAATTTCAGACAAAACGTCCACTGGAACATCTCTTTTGTTGAATTTGCTATTGAAACACAAAATTGACAGTTCAAAGCACCTTCTTGGTGGGTTTTCAGATGATCCGTTAAATCATCTCTTGAAAGTATCGGTGCATAAAGTACAGCCATGTATAGCCTCTCCCCCATGTACATTAGCCTCATGGCGATTTCCTTATGATTTTTTTGAGAATCAGTCAAAACGTAGAAATCGGACCATTAAAAAATCAATGAAATTTGAAAATTTGAATCTCAGAGTCTAGAAGAAGGTTGCGCGTTGACTGCTAATTTAATGTGGTTTTTATTGAGCCCATAACTTTTGAATAATAGATTTAATTGCTTCAACATCTGTCACCCTCGTATAATAGTTCGCGTTTGAAAAACAAATTGATTTAATTACACCCAGACACAATGCAGTGTTTACCTTAGGACGTGTCCTGGTCAGAGTCAGTCGATAGCATTCATATATATGTCCAGTTCGTCAATATTATTTTTAAATATATTATTTTTAAATATATTATTTTTAAATATATTATTTTTTTATCTAATAATATCTATCCTAAATTATGACTTTAAAAAAAAGTATGTACTAATCGACATTATTAATTCATTTATTAATATACTAATTATTATTATCAACCCTAATTACACTCATTAGTTACATTAATTACATTAATTATGCAACAATCATTAATTAAAATTAATTAAGCAACAGTTATTAAAGTGATTAAAAAAATATATTCATTAAGTGACGTCATGTTAATTACCTTACATAACATTTTATATAAGATGACGTCATCACCCCCATCACCCCCGGCCACCCCTGCCCGGCAGAACAGGACTGAAACGTATCAACCTTACTACTCATATTCAATACCGAACAGCATTGAATGTACCATATTAGGTCACTAATAATATATCCGACGAAATTTTCTTCGCTTTCACTTTTTCTATATGATGAACAAGCAAATGCGATAAATCCTGAAAGATAAAAGTTTTACTTGTTTAAATGAAACGCTTATATGCTGTCATTTTAGTAGATTAAGTGGACGTCCAACCTAACTTTGGTCAAATTTCATGTAATTTTCTTTCAAGTCTAAAAAAGTCGCAAAATGAATAACCCCAATAAATTATATACCAAAATGCTTGGAATGAAACATAGAACATGTGGAAACTAAAATTTGCCATGGAACTGCTGCCATTGTAAATAGCACCACCTGAAAGTCTGCTGTGGCATAAGTAAGAGAACAAATGTTTCACAATAAAATACCTCAAAATAAAATAACAGCTGTATTCTAACATTGAAGTACATACTCGAAGAAATCTTTTCCTAATTCATGAAAGTAATAAAGATTGAGATCAAATGTTATAAGTGGAGTGCTCACTGATTGAAGGCAGACATTTTCTTTTGTTTATGTTTTGATTTGGGGAGTTCAACAAAGGTCAACTTGAAGGAGTCCAGCAGAAGAAGTATGGAAGGACAAAAGAGTGTCTCCCAATATCAAGATGTATGTGTTACTGTAATGGTTTGGAAAGAAAATATGATATTCTCCTATGTAGAATGCACTGCAAAGTCATACATTGTAGTTGAATAAATATATTTACAAACCCCTTGCACTGTAACCCCTTTTATCCCATGTATCAATTTGATAGTGATCAAATTGTTAAATTTGTCTGGTTTATCAATAAGTATAATAGCTTTGTTTAACTCTTGGACACCAATACACTCATGATATCTGTTGGAGAAGAAATAAGGGAAACTGTAACCTGTCACTGCAATAAACCATCTAATGTACTTAAAAGTACATTGTTATTCAAAACACATCAAATCAACCTTACATAACCATTATTGCATGTACTTTCCCCAAGGAGGCCTATTGACATATTAAGATCAGAAGGGCACATCCAGAGGGTCTCACATATTTTTTTTCAAGAACGCAGTACACAAAGCAATCCCCAAAAGATGACAAGTGAGCTCCATTTGACACAAAAAAATTCCCAGAAGGGGGGGGGGGGGGGGGGGGGGTGGCTCTCTTCCTTGTATGACGCTACCTCCGGCACTCAAGGCATAAGTCTTTTTTCTCAAAGTTTAACTCTTTTTTTCTTTTTGAAGATCCTGGCCACTCATGTTCCAAACACTATCAGACAGGTAACCCTCCAAATAAGTGTATCTGCAAAAATCATGTTACGTTGCAAAATATTCTTTTTAGACTTTTAGTTCTGGACCTTTCATGCTTTTTACTTCCAACTATAACACTTAATTTATCGATTAATGGGTGAATAGAAAAATCCTGCCATAATCAACATGTTGTGTTCCATAAGCCTCCATAACAGCTCCGATAAAAGTGTCAGACGTCAGATTGGTGGCTTTATACAGAATATTCATTAGGTTGTTGCTTGATAAAGTAATAGGAAGAAAATCTTCACAAGAAAATTCTGTAGCAATACAATTGAGGGTTTTAGCAGGCACTTTGCAACAAATTGTAACAAATCAACTAGTTATAAACAAAATTTTCTAACTCAAAACAGTGAAAAAGTACCACAACTCTGAAAAAATGTGGGAAGAAACACATGCTACAGCAGCTACACAGGCATTGTTTCCCCATGATGCTCGATCACAACACCAAATATCCTTCAAATTGGAGTAGCAATGGTTGCGATACAAGGGAGAATGTTGGTACATGTAATGATGAATGGGTAAGACTAAGATTAAGAGGACAGGGGTCACCACTGCACGGCCCTTGATGCACCTTTGATTTTCCAACTTCCAGGTCTGGGGCATAGTAATCGCAACACACCCACCTTATCAGTTCATAATTTCAGTAAAATAAAATAAATTATCAATTTGAACTAATTAATAGATGATAGAAAATATTTGGCTTCCTTCGCCTTCTCTTACTATTTAATTACCACAAACAATATCAGTTTGATGCCGACAAACGAAACTGAACGCATGTGGTTTGGTTAAAAAGTAACTCGGCATGAATAATGAAGAAATTGAGAATATTTCGTGTATTTCATTTGTTTGAAAGCCAATTGCAGCTAATATTGACCGTGCATTCGATAATTCGTTTCGGTTTTGACCACACGGCCACGCTGACACTCCGTGACAGCGGTTATGTTTATTGTGATATGCAAATTGGGGGATGGTTTCCGGTGAAGGAAATTTGTCACATTTGTCAGTGTAAAACGATCATAAAAGACACTGATCGACGCTTGTATTACTATGGTTGATTGCAAGAAAAAACTAAATTCTCAGCATCGTTCAAGCGCACCTTATTTAAAAGCACGAATTCATCATTTTCAACCCATCTTCAATCGGTCTTTTGCAGACATCAAATATACCCGTCTCAAATTCCATGGTTACTAGGAAGTAAATAACTTCACAACATCTGGGGGAAATTAACACACTCAATATAGTTCTAGGTCACTTGGAATATATTTCGTGAAAAAGTGATTTCTGAAGCATTCTGCTTACTTTGCTATGAATATTGCCTTATTTTATGTGTATTGTCCCGATTTTATACACTCGGTTATATTTTTACAAGTGGTTCATGTTGTCTTTCTAGTGCGCAATAATTCAGATTTTTTGTCAACAAAAAAGTTCAGACGGCCTGTAAACACGAGAGGGAATTTCGAACCATATTTTGCAGTTATGACATTAACAGCTCAAGTATTTGCTGTCACCTGTTTGCAAATCCGCTCATACATTGTCTCGAACAAATAAAGGGAGTGATCACGTCCTTGCATTCTTACGATTGCCCAAATTGAGTATTTCTGCAAGAACCACATCGTAATAACATGATCGGAAAAACATCATTGAAACATGGCCACATCCGGAACATCAAAAATTTGTGTTGGTGTTGTTACATTCAAACGTCAAAACCCACCAGAGTGTGTGTCAAAAAAAATGCTTTCTCCGAGTCTGTAGTATGTTATCATTATATTGAGGACAAGGCTTTCGAATTACCGATTATTTTGTGATTTTACCGGTTCGTTACTTATGCCATTTGCAAATTAATCTTCTTCAAAATCCTAATATTCACTTTTTTCCCTGTAAAAAAAATTATATGTACCTTTTCTATGCACTTTACTCATTATTTTGATATATAATTTGCCTTTCCTTACTTCTCTTATTTGTTTCTGAGGTATTGGGAAAAATGTCAACAAATTGACCAAAGTTACGTTGGACGATTACGAGGTTATCGGTCTGGTCGTGTATTTGAAGTTACGAGACGGTTATGGTGTCACACGAGGCGCGTTGAGAACAATATCAGGCGAGGGTTTAGTCGAGCCTAATATTTTTCTTGCCGAGCCCCATGTTACACAGTATACGCCACCTAAACGGCCCGAAACGTATATTTATTATGCTAGCTTTTTCCTAGGGAATTTCTTCGTAAGTTATGTTTTCCAACCGTTTCGTGTTTTCGATAAATGTTCCTATCGGCATTTATTTGTTCACAAAAACAGACGAGTAGTGGATGGTAGTAAGGGAGTAATCCAACATCTCATTGATCGCCAAGAAAATGATTGATCAATTACACCGTACATGTTTTAGCACATTGCATTTCTGTTTCATTTTTGATGATTTGAACTGAAAATGAACTTTCTAAAGTGGTAATTAGCCGACTTTTGAATGATGTCCAGTGACAACCAATATACCGCCAGTGTCGGTTATCTGAATTAATACAGGGTCACTGCTGATCATTATTGTCAATGTATTCCTCAGGCCTCGGTCACTGTTTATGACTGTTTATTGGCAAAGTCAAAGACCTGGCATAATAAATACGTTATGGGGCTTTCAGTGGGCGGATATGGTGTGATATAAGGCTCAGCAAGATCAATATTAGGCTCGGCCGAAGGGGCCGAGCCTTATATTGATCTTGCTGAGCCTTATATCACACCATATCCGCCCACTGAAAGCCCTATAACTTATAGTCCTCGGTCACTGTTTATGACTGTTCATTGGCTAATCTATCCGGCTATCGTAGTACAGTACGGCCGGCGTGGACTGGTCACTTTCCACGGATGGGCAATATTTCCACGAACGCAATAGTGTTAGATTCAAAACACTACTTATAGGAATAATCGTCACAAATTAAATTAATGAAGCAACGAGTACAACCCGGTACTTCACTGATTAAACTTTCGCTGATAATGAATTTTATTAGCTGATAAATGCTTGCGTGGACATCACTGACCACGCGTGGATTACGACCAGTCCACGGCGACTGTACTGTACTGATTCGAAAAGACTTTGTTTGGTTTGGTTGATACAAACTTTGAATATGACGTCTTAACTCTAATGGTATCCTCGAAGTTGTAGGAAGAAAGATATTGGACATTACTAAAGATTTCAAACATGAATAAAAGAGACTTGCAAAAAAGATTCTCGAATAACTAAATATTTTAATTTGTTGCATCAAAAACATAGTTTATGAGTCCTATAGTACGTGGAGAGTGGATTGTAACTAAATCACCCGCGGAGTGGAGTTTTCACCCAAGCTATAACTTTCAAATTTTGTACATATCGACAAAAAATACAAGCAATGTTTCAGCCAATGGACCTCCGGGTTTAACCCGGAGGTCCATTGGCTGAAACTTTGCTTGTGCTGGTTATTCTTTGCAACAAATTTGCAATTATTGCTTGGGTGGAATCTCCACTCTGCGGGTGATTTAGTGATAATACACTCTCCACTTACTGTAAGTGCAACGAGATCAACGAACTCATCCCAGCGAGGAGTCATAAGGTAGCGGCATGTTTAAGAGGCAAACACTGAAAAAACATATGAATGACGATTTTTGTGACTAGCGCTGGTCATTTGTTGGCCGTTTTTTATCGATACGTTAGGTTAAGGGTTAAATTGGTTAAATACTCCTTACCTGTGCCGGTATTGTCCAAAAGGCAAGACAGTATGCCGCAAGCGAAGAACGGATTTGCAAGTAACATTCTTATAAAATTGTCGAGTTCCCTTACACCTGAAATGGAATGAAACCAAAATCACTGCAAGAATAAAATGAAGAGAAATAACACATGTTTCGCTCTTATGATAGGAAACTATAAGGTATTTATCTCCTAGCAGATTTAAATGAAGTGATCTGATTGGCTGAAAGACTCGTTGTAAATAATGCCCTCACACGTTTATTGAACCCAGTGTACAAACGGGAATGTAGACAATGTGATTAATGTTATAAGTTCATAAAACAGTATATGATACTGGTATATGCATACACAAGTGAAATTTTCGATAATAGGGCTTGGTAGACTCTTCAGTGAGGTCCAGATCTTATCTACTAATTTCGCAAATTTAACGGTAAATACATTACAGCCGCTGTGGACTGTTCACTTTTCATGGATGGGCAGTATTTCCACGGACGCAATAATATTAGATTCCAAACATTAATTATAGGAATAATCATCAACAATTTAATTAATGAAGCACCGGGTACAACCCGGTTCTTTATTAATTAAAATGTTGCTGCTGATGATTTTTATTACCTCGTAAATGCATGCGTGGACATCATTGTCCACGCGTGGATGACGACTAGTCCACTGCGACTGCACTTCAGGTGACTAGATTAGAATTATGTGTATCAACTGACTCTAAATACGATAAAAGATGCCGACACCGATCGAGAAATTCTCGTAAGGCCACAAATTCTGTAGTTAAAAATAATACATTGCTTGGCAAAGCGTGCGCTCAAAATATATCACTGACGAAGATATTTTGAAGCATTTAATCTAAAACGTCTAGTAGATCAAAGATACAAATCTTATTACATTATACCATTTTAAGTGGTTTTTAATTCATTCCTCTTTTGCAGAGTCGATGTCAACAATTGTCCGGTGACGTTTCAAAGAAAACAAACCAAAAGAACTAATAGCTGGGGCCACTTTCAGACTGTTATTGACCTATAGTGCTTTACCGTCTCACTAGTATGATTTCAAAATTACGACAAGAAGCTGAGTACCGATCTGACCGGTCAGGGCTAATCACAAAAATCGCCTTTAGAAAATTATTAATTTTAAAATAAATGTTTGCCTCGAAAGCACACCTTATAGAACCCTTCTTCCGAACGAGCTCGTTTAGCACATTTCAATAAAGGGTCATAAGCCAGGTTTTTATGATTTTTTCTTAGTTATTTCTGAACTAATTGACAAATGGTGTCCTCTATTCGTGTTAGGTTGAGGGTTAAACAACTTTATTTATTTATTTATTTATTTATTTATTTATTTATTTATTTATTTATTTATTTAACGGCACTTTCAACAGCCAGAGTCAATTCGTGTCGGAGTTAAACATCATATCTGTGCCATCACCTTAGTATAATAAGCAATAAACACTAACGCATACCAGTCTTTATACCATCCGGATTCTGTGTTGCCCACATGGGCGAAATTAATCCAAACATCATTGAAATTCCCATTATAGCTAAGTTCCTGGTCGAACGTAAATCAATATATTCGATAAGACAACTCCGACAAATATACCGAACGTTATGAGCTGCATTCTTCCCAGAACAGCGAGAGGTATTGTTACAAAGATAGCTCCAAGCTTGCCAAACAGGGCAAAGAAAACGGACATTAAACCAAGGACAACGAATACCCGTCGACTTGCAACTTGAAACAGAACAATTAGAATACATTTGATTCATTAAAAGAGGTCAAGATTGCACAAAGTTTTAATTTTTTACCTCACGTGGCTTAAAGTCAAAGTGGCCATTTGCTATCACTCAGAGTCTGCTTCCGTCCGTCCGTCCGTCCGTCCGTCCGTCATCCGGCGTCCACGGTCCTTTAATTTAAGCATCTCAGTCTTCTTCGGAATCACTATTACAAATCCGAACAAACTAAGCACAAATTATCATTGACAGATACCTCTCCAAATGTGTTCATTAGAAAATCATAACCCATATGAGCAGCATGGTGTGCGCCAAACGCCATTTTTTAAATCTTCGTATTACAAGCCGCCAACCACAGTGATTGGAAATTTGATATGCAAATACTTTGAGTGACCGAGATTCAAGATTGTTCAAAAAACGATTCTACGGCAATATTAAGGCTGAGAGGTAATATTTATGGCTCCGCCCAAATTTCAGTTTTCAGAACCGATTGTTCGATTTGAACCACATGTGGTATGAAGCATCATTACGTCAGCCCAACAGACTAACCAATGGATGGTCATACCTAGAGAGCGAGAACTGAGGAATACACCTACAATAATTGCCAACAGTGGCCACATATGAGGGCGCGGTGGCTCAGTAGGTAGAGGTGCAGGCTGCAAGCCGAGAGGGCCTCAGTTAGAATCCCACCTTTCTTCAACTACGTTGTGTCCTTGGCAAGACACTTCACCCCCCCCCCCCCCCATTGCCCACGGTGGCGTTGTGTACTAAGGCGTACTGCACGTCGATGGTGCACCTGTCTTCAACCAAAACTAACCCTGCTTGTGTGGAGTTGGTACAGTTAAAACTAGTCCTGTCACGAACTTTGCGCTTATCTAGGCTTAATTGCGAGTAGGAATTGCGCGCAATTGCCATATCGAATGGCCCCCAAAGCATGGCAGGTTCTCCTTGTTACCCATAGCAATCACAAGCAATGTTCCTTTCAATAGACCTCCGGGTTACCCGGAGGTCCATTGGCTGAAACTTTGCTTGTGCACAGGCCGTATTTGCAGAATTCGATAGCCTTACCATCGTCACAACGCGTAGATTAACGCGCCAATCGACGTGCTATTTGTGCGGATTTCAGGACAGGACTTCTAGTTTTAACTGTATGTTGGGGAGCTGACAGTTGTTCGCCGTTGCTCGGTGAATCTCTCCGGGTACTCCGGCTTCCTCCACCCGTAAAACTGTCAGTGACCACGTATTGATTCAATATGCCGACACTGACAGTATATTAATTGTCACTGTCCGCCATTTTGTTTTTATTACAAAAATTGCAGTCTGAATTAGGTTAGTTGGCACTTTTGACAGCTTGTGTTCAGTCTTTCAGCGTCGGAAAGACGGCAGAAGGTCGAAAATCAACTAGACTTAATGATTCTGGAGAATCATAGGCTTTTCCAGGCGAGATTCCATGATTTTTCGTGTCCCCAGAGTGTCTGAAGAATTGTTTTTAACTGTATCACTAAAGTACCTTTATTGATGTCCTGAGAAAGGTGGGTATCGTAGTCTCAAATGGCTCAGTTTGACAAACGAAAGTTTAGATTAAAATCATCATTATTGGTGGAGAGGGTTAATATCAATATCGGCGTCCGAGAAATCTACATCCGACAAATTGAGTTATGTTTGTTTGCACATACCCAGTGAGTGCTGTGGCTATTTGAAAACAGCCCATTATATCTCAGCTTTATCTAAACTTTTGATGCCTGGCAGCTTGTAGAGGGTTAGTAAACGCTTGCCAGAATAATTCTTCAAAAGTGTCTATTTTTTCTTGAAAATCTTGCACCTGCAAGTTACTATCTTGCACGTGTAGGTTAGCTATCTTGCACCTGCAATTTACTATCTTGCACGTGCAGGTTAGCTATCTTGCACGTGCAAGTTACTATCTTGCACGTGCAGGTTAGCTATCTTGCACGTGCAGGATAGCTATCTTGCACGTGCAAGTTACTATCTTGCACGTGCGGGTTAGCTATCTTGCACGTGCAGGTTAGCTATTTTGCACGCGCAAGTTACTATCTTGCACGTGCAGGTTAGCTATCTTGCACGTGCAGGACAGCTATCTTGCACCTGCAAGTTACTATCTTGCACGTGCAGGATAACTATCTTGCACCTGCAAGTTAGCTATCTTGCACGTGCAGGTTAGCTATCTTGCACCTGCAAGTTACTATCTTGCACATGCAGGTTTTCTATCTTGCACCTGCAAGTCTATACTATATTTTAGAATGTCTGTCTGTCTGTCTGTCTGTCTGTCTGTCTGTCTGTCTGTCTGTCTGTCTGTCTGTCTGTCTGTCTGTCTGTCTGTCCGCTAATGAAATGAATATTGGGCTATCCAGAGTGCCCAAAATGTGTCTACTAGGGGTACTTTTTTATGGCGGAAGTCCTCTTCGGGTTTAAAAAAGTGTGCGGGGTGGGGTGGGGACAGGGGCCAGGAGGGGCACCGAAAGTTATGACCAAATATTTTTTCATCGATATAGGTCTTCAAAGGGGTCTACTTGGGGTAACCTTTTATCAGGAATCTCATGATGGTGTTTAAAAAAGTGGCGGGGTGAGGTGGGGAGGGGCAAAATTGGTTGATTTCACCGATATAGGACCTCAATGGGGTCTGCTATGGGTAACTTTTTACCAGGAATCTAATGGTGGGAGTTTAAAAGGTGACAGGATCGAGTGCGCCGCCCGTAGGGCGGTCTGGGTCGAAAAATACGCGGCCCCTATTTTTTTTTTAGGTACTTTTTTATGGCGGAGATCCTCGTCGGGTTTAAAAAAAGGTGCGGGGTGGGGTGGAGGCAGGGAGGGGCAAAAGTTAGACCAACTTTTTGTTCACCGATATAGGTCTTCAAAGGGGTCTACTTGGGGTAATTTTTTGTCAGGAATCTAATGGTGGTGTTTTAAAAAGTGGCAGGGTGGGAGTGGGGAGGGGCAAAATTGATGGATTTCACCGATATAGGACCTCAAAGGGGTCTACAGGGGTAATATATTACCAGGAATCTAATGCTGGGGGTTTAAAAAGTGACGGAATTGAAGGGGTTGAGTTTGCCGCCAGTAGGGCGGGCTGGGTCGAAAAATACGCGGCCCCTATTTTTTTGTTTTTTTGGTGGGTACTTTTCATATGACCCATAACTTTTCCCGTGCAGCGCAGGGTAACCCTGCTAGTTAGTTATATTTGAGGAACATTATTTTAGTCATATTTGAAGTCGAGTTCATCAAAATTAGTATATAAGGGTTCAACCTGGCCCCAATTTGCCTGACCTAGGTTCGAATTTGCCGGACCCCCTCCAGGACTATGTAAATTCCTATCGCGGAGACAACCACTATAGACTCATTGGCCATGTTTAGTCGTCTGGCTATGTACGTTTCGCATCGCTTGCATCGCATTTGGATGCTTTATGTTGGGGGTTTGAATGGGAAACGTCAGGCATAAAGAGTAAAATGGTTAGAATTGCAATGACGTCGGTGACGTCATGGTGAGCTTGCGATGTCATGACAACGTTGAACGCTGTCGATGTCCACAGAGATGAGTGACTGGCACCTGCAAATTGCTATATTCCACCTGCAAGTTGCAATCTTGCACGCGAAAGTTACTATCTCGCACCTGCAAGTTACTATCTTGCACGTGCAGGTTAGTTATCTTGCACTTGCAAGTTAGTTATCTTGCGACAGCCACCCCAGCCACCCTATCTCAGAAGCCCCTGCTCTCCATACTTTCCCCATTGGCTTACAATCCCATATTTGACAGCCACCCTATCTCAGAAGACCCGGCTCCCCATACTTGCCCCAGTGGCTTACATTCCCGTATTTGACACGGTGACCTTACCTCTGCCGCTTGACCAAGAGCGACACAGTCGCCCTTCCCCTTCTTCCGGAAGCCCTTCACGCCAAGATTCCCTAATCCTACCTTCTCGGCCGAATACCCCTCATCACATCGGAGACCCGTCGACCTTATTCCACGAGCCCAGGCTTCCACGACCTGCGCCAGTGAACCAGGGACTCTACACCGAGCGTTCCGATTAAGAGCGGCACAGTCACTCTTCCCCTTCTTCCAGTACCTCAACAAGTTCGAACAGTCGCCTGACAGATCAGTCATTGCTGGTGATCACTATAATCCAGATGTGGAAGAATCGTTCGAAGAGTCGCCGGGACTAATTCTTTGATTACTAATTTTCTCATCGAAGGCTCATTTCAGGGAGTCGTTTGAAAAGCTGCTTCGAGCAGCTCCCCAGTTACACATCTGTATGAGTCGTTCGAGGTGTCAATTTTCGACGGGCTGCTCTAGTGGCTCCTTGTTTCGAGCCCTTCGAGTCGAGAGAGTAGGACAGAGTCGATCAGGGAGAAGAAGGGTCGAAAGCCTGAAAAGGAACAACCCTGTTCCTGTTAAGGGGTATTGAGACCTGGCCAAGCAGGGTCTACCCAACAGAATGGCCACCTATAGGGAGACATCGGCTATTCAAAGACCCTACGGACGTCCAGTCACTCACCTCTGTGGACATCGACTGTGGTCAAAGTCGTCATGCCGTCGCGATCTCACTGTGACGTCACCGCCGTCATTGCAACTCTAACCGTCTTTCACTTTCTATGCCTGACTTTTCCCATTCACACCCCCAGCATAAAGCATCCACACCTAGCCTGCGATGCAATCGATGCGAAACGTACATATCCAGGCGGCTAGACATGGCCAATGAGCCTATAGTGGTTGTCTCAGCGATAGGAATTTCCGTAGTCCGGGAGGGGGTCCGGCAAATCCTAACCTAGGTCCGGCAAATTAGGGCTAGGTTGGACCCTTATATACTACTTTTGATGGACTCGCCTTCAAATATGACTATAATGATGTTCATCAAATATAACTAACTTGCAGGTGCAAGATAGGTAACCTGCACGTGCAAGATAGTAACTTGCGGGTGCAGATAGCTATCATGCAGGTGCAAGATAGCTAACCTGCACGTGCAAGATAGTAACTTGCACGTGCAAGATAGTAACTTGTAGGTGCAAGATAGCTAACCTGCACGTACAAGCTAGTAACTTGCAGGTGCAAGATAGCTATCCTGCACGTGCAAGATAGCTAACCTGCACGTGCAAGATAGTAACTTGCAGGTACAAGATAGCTAACCTGCACGTGCAAGATAGCTAAGCTGCACGTGCAAGATAGTAACTTGTAGGTGCAAGATAGCTAACATGCACGTGCAAGACAGTAACTTGCAGGTGCAAGATAGCTAACCTGCACGTGCAAGATAGTAACTTGCAGGTACAAGATAGCTAACTTGCACGTGCAAGATAGAAATAATACTCAACTGGCGCCTCAACGCTTCCGTATTAAACAAACGCTTACTGAAATATTTTGTCCATGCAGCTAGTAATGCCACACCAAGACCTGCGAATACCCAATTTTTCTTGAAAATCTAGAACCTGTATTTAGAGATATCCACGATAAACATGAATTTTTAAGCTTTTAAGAGGTATATATCTTTAGTCAGTCCAAAAGGGATTGACTCTTAGTGTTTTAAATACCCTTATTACTTACAAAAATGTTCCTCGATGAACTCCACTCCCAATAAAGGAAGTTATGTTTATCTCTCGTGTACACGTTGTTGGGTGCCCGAAAACAGCCCATTTTGTCAAAATTTCGATGTTTGGCAGCCTGTAGAGGGCTAACAAAAGCTGAGCCCAATATCTCTTGTATGAAACTGTAGTATCGCCGACAGGTCTAACAGTGATGAATGTTTAAAACAAATCTACAAGACGCGTTCTGAGAAATTGGCGATAAATTGCAATTTTGACAATGTATTGCCATTTTTGGCAAAGGAAGGGCGAAATCGAAAATTCCGCTTTGGTACATTTTTAGATTCTGAGCCCTTCTATACGTGTGCACAATTCTGAGAACATCGGTTCCAAAATGGCTTCAGAATCGTACGTACAAAATTTGTGGAAAAAAACATAATCCGTAAAAACATTTATCTTTTCCAGCAGAAAAAAAACATATAATTGTCGTGGCGATGAATAAGATGTTGGATTACTTCCCCTGCATTGCATCACTACACGTCTGCTTTTGTGAGAAAATGAATGTATATGAGAAATTTTAACGAAAACATGAAATAGTTTGGTTACAATTTGAAGGCTGGTTTAACGAAAACATGAAATAGTTTGCATACAATTCGAAGGCTGGTTAAATAAATTCGTTACGGAGCGCTTAGTTAACGGATATGGTGTCACATGAAACTCACTTTTTCGAAGGCTGGCAATTATGCCAGCCTTAAAAAAAGTGAGCTTCATGTTTTACGGGTCTGCTTGACGGACATGATGCCAAATGACGATCAGCAAGTTCAACATTTCTTTTACTTCACCACATGTGATACTTCATCCGCCTACTAAACATCCTGTAACGTATATTATTTGGTGATGAGTACTAGAGTTTGTAAAAAGATCTGTGCATCCCCTTGGAAACCCCAGATAAAAATAAAAAGGCTCAAAAGGAATGAAAACGCTCTTAATTCCAAAACTACGGTGCCTGATTTAGGACAAAGGGATTTCTTTTTTATCTCATTATAACGAGATACTTTCTCGTTATAACGAGAAGACATCTCGTTATAACAAGAAACGGTTCTAGTAATAACAAGGAAACCTCTCGTTATAACAACGTAGCATCTCGTTATACTGAGATAGCATCTAGTTATAACGAGAAGACTTCTCGTTATAACGAGAAAACATCTCGTTATAACGATTTAGCATCTCGGTATAACAAGAAGACATCTCGTTACAACGCGAAAACATCTCCTTATAACGACTTAGCGTCTCCTTATAATGAGAAAGTATCTCGTTGTAACGAGAAAACATTTTGTTATATGTCGTGCAAAATACACTAGAATAAGCTGCTCTACAGCCAATTAAACATAAAATCAGTTGATGCACATTGCTTCATTTTCATTGCATAATTCAGTGTTACTGCATAATGCGTTGTATTTTGTTAATTGTATAATGCAGCCGAACATCGTGTAATGATGCTTTGTTCGGTTATTAATCTATTCTAGACCTATTAGGTGCGTGTGTGCGGTGGTGGGGGTGGGGGTGGGGGAGGGGCATGGATTCCATAAATACAGTAGAATCCTCTTAATTGAATATCCATTTTGCCAGTCAAAATTATTCAATTAACAGGAGTATACAATTAAAAGGGATTTGGTCAGTTTCCTGGGTTCTGGAGATAAACCGAGCATTTATTGTCAAACAAGATATAATAGAATAAATGCCTGTATTGGATGTAGGGAGGCCATAGAGGTTGATAAATAAGGGGAATTTGGTGCGTGTTACAGTAATTTTTTCGACATATTACAAAAATGTATATACAATTAACAGGAGTTTACTCTACAACCCATATGCAATAAACAGATCAAATTTGTACTAAACGTATGGTAAATGGTTTTGTGTTTGAAAATTATATTCAATTAACAGGAATATAGAATTAAGAGATATCCAATTAAGTGGGCTCCACTGTATATAAATAACAATATGGGAAGGATGGAGTCACAAGACGCAGGTAAAAATACCCGACAGATATGAGTTCTACGATGTAAAAGTTCTGGGGTGAGTGGGTGCGTAGCTGCCCGCTCTGCCCTGGACATACAGATCCGTATGTCATCGGTGGGTACAGCTAGTTTGCCGCATCCAACCCTTATTAGATAGTTTCACACTGCATCCAAAATAGTGATTTATATCATAGTACTGAAAGAAGAAAGAATACACCAGTGACGACAAAAATGTGTAACAGAAAGATATGAAAAATGGTATTATACTGAATCAAAAAAGAAAGTATAATAGAAACAAATGTGAAAAAAATAGCATAAAGGATGAAATATAATAGTTCTAATGTTGTATGTTTGTGGACAAGAAGTCGTGCAAAGAGTTTAATGACATGTTGTTGTTGTCCACCCAACCGTATACAATTTTGCTACGGATTCCAAAATAGCACGTGCTACCCGGGAATGTCAAATTGAATGGGTGACCGACTATTTTCTTTGTGTTAAGTTGTGCTAGAGAGCCTGGGTTATTGAGAAAACACGCTAGATTTTGTCTTCCGATATTTTTAAAAATGCCAAGGTTAACCGAAAATTAGAGGTTGCGTAAGATTGGTATGCATGAGGCTGAGATACCCCCAGATGAGCTCGCTGCTGAGTTCGGAGTCACTGTGACCACTATTTACCTTCTCATTGGAAGGTATACAACCACTGGATCTACTGCCGACCGACCGCGTTCAGGTCGACCAAGAGTTACGACCCCTGCACAAGACCGACACATCAGGACGTCTCACTTATGGGATCGCTTCCTTCCGGCGACGCGTCAGCAGCAATTACTCATGGTAGAACTAATAATAGAATCAGTGCACAAAATGTCCGTAACAGACTCGCTGAACACGGCAACTGAAGTAGGCATCCATACCACGGACCAATCCTTACCCAACGTCATCGAACCGTCAGAATGGAATGGGATGGATACGTCAGCGTGTTCGCTGGACTCAGCAGCGTTGGAGTACAGTTCGTTTTAGTAACGACTCACGATTCTGCCTACGGCGCGCTGATGGTAGGGGCAAGAGTGTATCGCCGACGAGGTGAATGGTTTCCTGATGCTTGCGTGCGGGAATGCGACCGTTTCGACAGGGGTGGTGTAATGGTTTGGGCAGGAATTTCCTTGCACCATCGAACGCAGTTGATCTTCAGCGATAATAGGGACGAAATTCGTAACGCTTTTGTTGTCCCGTTGTTCAATGCTAACGTCGGATTGCAGTTATTCCAGAAAAACAATGTCCGATGTCACGTGGCGTGTATCTGTCGTGACTTCTTAAGGAGCAGAGCATCGAACTGCTTCCCTGGCCCAGTCTTTCGCCAGCTTTGTCGCCAATCGAGCATCGTTGGGATCAACTGGATCGTCGGGTACGGCTTCATGATCTTCAGACGTTAGGCGATTTACATAATGTTCTAAGGCAGGAGTGGAACGCAATACCACAGGGTGACATCCAGAGATTTATCAGATCCATGCGACGTCGATATATTGCCATGCATCCAAGAGGCAAACTATGGACATACACGCTATTGACTGCATGTGTGAACTTTTCATTTCACCCTTTGTCTGAATTGCGACGTCCTGACGTGACGCTGGTAACAGTAAGAATATGAAATTATGCAAATTTATACAGCTAGACTCGAAATCTGAATTTACAATAATTTGTTTGGGATTAAAGTCGATAATACTAAAAAAATGCTCCTCAAAGTTTATTCTACTTTCTTTTTTAACTCAGTATATATATAGAATATACCCATAGTAGCTTGGTGTACCAAATGTTCACCACTTGTGGGTAACATTTGGTACACCAAGCAACGTTGGGTATATTTTATTTATACCATAATCGTCAGATTATTAAGAGTCGCTATTATTTTTTCTCGATTTTATTGAGAAATTTGTTTTTGTTCACATGAGCATCGACGGGCGGTACTTGCGCTGTCAATTTTATCACCGAAACGAAAGAGAAAAAGAAAGGGCCTTTTTCATTTTAATAACATAATAACATATTATTTCGAGTTATGGATGCTTCATTAACATGAGACAATGCATGTTTGTTAATTTTTTGGTGTTTTATGGGGTAAATCCATTTAAAAACGTAATAAATAATTGCCACTTTCATTTCACGCTTCGCGAGGCGACGTGCGATAAATTTAGTCAAATTCGCATTCAGGTCGACGTCACCAAAGGTCAACTTGGATATAGTTCTACTATAGGTGTAAATTTTTACTATTGAAATCTCATTGCTGGCGTGTTCACCACGGTTGGTGTGTAAAGCTAAAATTTATGTCATAAGCTTTTCTTATATAGTAGAATAGGTAATCATGGTATAAATTGGTATATAGACTTGTTAGAAAGGCAAGCAAATATTTGAATCGTTTAAGTCCGGCGGTTCTTTGCTATGTAATTGCATACTGAGGAGGAAAAAACACATGGTGAAGAATGAACCAGTACTCCGAGGTGTGTTATGTGGGTGGGGGGAGGGGGGGGGGGCGTTAGGGACACATAGAATAAAATTAATGTGGGAAGTGATCAAGAAAAGAAGATCTCAAACAACAGAAAACTTACAATTTACCCATATACGAGTTTGGAAATCAATCCATGTACTTGGTTAGATGGTAAAATTCAACACACAACACAAAAGTGCAAGACCGATAAGGCACACCCACCCCACCTACAGACACACACACACACACCTTAAATCTTGTTTAGTTGTCGTGGTGAGGACTTGTTTTTTTCTTTTGTTATCGGTGAGAAATAAAGAAAACACACAAAGTGGGAAGACAGACCACCCCCCCCCCCCGCTCCCCCCCCCCCCCACACACAGAGACACAACCACACACACACACACACACATACACCTACCCATACATTTGCCCTGAAACAGCCAATACCACTCGAGAATGTTACACATAGGACTACTGTTTAAAGAAAATTTTGCAATGCTATTGAAGTGTTTATCACTTTGAGTCATTCCTTCTTGCACTGACAGAGCTCTGAGCTATTGTCAAACATTAGTCAAAATGGATATTTATCCAGTCGATCATTGATTTCTGCAAACATCATATACGTAGGAAGGCGAATTACCGAGCCCGCCTCTAAACTATACTACTCAAAGTTTGCTAAGCACCAAATATTTGACACATCATTGTGAAATTTGCTGCTTGTGACATATTTGCGATATTTTTGGTGGATATGATTGAGGAATGTATTGAGATGGTCCCCAGTGTTACAGTAACTCTCTTGACAGGCAGACATTTCGTGATAGTCATGGAAAGCATGTGCCCCTTGATTTTCATGATGTTTTCGTGTACTGTCTACATGTACATGACATGAGTAGGGTATTCAGTCTTCATTTCAACACAAACCCTTCTGATTTAATGATTAAATCTGGCAAATGCAAATGTAAGAATACATTTGTCTGAAGCAGAAATGTGGCGGGCTGTACGGATGGTGGAGCAAGGGCTACCCATCGTCAGGTTGGTGAAGCCCTTGGTGTGCACCATGCGGTGATCACAGGGCCTGGGCAAGATTTTCTGCAGTATGGCAAACCAGTAAGACGGCATGGTGGTGGCAGAGACAGAGCAACATCTGCAGCTGAAGACCGGTTTTTGGTCATTCAGGCCCGTAGAAACCGCTTTGACACAGCAACCCAGCTTCGCAGTGACTTTCAGAATGCATCCGGGGGTAAATGTTTCGACGCAGACTATCCGGGCAAGGTTGCACGAAGGTGGTCGCCAATCGAGAAGACCATGCATTCGCATTCCGCTGTCCCAGAACCACCGCCAGACACGATATGAATGCGCCATGGACCACGTCTAATGGACCAGAGAAGATTGGCGACCTGTCTTTTTTACAGATGAGTCAAGGTACTGCCTAGACCACAAAGATAGGCGGTCTAGGGTATGGAGAAGACCAGGCGAGTGATTCCATGGAGCCAACATTGCTGAGCATGACCGCTATGGTGGAGGGTCGATCATGGTCTGGGGCGGCATCATCAGGGGTGGACGTACAGAGCTCTGTGTCCTTGAACGTGGTACATTGACTGCGCAGCGGTATATAGATGAGATCCTGGATGTCCACGTCAGATTGAATGCATGTGCAGTGGGTGACAGATTCATTCTGATGGACCATAATGCCCGTCCTCATGTTGCCCATGCTGTCGGTGAGTATCGATAGAGGGAGGGGATTGAGCGTATGGACTGGCCAGCAAGATCCCCTGATCTCAATCCAATCGGACACGTCTAGAATGAGTTGCAGTTTGCAATTTCAGCCCGTCCAGTCCAGCCAAGAAGTGTCCAGGAGCTCGATGCCATGCTGGTCTAAGAATAGAACAACATCCCACAAAGTACCACCAGGAACCTGATTGGGAACACGAGGAGGCGTTGTCAAGCTGTAATTAATAGTAATGGGGCTCATACTCGATATTGAAACCATACCAGTTCGCTCCGTCAACTTTTTGGCAAATTGAAAAATCTCCTCTTTTACCAATAATAATATCCATGGTTATCGTATTCAAAAGCTAAAAAATAATGTCAAACACAAACAAAATCTTAATTTCTGTACTTAAATCATTAAAGATATAATTAAATAAAAAATATATACACTTTTCATTACAATATTTCAACTAAAACGTGAAACAGGTAGTTGAATATACTTGGTGCTCAGCACACTTTGAGTAGTATATGTGGAGGTCCTTATATAAATAATATCTCGTTATAACGAGATGTGTTCTCGTTATAACAAGATACTTTCTCGTTATAACGAGATGCTTTCTCATTATAATGAGAAGGTATCTCGTTATAATGAGATAAAAAAAATCCCGTATGTCCTAAATCAGCCACCGTACAGAACAACACTTGAGAGGTATTCGTTATTTGGTATTAAAACACAGCCGCGTTATCCGCCTCAGTGCATTATAACTCCGAATCGCCAACGTGAACAAACGGATCGACGCAAGTGTGTTTTCGGAAAACAATGACTGTGGATTCGTAAAATAATCCACAGTTATTGTTCTCAGAAAACACACTTGCGACAAGCCTTTTGTTTCCCGTTGGCGAAAGTCACGGTGTACAGGCACATATTTGGGGAGAAAAGCAAATGGACCTAGTGGGGGGAAGCAAAACGATCATTTAACTCGGCTATTATAACTACACATGTCTTTTAACAGAATGTTGTGTTTTAAGTCGGATAATAAACTCGTGGTGAATCATTCGGAGTTAGAAAACACTCGACCCTTCGGGTCTCGTGTTTTCTAACACCGAATGATTCACCACTCGTTCATTATCCCTTACTGAAGGTTCCTTGGCGATAATGGAATCAGTTGAGCTAAAGAAACTATTATCGATTGCTCGAAGAGGCGCCATATGGGGATCACCATGTAACAATTATTGTGACGCGAAAGACACTAAACAGTCATTTGCACTGACTTGATGTTTGGTATGCGTCATCCTTTTATGATGTACATTCCAGTTTGTTCAAAGAAAGTGTGTTAGGCAACATTTGGGCCCCTCCCAGAAGGCGCAAAAATTATAGCCACACTAGAGTTGCGGATCGGACCTCAATATACCGGTCCCATACCGGTCCTGGACTGGACCGTGATTCAAACAGTACCACCGCTACTGTACTGGCACAAAAAAGAACTGGGCCGAACCTTGGCTGTCCAAAGCGATTAAGAGAGTTATCGAAATGTGCAGAATCGTGGCTAGTTCGGGACACAACGGTCATTTGTGGCCTTATACAACTTTACCTTTGAATTAATTAGCAAATTAATTATGAGGACATGGTTTCCTCACAGTCTAACATCCAAGTCGTCCCAGAAATACACAGACATAGAACGACACACACGTGTGAATGGATTAATCAATATGGCACGAATGCCAGCGCGGAAGGATAGAACGAGAGGTCGCTGGTCTCGAGTTTTATCCTTCCGCGATGGCACAAGTGCCATATCGGTTAACCCATTCACACGCGTGTGTCGTTCTGTGTTTATTACACACCTTCACGACTATAAAAGTAGTTATTAGAAGTACATTCAGTAATTCATTGGACAAATTCGTCCCCTGAGTTCCAACTTGTTCTATATGCCAATGGGCCTCAGAGACGACCTATCGACAAAGAGAACACATTTTATCGCCAACAAGTTTTGCGAGGGGAACTATTTTTAGCTATTGCTAGAGATTCAAATTGTAATTGCGGTGCACCAATGTACGGAATTGAGTTTCATTTTCTTCATGGTTTAGTGTTGCAAAAGATAGGGATTTAATAGAACAGGCGTGTAATAAAAGAATCACCTACCCATTACGAATGAGGGTATAAGTGATACAATATATCGTTCACTGAGTGCAAGAAGGGCACAAATTTTCAAGGCTACTATGGTTCAGCCCGATGGGAGGAAAATTTACAATCGTATATCGTTAAATGTACTGTGACACACCATAGTGTCTCGTTTTGATGAGCATGCCGCGGTGTGGTCACTGTCGTGTTCATTTCTTCTGCTTCAAGCATCTTTCAATCCGAAGGCTAGCCTTCGGGTTGGAAGATGCTTGAAGTAGCCTTCGGGTTGGAAGATGATTGAAGTAGAAGAAACGGACTGACGCGACCGGATGTTGTGTGGATTTGAAAATAATATATTACAGGAATGCCTGTATATTGGCACGTTTGCCTGCACCTATTTTAACTCATGGTGTAACCAATCAACATGTCTATGGAAAAAAGTGGAGGGGCACGTGTCCACTGTGCCCCCCCCCCCCCCCCCTGGTTCCGCCGTCTCTGAATTGCTGGACTCAATGCCAGCATAACATTCTCTTGTTACAAAAGCATAATACCTTATAGAATTCTAAATTGCTCTGGGTGTTTATCAAAAATGTCTGATATCCATTGAAAACCTACATTCACCCCCAGCACCAAATACATACTTGGAATGAATTAAAATGTCTCAGAGTGATAAAGAAAAAATGACAACACTGTAATGGACCATCTTGGGTCGGTCCAGTGGGGAAAAACCGGACCGCATACCCAGAAACCGGAGCGCATCGAATCGCTGTGTATTGGACCTGACCATCGACGGCGGTCTGGTGCGGACCGCATCACCTAGGCCGCGCCTAAACTTTCGGTTTTTAGAACTGGCCCGATTTTAAACCAAATTCGTTGCAGTAGTACTGGAAAACAAATGCTTGGTTCAAAGGAACATATTTCAGAGCATCCCATTTCATATCAACTTTTATCATATGACTCGTCCGTTTTGTTCACTTTAAAATATTTGATATTTTGTTTTCATATTAACCAGTGATAAACAAAGCCTTCCGTCAATTTCATTGGCCAATTTGAAAACTAGACAATTTGATTGGCTGAAAAAAATACAACTGGGCCACATTTTCATAATTTGCATAATTAGGGTTAGGAGCTTTCATTGGTCAATTTCAAAACTGGATAATCTGATTGGTTAAACAAAATACAGCTGGGTCACATTTGCATAATTTCAGTAGGGAGAATTTACGTTATCTGTCCTATTTAGGGTGGGTTATATTATATTAATCTTTTACCTACAAGAAAAACGCCATTCATTTTTTTTATATTTTCACTTTTTGCTTCCAAAACATAGGTTATGACCCCTCAATGGAACGAGCTCGACGAGCTTGTTCCAATGAGGGGTCATAACCTATGTTTTGGAAGCAAAAAATGAAAATTTTTAGTTATATGAGGATGTTTTTTTCCAAGTGCCGTCTGCAACTCAAGTTAGGTGATGGTTAAAAAGTCATACTAAGTGGCTAATGTGTGCGTGTGTGTGTCATATGATAAATAGAAAACGAAATGATTGTTTTTCTTATCTAATATTTATGAAACTCGTCCGAATTTTCCGTTTGGGCTCGCCAGAGGCTCGCCCAAACGGAAAATTCTTAGACTCGTTTCATAAATATTAGATGAGAAAAACACTCATTCCATATCCTCTATAAACTACATGAGACAGACATTTGTTACTTGTTTAGTATGATGCTCCCCTAGGAGTAGTAAAATTCAGTGGAGAAAAGTGCTATCGATTGCCTCATTGGGCACCCTAAGGCCCAAATTCCAAACATTTAAAAAAAATATATTTCAGATAGACGTTTTGGTGTTTTATCTTGCAACAGAAACGTATTTCGCTTAATACAGTAAAAGCGTGTAGACAAAATACAAATCCCGTGTAGCAACAAACGTTTTCACATAATTTACTGGTTCCATTGGTTAAATTAATACAGTATGTGGAGAGTGTATTGTCACTGAATCACCCGCAGAGTGGAGATCCCACCCAAGCAATAATTGTAAATTTGTTTCAAAGCATAACAAGCACAGGCAAAGTTCCAGCTAATGGACCATCGGGTTATACCCGGAGGTCCATTGGCTGAAACATTGCTTATGTTTTTTTTATCCACATGTTTAGAATTTGAAAGTGACACTTTGGGTGATAACTCCACTCCCCGGGTGATTTGGTTACAGTCCACTCTCCACGTACTGTATTTGGTATGCAGCCTCTAGGGAGTCGTTTTACAGTTGGAATATCAAATACTATCTCCGTTTTCAGCCGAATTATATTAGAATGGGGATAACTATGTTGTATTTGATTGTTTGGGATCGTAAACGATGGTTTTACTGTCGCAAGTATCCGTTTTACCGGCTCCGCGTTACAAATAACCGTTTTACCGGCTCCACTAACGCGTCGCCGGCAAAACTCAAGTTGCGACAGTAAAACCATCATTTACGGCTCCAAACAATCAAATACAACGTAGTTATCCCCTAATTTGGTATACAGCCTCTTGGTCACGGCAAATCATGATGTTTCTCTCGAATCGAATCGCGAATCGAATCGAACAAAAGGTTCGCAACCGAACTGAATCTCGAATCGAATCCATGTCTCAATTGTTGCGATACTATGGCCTTTTGGTGTTGCCTGTTTCCGTCGTGAACCCAATATCAACAGAAATACTAGACCATTAGAAGACTGACAGGTATCACTAAGGTGGTCGAAGAAAAGGCCATTTATCGTTATTTTAGTGTAACAAGGCGCCATCTGCAATGCCAAAGCACTGTAGATGGCGCCTTGGCGTATTAACGGACGATATATAGTGCAAAGGAGCCCTCACGTAATCTGCATTATAGCTTCAAATGTCATTTCTATGAATTTTCTGACTGACTTTGTGCTATCTACTCAACCCTTTGAACCTCAGAGGCCGTTTTTACGGCCTAGTAACATGATACTTCATAATTTCATTAAATAGGTTGACTTTTGAGTGAAGGTGTGGTGTGGACCAATCAATATTTTCAACGTGCAGCCTTAGGGCTGCACGTTGAAAATATTAATTGGTCTACCACCAAATAATGTATATGGAATCTTCCCGTTGCTGCCATTGAACTGATATGGAAGATACCACTAGGGTTCAAAGGGCTAAGACTGGATACGTTCAATCTTATTCATCAGAAAACTGCAGGGTGAGTTGTTATCTTCAGAAAATCGACAATAAAAAATTATATGAAATCCATATCTCTCCAGGATGCTTTTTTTCGAATAATCCGGTTGGTTTCGAATCGAATCAGTGACAAATTCGAAATTGTATCGAACCGCAACCCTTGCAAAATCCTGTATTGATGTAGAGATTTTAGTGTGTTCACAGAAAGTTTCTCACGCAACATTTAGGCTCCACCTCGTAGGGGCATAAATTATGGCCGCCCCTTAAGTTTCAGTTCCTTTCCGTAACTTATATTACCACCATGAGATGTTGAATTTCTCCCCTTGCATTGCAACACTACTCGTCCTAACGAAAACACGAAACGGGTAAAGCCTCGCCTAATATTGTTCTCACTTCGCCTCATGTGACACTGTATCCGCCAACTGAACGTCCCGTAACTAAACATCGCGTAACTTATATTATTTCCGAGATGGTGTATAAGAGTAGAGGCCTCGTCTCTGGGCTTATGTTGACGAGTCCAAAAGGACGAGTCGATATATAATCCAGGATCGGGGTCGAGACTTCAGTACATCAAATTGGAAACCCACATGACGGTAATACCCAATTTATGTTACAACACTCCCGAAAAATGGCCAACTCGTCATTTAAACTAGAAACTATTTTATTGTACGTAAATCAACAACTCAGCACACTTGTATGAGTGATTCGGCCTTTCGAGGAAATCCCGTCAGTAGTATGTCTCGGGCTTTTCATGGGTAAGTTGGATGACCCCGGTGGAATACCCCGGAAGTGACGTCATGTCACGTCACCCAGTGGCGCCATGTTGTGTTGTCATGGTAACCCGTGTGAGCAGCCATGTTGTTACGTCATCTCTATAGTAATACGTGGTGTTAGTGTGCATGTGTCGCTTGAATCAAGAATGTTTCTTTTGAATTTACGCGTCGAATATTCAACGTCAACCATTTGCAGGGGATGATGGACGGGGTTAAATGCATATTAAATCGACAAGCTTTATCGACCTATATAGTATTACCGAAACCACTGATGTAAACATGTCGTCCCCTTAGTTCCAATGTGTTCTATGTGCCAGTAGGCAGCCAGTAGGCACATAGAACACATTGGAACTCAGTGGACGATGTGCACAAATTGAATTATTCGATTTGCTTTTTGAGCGAGTGCAGTCGGGAAATTTTGAAAGTATATAATGCATGTTGTAAGATAAAATGGGAGCTTTCGCAGATAATCACCGCAAACAGTAACAACATTCAGTAATTGTCAGTTCTCGTTGCTTGGAGTGGGTTATGAATATGAACGAAAATAATGGCGGAGTGAATTCAACCTTAATGGGAGGGTGGTGGTGCATTAGCTGGACGACGGATGCAGTTATACCAGGTTCGAACCTCATCGATTCAATTTTCTGCCAGTTTGGTAACAGTAACCATCGGGTGGGATAATTGATTCATAGAGACGACATACAATTAAATTTGAGCAGGTGTATCCTCACGGATCACCTAGCATCTGGAAGTTTAGTGTTAAAACTGGAATCACATAATAATATACGCTGAGATTAGAAGTAAGAGCAGTGAGTGAAGTTGGGATTCCAACGGATCCGTGACAGAATCCCACACGACGAATTCCCCTTGACAATATCCACCCCGACAAAATCGCCGCCTTCCAAAAGTATCAAATATGACAAAAGCCCCTTCACAGAAAAAAATTCTTATTAATATTATTCATCGATTCAAACATATAAAATATACGTGTTATGGAAGTGTTGTACAACTGTCTTGTCTTTAACCCTCTGCACACTGAGGTCGAAATAACATTAAATTTTCAAGTCATCATTTTTCCCATCATGCAACTAGGAATTTACCCAATTCAGTCTTGTTTGACAGATCATTTTTCCATCATGCAACTAGGAATGTAATCAATTTAGTGTTGTTTGACAGAGCCCATAGAGCTCTGCCAAACAGCATTGAACTCGATAAATTCCTTGTTGAGTGATGGGAACAATTTGTGACTTGAACATTTGATTTCTAGACAGCGGTGTGTATAGGGTTAAAGCTATTCTTTTTTCACTCAATTAATTTGTATATGAATGTAAAACAAATCTTGGACTACTTTTTTCTGAACATGTGCTGATGTTTTTCGTCCCTAACTAAGTGCTGGTCAGCAGATGAAGAGGTCTTGTTTCCTATTAAAAGGTCATATCCTAGGTTATTGGATATCTTCGACCAAATGGTTATTTTAAACAATGGTGTTATTTTGTTGTGGCGTGGATTTAGTAAAGAATTCACATAAATGGTGATGTGGCAAAAATAATCTGTTTGGGAGCCGCCATTTGGAAGTTGACGATTGGGACAATTTGTGAGTAAATTTGCTTTGCGAAAGCCTTTTTGTAAAAATGAATTAGAAACCCATATGTTTTTTTCTTTATCAGAATGTTCCTCCTATGCTGTGGAACCATCAGTAGAGGAATAAAGAACAACTAAAACGTACTTTTATCGCTACTGATTGGAAATTTATCCCCAAAATGAGACAATTTTGACCCATTTTCGCACTATCATCTGTGTCATTCTGCTGAGTGTATTTGTTTGATAAATTCAAATTTTGATAGTGTGCTCTTTTCTCCAGGAAATGTCACTCTGGGAGCTTCGGAAAACTGTAAACATTGTGAATAGATAGAGAGTAATCGCTTGACTGGACTGGTTACTTGAAATAATTCATGAGAGGTGAGGGACGTTGTACAAACACGAGTGCGCGAATGCGCACGAGTGTTTTACAATACAGTCCCTCGCCTCGAATGAATTATTTCACGTAACCAGTCCAGTCAAGCGATTACTCTGTTTATTACTTTTCATTATTCGCGATAATTATATTATTTAACCCTTTACCTAACGTAACGGCCAAAACCGGGCAGCGCTATTCTCAAAAATCGCTAATTAATTTTCATTATTTTTTTCATTTTTTGTCTCTAAAACATAGGTTATGATCCCTCATTGGAACGAGCTCGTCTGAGAGGTCATAACCTATGTTCAGGGGGTTATGTCGAAGAGTATTTTGACGTGGGGGATTTGACGGTATCCCGATTCAAACTTCTGTTGGTAGAATCTCATACGCTACGAAACTTCATTTTACAACATGACATATATAATTATTTGTTTTATTGGCATTACGATAAAGTACCTTTGTTATTCCAGTAACGCCAATGTTTCCTCCAAAAGCCGGTGTAGCATGTCCTATCCCGCACGCACCGGCAAATGCACTCATGACCCCTTCCATCATAATTCCACGACTAACTGCTGCTGCTGGGGGCGGCGGAACAAAGCAGGCTCGTGAGCAGGCGTAATAGTCACCAGTGGAGTCGAGAATAGTAGACACCGAAGCCAGTAGGAAACTTACTACCACAGCGGCATTGAATGATGGCGTGCCAAACTGACCTGTTTAAAGGCAATGAAAATGAATGTGTCACGTGACACTGTAGCTCAACTTGACAAACTTGAACCGGGTAAGTTATATGTGAAATGGCAGAATTGAAGATCATTGGTTCCAATGTTATTTGGTGAAACTTCGACATAACAGCATTGTGTGCACAACGTCAGAGCAATCTATGCATTTTTAAATATAAACCGTAAGGCTGGCTAAAGGAAGAATATTGATACACAAATGCAGTCAGTTCAGAGGTCATTGTAAATGGCAATTGTTTTCACAGAAATGAATGCTAATCGATAGCTCTTATCTGGAGGTCTCGCCTAATGAGCATGCCAAGTCCAAAAATAATCCTGTGATAAATGTGCCCTGTAGGTCATGTCAAAGAAGAATGTTGATGCACAAATGCAATGAATTCAAGGGTTGTTGCTAACAGCAACAGTTTTTGATGGAAATGAAAAGAAAACCGATAGCTTCCATTTTGGTCACCATGAATAAGCATACCAAGTTTCAAAACAACCCGATAATGAATGCGCCTTCTAGTAGTACCAAAGAAAGGTGTTAATTCTAATGGAAATTCATAAATAGGCCCTGTAGAGAGTGCAAAAGGGACAAGTTGCTGCACAAATGTATTCAGTTCAAAGGCTGGCATAACGACAATAACTTTTTATAGAAATGACAGAAAATCCGTAGTTCCCATCTAGAGGTCACCCCGAACACGCGTACCAAGTTTCAAAGCGATCCGATCATAAATGTACTCTGTAGGATGTGCAAGAGGAATATATTGATGCCTGACTAAATTAAGTTCGAAGTTCGGAGGTTGCTGCCAACGGCAACGTGTTTTGATGGAAATGGAAGAAAATCGATCGCTCCCATCTAGAGGTCACCCTAAACAAGCATAACACGTTTCAAATCAATCTAATCATAAATGTGCCCTGCATATTGATGCATAACTGCACTAAGTTCATCGAAGGTCCTTGTCAACGACAACTATTTTTGACAGAGATGGACGAAAATCAATAGCTCCCATCTAGAGGTCACCTCAAACAAGCATACTAAGTTTCAAAACGATCCGCTCATAAATGCGCCCTGTCGGGCGTGCCAAAAAATATATTGATGGCTGACTAAACTAAGGAAATGGATGAAAATCGACAGATCCCATCTAGACGTCACTCCAAACAAGCATACCAAGTTTCAAAGCAAGCCGATCATAAATGCGACCTATGCAGAGTTCCAACGGAAATTGCGGACATACGTACGCCGACAGACGAGAAGTGACAGAAACAGCTCAGATTGACTATGTCAAGTTGAGTTAAAAATCGATAGCCCTGTCTGGAGGTCACTCCATGCAAGCATACCAGGTTTCAAAACGATCCAATCATAAATGTGCCCTGAAGGGTGTGCCAAAGGGAAATATTGATGCATAGCTGCACTAAGTTGATCAACGGTCGTTGCCAGCGGTAACATTTTTGTACGGAAATGACAGACAATCGATAGCTCCCATCTAGAGGTGAGCCAAACAAGCATACCAAGTTTCAAAACGATCCGATCATAAATGTGCACTGTAGGGCGTGCCAAAGGAATAAATTGATGCCTAACTAAACTAAGTTCAAAGGTCGTAGCCACCGGCAACATTTGTTGACGGAAATGGAAGAATATCGATAACTCCCATCTGGAGGTCGCCCCAAACAAGCATACCAGGTTTTAAAGCAGTCCGATCGTAAATGTGCCCCGCAGGGTGGTTCAATGTGAAATATTGAGGCGTGTCTAAACAAAGTTCAAACGTCGTTGCCAGCGGCAATATTTTTTGACGGAAATAGACGAAAATCGGTAGATTCCATCTATACGTCAGCCCAAACAAGCATACCAAATTTCAGAGCGATCTGATTATAAATGCGACCTGTCGAGTGTGCCAAAGGAAATTGAGGTCGAACGTACGGACGTACACCAATGGACGAGAAGTGACTGCAAGAGCTCAGATTGATTTCGTCACGTTGAGCTTATAAAAACGAAAGTACCGTAAAGCGAGATACAACTTGTGTATGTGAAGGGCAGCGTAAAACGTTTACACCCACAGAGGGAACTTAACACCTATAGAGATGGACACAGTCATGTTTTGGAAGAATTTGGAATGTTGATTTCTGATCCCCTGCCGGGAATCGAACCGTCGGCAATCCGCCCGGCATTCAGGAGTCCAACACCTAAACCACTGGACAATTGCCCACCGTCTAAAACGATGGCTGGAATCCAGTTTTTAATTAATACTTTGTTCACTTTCCTTTCGGCAGCTACATGAAAGTGTGAAACGCGCTGACTACGGTACGGCGAAAGTGTGTGTGTGTGGAGAAAGAGGGGGGGGGGGGGGGGGGATGTGAATGATGCACTTAAATACCAAAATGAAAATGCGAAATTGAATTCTTTCATTACCGGACAGTACGCATAACTCGGAAAGAATAGGTGAGATGTGGGAGTATGTTTGAGACGGGTTATTACGCGTCGAGAACAAAGCTCGATGTATTGATGCTTTTCAAGAATAGATGTTTTGGAATTATCAAAATAGAGTTGCAGTAGACATGACAACTGGTACCCAGTGGCGGCTGGTCCTATGGTGGGCCAAACATGGTGGGGGAAGGAAGGCATTGAGTAAGGAGTCCCATTGACTTACTGGGGCCCTATCTCACTGCCCGACCATAAATAATTGTGAATTGTTTGCGTATTCATTTATCACACCGACTGTCAATTAACTGCCCGCTTGACATGTTCATCGATGAAATAATCTAAATTCTAAACAAAGGAACTTGTGTTTTTCTGGAATCTTGAATTTGGAGATTGTTGAAAGTTGAATTGGTGGACATATGTATATTAATTCTGCATCATCATTGTCCAGTCACCCACCTAGGTTATGACCACCATATGGGTTTCCAAGTTGGTGTATTGAAGTCAAGACCTCGTCGTTAGGCATATATCAACGAGTCCGCGAGGACGTGTCGATATGTGACTTAGCGGCGAGGTCGAGACTTCAATACACCATCTTGGAAACCCACTAGGTGGCAAAATGAAGTTTATCTTACAAAATCCCCCCCCACCCCCCCCCCCCCCCCCCACCCCCCCACCTTTCGTGACTTGCTCGCATACATCACTGTCCTTCTTGTACTACAGTTAAAACTAGAAGTCCTGTTACGAACTGTGCGCGTATCTGGGCTTGATTGCGCGTAGGAATTGCACGCAGTTGCCATATCGAATGGCATCCAAAGCACGACAGGTTCTCCTGGTTACTCATAGAAAACACAGGCAATTTTTCTGCCAATGGACCTCCGGGTTACCCGGAGGTCCATTGGCTGAAACATTGCTTTTGTACAGGCCATATGTACAGAATTTGATAGCCTTACCATGGTCGTAACGCGTTGATTAACGTGCAGATCGATGCGCTATTTGTTCGCATGTCGAGATATGACCTACTGTGATTTATTTTGTTGAGCTGGTGATTATTTATTTATTGGGGTTTAAGATCACATTTTTCTGCACAATGACTAATCACGACCATGCCAGTTTTACGGGTGGAGGGAGCCGGAGTACTCGGAGAGAACCACCGAGCAACTGTCAGATCCCCAACGTACTAACTCCACACATGCAGGGTTAGCATTGGTTGAAGACAAGTGCACCATCTGCGTGCAGTACGCCTTAGTCCACATCGTCACCGTGCCCCCAGATGGGCAATGGGGGTGAAGTGTCTTGCCCAAGGACACAACACTGTTGCCGCAGGTGGGATTCGAACCGATGAGCTGGTGATTTAATTATCATTTAATACTGTTATTGCAAAAGTTCGGCCCCATCGGAGAAAATTTTGACTTTTGAAATCGAAAGAACGCTGTTTCCTCTCATCTGAGCGATCAATGGCAGAAATTACTGCAAGTTTTTCGAAATGTCCTCTATGTGGACATTTCGATATACCGACAGTCTTTGCAATCAGATTCATTTTACCTTTTGGCCATTGTCACGAAAGTTTACGCACCAACAGCACCAACAGGTGTTGGGCTGCATCAAGTTTGTTGGCCCCATGGAAAATCCATTAAGGGGCCCACCGGGAATTTTCAGCGTCCATTGGTTTAATATTGCGCAATCCAAAAGAGAACTCATTCGACTTTTCACATTAACCACCGCGAAGAAGATAAATACATTTACATTGCGTCCCACCTTCCCTCCCACTCCAGCAGCTGTTATTTAACATTCAATATCTTGGTCTAGGTCTGGGCAGTTTTTTTGGTTTTTCGGTTCCGGTTTAGGAGACAGACTGGTAAGCCGAACCGTAAGACCCAGCAACAATCGACCGAATGGTTTTACTGTGTTTATGCGTAAACCCATCAAGCTATCTTATTGGGAGGAAACTGTCCTAGTGGCCCCGTATGGACTCTCGTCATCTCGTCTAATTGGGGCGAATATGTCGAGTTCTCATTGTCACAATTTCTCCCTTATTGACTCGTCCACCGGACTCTACCGGACTCCACCGGACTCCACCGGACAAGTCAATATAGCAGAAAATGTGACAATGAGAGCACAACATATACATCTGGAACTTAATTATGCACCCCCTGTTTTTCTTCGCAGTAGTGTTAATTTATTTATTTATTGGCGTTTAAGGTCACATATTTCTCCACAATAGCTAACCATGACTGTGACAGTTTTACGGGTGGAGGAAGCCGGAGTACCCGGAGAGAACCACCGAGCAACGGCGAGCAACTGTCAGCTCCCCGACATACCAACTCCACACAATAGCATTGGTTGAAGACAGGTGCACCAACGACGTGCAGTACGCCTTAGTACACAATGTCACCGTGCCCCCACGTGGGCAATGGGGGTGAAGTGTCTTCCCCAAGGACACAACGCGATTGCCGCAGGTGGGATTCGAACCGAGGACCTCTCGGCCTGCAGCCGGCACCTCTACCAACTGAGCCACCGCGCCCCCAGTAGTGTTAATAGAAACTGTCATTTCTTTCATGCTATCTTCCAGATGGCCAAAAGTGATTGTTTGCGGAAAGAATGGTCCATTGACAAATGAAAGACAACACAATGATGAAAATATGCAGCATTTTAATGGCGCTAATTACACATATCTGTCACTAATATTTTTGATGCAAAAATGTTCTCTCGACGAGTATGGCGCTGAAACGGTCCATGATGAAACAATGATAGCGAGTGTATCCACCACGTGCCCGAATGACAGCCTGAACCCTCCTCCTAATGCTACAGGGGAGCCTTCTGATACGGTTCAGGGGAAACTACTGCCACTCCCAGAGCAATGCAGCTTCCAAATCGGCCAAATTCTGTACAGACGGATCCCTTGCTTGCACATGACGTCCAAGAAAGTCCCAGTTGCGTTTTAAAGGATTCAAATCGGGGCTCATTGCAAGCCATGATAGTGTTGTAATAGCGTTGTTCAGACGGAATGCTCTCACAGCATGGGGACGATGTGGCCTTGCATTGTTGTCCATGAATACAGGCAAGTAGCCAATGGGTGGTTGTCAAAATGAGGCACGACAATCGGATTGAGAATGTCCCGGATGTACTGATAACCACTGAGATCAAGTACAATCACCATATCAATTTTACAATCATGAGAGGCCTCCCCAGATAGATCATTACTGATCCTCCACCATAAGGAACAGTAGGTCTGACGTTCCTGTGCACGTAAGAATTTGTTCTATGCCTCCACACTCTCATACGACCACCTGTGATGTGAAGCAGGAACCCACTCTCGTCTGAACAATGGACTCTCCTCCGTGTCCTGAGAAACCAATGTTGTCGTGCCATACACGACTCAAACGTCGTCTTTGATGCTGATCGGACAGAGCTGGACGCTTGATGACCCTTCTGGACCTCATACCCAGAGCTTTGAGACGGTTCGGACAGTTCTGTTGCACAAACGCATGTTGGGGAGCCAAAGGCGTTTCCAAACCCCACTTGAAGCAAAGGGTTCACGCCTAACAAACGAGGCGTGTCAGACTCCGATTTCCCAGAGAGGTCTTTTGGGGTTGTACGGACCTCGGTCGGTCCTTAACATCGTTGGTTTGTTGATGTTTCCGGACAAGGCTGCTGATGCTAGAATGGCAATAGCCAAGTTGCCTTCCAATAGCTTTGAATGACATGCCTGTTGAATGCATGCCAACGATTTGCCATCTTAGTGCCTCTGACAGTCTCCTCCTTGCCATGTCAATATTTATTGATAAAAGACGTGACAAATTTTCTTGTTTTATACCCATATATTGCATGTGGATGATAGCGTTTTTGCGACATTCGTGGGAAACGCGCTTCACGTGGACGTGCGGATGCGTTTTGGGTACGCCATCAACCAGAAACATCATCATGTGTCACTAGATGAAATGTACTACAAGACATAGCAATCATTAAAACATAATAATCAGTAATAGCAACTTCACTGTCATGAAATATTTTGGGGGTGCTTAATATTAAGTTCCAGGAGTATATATGTTCTTAATACATAGTTAACCCTTTACCCAACGTAACGACCAAAACCGGCCTGTGCTATTCTCAAAAATCGCCAATTAATTTTCATTCTTTTTCATTTTTTGTTTCAAAAACATAGGTTATGACCCCTCGTTGGAACGAGCTCGTCGAGCTCGTTCCAACGAGGGGTCATAACCTATGTTTTGGAGACAAACAATGAAACAAAATAGTTATTTAAGATGTTTTTGTTCCCAGTGTCGTCTTCTTTTCATGTTAGGTAAAGGGTTAAACAGAATCAAAACCGAGTTTTTTCCTGAAACCGAATCTTAAATATCAAAAACCTCCCAGCTCTATCTAGGTTCCATTTTTGTTGCTGGTTTGCACCATCGGGTCAGTTACTGGCATCAGAAATGACAGCAGTTTGTTGGTGAATGAGATACCACAATAGATCGAAGAGAGATAACTCTTTCTAAAACAGTCGATTCAGTAAACGATTTACACGTTTGAATGACACAGGTAAGTTATGGATATTAATTCGAAAAAGCTTTACAGGGAAGTTACAATACGTGGAGAGTGTATTATCACTAAATCGCCCGCAGGGTGGAGATTCCACCCGAGCAATAATTGCAAATTCGTTGCAAAGCATAACCAGTACAAGCACAGTTTCAGCCAATAGACCTCCGGGTTAAACCCGGAGGTCCATTGGCTGAAACATTGCTTGTGTTTTTTTGTCGATTTGTACAAAATTTGAAAGTTAAAGCTTGGGTGACAACTCCACTCCACGGGTGATTTTAATTACAATCCACTCTCCGCGTACTGTAGCTCCCCTTAATTTCCTAAAGCTGCCAATAAATTTAACACTAAAGGAAGATAAAAACTGAAATTTCGAAATGTCAGTGAATATGAATGATCGCTGTGCACATCATTTTACGTACACCGCGCACTGTCCTGCAGAGTAGTATAAAAATACAGAACTATGACGTACGAACAGGATCATAAATCAGAGAATTAGGCATGATTCTAAAATAATAGAGTATGATACTCAATTAATATAGTTACAGAAGCTGTTTTTTCCTCCAATCAGTTTCGACGTTTTATTATTCGCTGTGAAAATCCTTTCTAAAACAAGAAAACAACGTTTTTACCTTCTTGATGTTCTGTAACATTTTCCTGTTCATTACATCAACCGTGTGCGCATCGTGACTTATAATACACACACTGTTCTTTTCCTTAATATAAAAGTCGAGAAGGTGAGATTTACTAATATTATTTATTCCTGGGAAGAATAAATAGACAATAGTTCACTGCTTGGAGTAACGTACGATGTTTATTCTCGAGTGGGATGCGGAAGGTTATTTTCACGAGGCGCTAGCCGAGTGAAAATAATTCCCGCATCCCACGAGAGAATAAACAGCGTACGTTACTCCAAGCAGTGAACTATTGTGTTTATTATATTTCCCTGATAATATCTGCAGCACAAATACCCCTCTTGCGTCATCCAAGAGCAGTTTCCCAAGGTCGCTCAATTTGTTTTGACTGTTAGAAAAATCGGCGCATGAACACAAAAACATGAATGAATGAACTGATAATATGACGTCATCACAAAGGAATGCAATGACACTCGTTTTCAAATGGAAATTCAAGTGATGGGAGATATGAACTATAAAGAAAATCAACACATTTTGAAGAAATAATTCAATCAATCACCATGAATGAGTAGTCATGTTGAACTTTTTAGAACTTTGTGTGGATGTGTGCATAGATATTTTTCGCTGTCAGTTGGAATATCAAGAAGAATATTTGTCGAAGTGGATTGGGCGTTATTGCTGGATTTCGAGGCGGAACAACTGCAATGGTAAAAGTAGTCCGTCATGACGCGGAGTAGGATATCGCCGTGGGAGTTGAATAACACTTTCGAAGTCGTGGGAGTAGGATATGTTTTTTATTTACAAAGGAAAAAGCTGTAGAAATATAATCAAAACGTACAAGTCATTGTAAAGCGCATTTTCTAAATAAAGAACAAAAGTGGACAATTATTGTTGGTAGGCGTGGTACTCACAGGTATTCTCAATGGTGGATTATCCTTTTATTACTTTTAATAAACGAAAACAACAGACAGCTCCTAACGCTGTCTGCTGTTTTCCTTTGTTAAAAATAACAAAAGGACACTTTGCTTTATTTTCTACTGATGTTATAGATGTTTTCTCAACAATTAATTGCTTCTTTATTTGATCTTGCTCGCTCGTCAAATAATTTCAAGGGAGATAACTTTATCGAAAGTCGATTTTCATGACGAAAAAAGTCAGGGATGCTCTGTTTTTAAGACACAAATTGAAAAATAAAATAAATGTTGAGAGGAAATGTTTGTGAATAATGGATGATCCATTTATATTAGGTAAAGGCTTAATCCTTTATCCGACGTGACTTAAATAACGGGTCAGCGCTATTTATAAACGCTGGCATTGAAAGTTTATCATTTTTTCAATTTCATTTTCAAATACATAGCCCATTACCCCTCATTAGAGCTCGTTCTAATACGAGGTGATAAACTATGTTTCCGAACCCAACAATGATGTTTGGTGTTATTCAAGAAACGTTTTCTAAAATGACGTCGTGTTAGCCAATTGGTTGAAAGTCGAGGGGGGAAATAAAATCTCCGGTAAAGAAAAATATAAATATCGAAACAAGAAAATATAGCAAAGCTATGCAAAAAAGGACGATGAGAAAAAACACGATTTCCGCGAATCTCCCAAATTTTTATGTCTTTCAAAAACTCAACCTTGTCAAATTCAGCAGGAATTCCTTTCTTAGTTTGAATGACGTCACGGAGTTCGTCTGATTATCTGAGTGTTGCCACTGTATTACGAGTGCATACAGTGGGATGTACTTAAGTTTGCCCTTTGCTACACAATCTGAATAGATAGCTAAGATTCACGTGATATTATTGTTGACTCTCCTGCTTGAATGCCTAATTTAATATAGACAATATACGAATAACTGTGCATTAGAGTCTGCTGCAAGAGAGTCACTGTGGGTGCTAGGAGAATTAATTCATGAGATATTATCACAGACCAAGCTGTTTGGATCAGCTGTGTTATGTGAGTCCAAGAGCCAAATTTCGTTAACTCTTACCTAACGTGAAAAGCAGACGACAATCAAACAAATTCTTGAATAACTAATTTTTTTCATTTTCTGTCTCAAAAACATAGGTTATGGCCTCTCATTGGAACGAGCTCGATGAGCTCGTTCCAACGAGAGTTCATAACCTATGTTTCTAAGAAAAAAATGAAAAAAAAAACAATGAAAATTAATTGGCGATTTTTGAGAATAGCGCTGGCCGGTTTTGACCGTTACTTTGGGTAAAAGGTTAAAACCTACACAATAGGCTGCCTAGTCATATTGGTTTGTGACGTCATTATATGACAGTATCGAAGATCTGCAGGGTTTTCCTTACACATTATAATATCGGCTAAGAAGCCAAATTCCGCGAAACATTTGTTGCTAGGAACTCGCGTTGGTTGGTATGGAAGTCACGCGACATGGCCAGTTCCGCATAAGGCCAAACTTCAAATGTATTAGGGATTCATGTATGGAATTTGGTCACAAGTGGCCCAGTACTTTCCCTGTTGCTAGAGAATCGCGTTCATTGCTATGGAAGTCATGTGACGTAGTCAGTCTCCTAATAGTCCGGTTTCCAAATGTATTAAGCGTCTGATATCAAATTCGACCAAAATCGACCCAGTGGTTTGCCGTTACTAGGTAATCGTGTTGGTTGCTCAGTCACGAGATACGGCAACGGCCTAATAGGTCGAATTTCTAGTGCATTATGGGTTTCTATACCAAATTTGGTTAAATTGGCCCTGTTGTTCGAGCGCTGTTTCGGGGTGATGTTGGTTGCTATGAACGTCAAATGATCCGTCGTTTCTAACCTTTCAACAGAGAGCTGGCGCAATGAATTCCCGTTATGAGCAAAGTTCCGCGTTACGGTAATTATGCAGTAGCACACACGAAGTGAAGTGCCGTGGCCTGCTACACACCTTGGTCATTTGGGATATGCATCATCGCTGGTGTGCCCGTGTTGTGACAAATCAGTATGAACACCGATGAAAACCAGCGATTCAACCACTTTTCTTATCAAAGCCTCTTCAGGCGATGATTTGCGACATTTCTTCTAAATTTTAAAAATATTTTCATCACAGTCAGATGGTCAAGGCCGACCCGGTCAGTCAAGGGGTCTCACATACCAGCACGTCCTGAGAGCCTCATACGCCATTGCCCATCACTGCCGTCCGCTCAAATTTTACAGTCCTGGTGATTGCAGATTTTAATGATTTGTTTGTTCCAATAATGTAATAAATGCTGTTTTTAGTTATAGTTCATTTCTCATTTTCAGATCGAGCTTGGGTCAAGCGGCCAATTGGTTGACAGTTTACCAGGGCTTTTGTAGACTGTCTTAGACGTGATAAATTTGTATTGTTCGAAAATCCGTCAATATTAGTTATCTTTGTGTTTTCCAGGGTGTATGGGAATTTACACCGGTTTGGGAACTCATACACCCTGAGGCGAACCTCAGGGTGTATGAGTTCCCAAACCGGTGTAAATTCCCATACACCACGGAAAACACAAGGACAACGGATTTATTTCCAAGAATTTTGGTGTTCTTAATACTTTAATCTATATTGCGGGCACAAATTGACAGAAAATTTGTACTTTGCAAGTTTCTTAAATAAAACCAGACAATTATGAATGGCAGTGGAACTGGCTCAATGAGCCAGTTCCAATGACATTCATATCTGTAATATTTTATTACCTATAAATATTAAATGTCCTGTATTTTTATTTTTGTTCCAACATAACCGAGAAGAAGGTATGAATTAATAATTAAAAATGAGTCCTTTTCTTAGCCATATATTCTGCTATAGTTAACCACGGTGTAAAAAAGCTACTGTGGATTGCAAGTTGAACCGTACCTCTCAGCCAATCAAAATGCAGTATTTTGTTTCATTCGGAAATAATGCAATATTACAGTTTTTTTAAAAACATTTAAATTAAAAAATTATTCAGACGGCACTGAACTGTTACTGCTAATGATGATGAAGCGTAGGGGCACCTTGATCATTAGAGACATTCTAGAGATACACAAGCAATAGACCCAATTTAGTTGGTAATCATTACTTTACACATGACGTACGTGCCATACAATCCATAAGCGACGACCTCTTTGATGGTGTCACTGACGTGCATTGGAGAAATATTTAAAAAACAATTTTCACACTCTGAACTCACCGAAAATGACCTATGGAAATATGATCTGAACAGAAAAAAATCCCCTCTTTCTTGACCACCACAGCATCGGCATTGTGAGATTCCTCAGATACAGTGAGCAGACAATTCCAGTCGGCGATGTTCTGAAATAAATTGACAATTTATTTGGAATTGCTAAATTTTACAAAATAAAATACTGTGAGGAAAACATTTCAAAAGCAGTCTCCTTGCCAAACTCTGGACACAAAACCAGAAGTGTGTACATTTGTAATGACGATCGGAGATGTTCAGAGAGTTTGCATTGAATGCAAGGCCAAGTGCTGCCCTTCAATTCTTAACCCGCTGAGTATTTTCAAGATATTTTTCATTAAGTCCAATCTTGACTGCTGCAGAGAGTGGTGGCCGAGTGGATACGTGCGCTGGTCTCTCATGCCAGAGAACCAGGGATCGATCTCCGGTCGGCGTAAGTTCTCGAGGTGTCCGAACACCTCTGTCATCATCAATTGAGGGGCTGATGCTGTCACAGTGAATGGTCCTATCGGATGTGGACGTAAAATGACTGTCCTCTGTGCGGTGAGAGACACACTCCGTGAGTAGTGAGGGGTGCCACTATAGGGACAAGCATTTAACACTGAGTCCCCCATATCCCAATGGTGCCACTATAGGGACAAAATTAACATAGGATTCTCCATAGGGTTTTGTCCCTATAGTGACATTTTTGTCCCTATAGTGAAAACATTGGAGGCAGGAAAATGATTTTATAGTGGCACCATTGGGGTATGGGGAATTCAGTGTAAAATGCTTGTCCCTATAGTGGCACCCTTGGGGTATGGGGAATTCAGTGTTAAATGTCTTTTGCGATAGTGACAGTCACGGGGGAGAGGCCTCCCAATTACTTTATGCTGCCAAATAATCGGATTTTGCTTATTTATCAATCTCTCCATACTTTATGCCGTATAACACTTTACTGTTTGGAAGGATTGGTTGATAAACATACAATCTCTTTCCCTGATCGGGTGTCAAATCAACTCCCCAGAGGGTATATTATTTTGCATAATACTGCATTGATATATTAAGAGTTTGATTTTGTCCAAAATAGCCCATTGCTTCAAATAATGATAAATATGAATTTAGATAAAGTTCACTTTCGAAATTCGGTTCAAAGGGACGTGATGTAATGGAATGTCCATCCACTGTGATTTCCAACTTGTTCAGATTGAAATGTTGGAAATTAAATGGACATGTGCCAATATCTCCATTTATATCTTTATTCGAAACTAAACCAAGAATTAATCTTTTTTATGAAACAGATGGTCTTCTATTTTTGACACCGAAGACCATTTCCAATGGTAAAAGTTTTAATTTCAGTACGTCTTATGGGCATTTTATAATTTGTTCGATCTATTTGTGCATTCAGATCATTCGCAAATTTGGGAATTAAATCCAAGGCTGGTATTCTGAATATGGCTTTTTGAATTTCTATTTTTCCATCTACACCACCAATCAGACAAAATTTAGTTGGGGAACGATGAATTTTAATTCTCATCTCTACGCCATTTGGTAAATATTTGTCTTGCACAAATAGATCTAAATATATTTTTCCTCTTAGTTGTACAGATTTACTGTTTGCAATTAATTTGTGACGTTCAACCAAACCCATTGTTATTTGAATCATTAGCAATTGCTGCATGCTGGCCTGGGGTATCTACATACCACATCTCACTAGCAGCTAGCTCTGTTTCTTCACATCTTTTGAATAGCTTAACAGATTTTCAAAAAATGCTCGATAATGATACATGTCTGTATTGGTGGTTATCAGGGAACCGTTCAATGTAACATCAATTTTACTGAACATACTGTGAAAGAAATTATTGATAGGAGTAATATTTGTATCATCTTCCAATACACTCCCATCTTGCTTTGTAATTTTGAATTGAACCTCAAGTGTTGATGATGCAAGATCTAACCACTTGGTTGTTTGTCTTGGAATTAAAAATTCTATTGGTGAAGAATTGTTTAAAGATGCAATAGGAAATTGCTCCATCTCACCAATATTTTCGACACCACTTGATGTTGGTGATACATTATCTGGATCAAATCCACTACAAAAATGCCCGCAAGATCCATGTAACATCATGATTTAATCAAATATATCAAGTGATCTTGAATTTCGTTTTGAATAAGATTGCCTTTTATGTGTCTTCCTTCTTTGAGAACGAACAACAGAGTGATGTTTTGGTTCTATTTCTGTCGTTTTATTCCCAAAGCAGCTTCACCCACTGATGTCATAAGATCTTTTGCATGAGTGAGCATTACGTTTTTAGAAGGTTTACGATTTCTCATCAATTCATTTGCTATTTCTAAGCCATGTTTTAATCCCTCTTTCTTTAAAGTTCGAAATGCATTTTTTGCAGTTGGTTTTATTAATGGTATTGCTGATCTTATTGCTGAGCGAAAAATAGACCCTAGTCCATAACCATATTGCCGTGGTACGCCTCGATACACTGGCATCATTTTTATAAATTGATTTTATGTCGCTGTCTAAAATACAACTTGACAACACTCTTTCCACTTGAAAAGTGAATGTTTTCACCAGTATTCCCATTTATATTTATAGTGATCTGATCAAAAGAAGATTTTGATACTGGTACATAATGTACATTATCAAATTCTTTATGAGTGTGCAAAGATTCATCACGTGTTTCAAAAAGGATCACACATAAAATAGGTGCTTCTATATTACATGGGTGATTTTAAATAATTCTTTCGTCCAATTTGGTAAATACCCTTTTTCAAATGTATGTTTGGTTTTGTTAATACGTACTATATTGCCAACTTTAAATTTTATTTTTCTCTCTTAAGATTTTTTACCATACAAAATTTGAGTTACTTCTATTTCATTTTCTATTGACACAGATGCAGGAGTTCTCTGAATACTATGATGGAAATTGTGAATGTATCCATGATCTATATTTTGTAATACATCAATATATCTTAATGTACGTTTGTGTGTAAAATATTTTCACATTCGTGTTTTCAATGTGCGTTGAAAACGTTCAACAATACTAGCTTTTGTCTCAGGATTTTCTGTTGTGAAAAAATTAATTTTTTGTTTCTTTAAAATTTTTTGCACATCTTTATTTTTAAATACAGAACCTTTATCAGATTGCAATGATAATGGCTTACGTCCAGAAGTTTTCAAAAATCATTGAAAAGATTTTGCTAATGTTTCTCTTGATTTATTGTGAATGGGTAAAACCCATGCATATTTTGAAAATACATTGATGACACAAACTAAATAATGAAATCGGTCATTGTGAGATTGTAAACTTTGTAAATCTGCTAAATCAATCTGCCATTGTTGATCAATTCCACCCACTACAGTCTTTCATCTTGCATTTTTTTTACGAATGGGTTTGTGTAAAGTGTAAGTTCTTTCTCCATTCAACCATTTTTTTCACTTGATCAACTGTAATGGATTTATCTTTTCTATGAGCTGCTTTGTATAATTTTTATATACACCCATAACCAGCAGAATGTTTTGTATTGTAATATATTTCAGTTAATAAATCATTCAATAAGCGTCCCATTTTTCAGAAATTCAACGTTTTGTCAATCTACGTTTAGGTGTTGATTTTGGTGTTTCTCCATCTCAATGTGGTTTCTTTCCTATCCCTATTTTATGTCTTGGAGATGTTGATAGAGAACTTTTTATCCAACTATCTTCTGGAGAACTTTGGTGTTTACTGGGTTTTGCATCCTGTTCTCGATTCATCCACAACCAACGTTCACGATTTCCAATAAAATCTTGAGGGATATTTATAGCTTTTAAACCACGATTGAACATTTCCCAACCGGTCGGTTTAAAACCTTTTCGATGTCTAAGAACATCATTGACTAAATCGATGATATTTGAACCTTTTATGGGTTCTCCTTCATAACTTAAAATACCCTGATCATCCCAACTCGTGTGTGGATGAGATGATAAAGCAAATAATAATGAAGTTGCTTTACGTTTCATTGTAACAGGGACAATTTCTATAATACGATCTCGTAAAAACATTGAATTTCGATCTGGCTCAGGCATAACCACTGATGGTTGTAATGCCTTCTTATGTGACAATTGAAACGTATGTAAATGTTCACCATACTTTCGTTTTTTCTCACTTTCTGATAACTCTGAATTTTCTAACACAGATGATAATTCATTCTGTAACTGTGCTGTATTAGTAATTTGAGGATCAGATGGTAATCTTGGTCTCGAGATTTTTCATTTCTAAAACGTTGCATTTCTTCTAACATTTGATAAGGTACAATAGCCATTCTCTTCATATTTTACTCACCAATTTATTTACAAGATTTGTTGCAACTCCAATAGCAGGCCCAAGTAAACCAAGTAATGGTAAAAAAACACCTTTTTGATTTAAAATTTGTTTTTTCATTTTAAGAGATACAGATTTACTAGCAATAGATCTTAGTTGTTCAGGCTTCGGTTGTAATTTTCGTTTCTGAGCAGGGGAAAGATGAATGTTTCCTTTTAAAAAATTATGACAACATTCTGCCATACAATTAATCAATTCTTTAGGTGCATTTTTCATAATTTGTATTTGAAATGATGGAGGTGCCAATAACATCCCCCATATTTTTTAACTAGAGGAATCTTATGAGATTTTTTTACCATCTTGCTCTCACTGGGTGCATTCATAAAATGATATGATAGACAAACATGCAATTCATTTTATTCAATGAAAATAAGAACTTATCTCCTTAACACGTTTAGGTGCATTCAAAGATGTGAAGCGTGTCGATATTGGAATGTTTTCTTTTAGTGGTATATGTCCCACATTTTGTCTACAACCCATAGGATCGTGTGATACTCTATTCCCCGTATTTGATATACGTGTCAACTTTAATGGTGGTACTATCTTTTGTTTTCGAAGTTTGCTCACTAAAACTGATTTTGTTTTTGTCCCTTTCTGAGGAGTGACTAAAAAATTTCCATGCATGTAATTTTTATCAGCATTTCGGTTCTTTTTAAGTGATTTTCGTCTCTTACTTTTGGTTTTTTTGAATGGTGAATAAAAATTTCGACTTGTTTTATGACCATCACACCGAATTAAATTATGAATGATAACACCACCAAAAAATCTACCACCACCTGGTTTTAAAATAATGTTTCGCTTGGTTGCAAGATCTACTCTTGGATTTGCAAGTTGTTGTAGATCCTCTCTATGTTTATCCATATAAGTTAAAGTTTGTTTTGGCAATTTAATTTTCTTATTAAGTATGATTCTACTTGCTAATGTAAACCATTTTAAAATTTTCTTGAAACCTTTCTTAAGTAATTTTTCTCTTGCAAATGGATTTGTCTGTTGACGTAATTGTTCTAATGATTGAATAAAAGATGCCTTATGATGAGTACTCGTTGAAAAAAAACTTTTAACAACTGACACAATCTCATTAGTCCACCAGTTTTTTTTATACTTTTGTATAAATGATAGATCCACGTTCATTTTGCATCACCCAAGGATGAAAAATATCAGTTCTCAATCTCAAAGACTCAGGAGTTTTAGCATGAAAATCAATTAATAACTAACCGTGATCAGTACTCTTTGCATCTTCATAAGATGTATTTAAATGGGGCAATTGAACTTGAATTGCTAACACTTTCATCTGTCCTTTATCTCTGGTATTTTGAAACAGAATCATATAATGTGTATTTAAACTTATGTTACGACTAGCTTTAGATTGTTGAAACATATTTTGTGTTATGTATATGACACTTGCATTTCGATGATGTCCTTTTCGTGTGAACCATAATTTATTTTTTTCTTCATCTTCATCTCCTAACATATCATCGAAAACTACAAGATTTGGAATAGTGACATCACTAACAATTTCATATTCATCATCAGGGATGCCTTCTATGAATTTAATATCGTCACTCTCTTTAAGTAAAGTATATGTATTTTGCCATTCTTTATAACACCAAACAATTTTTTTTTGTGGGGGAATTTGAAATAAGTCATGTTTCATATCAATAAGTTTTTTGACAAATTCTGTTTTTCCTGAACCACTAGGCTCTGAAATAAAGATATTACAAGGGTGTTGAAACAATAACATTCACTTGATGCCATTATTTTTTTGTGAGAAAGTGTTGTCAAAACACTAACTTATATACTTTCTGTTTCCATAGCTTCTTCAATTCTATGAGTGGGTTTTCTTTTTAAGGGCGATTTTAACTCAAATAAAGTTTCTGAAGAACTCTGATCTATTTGTGGCATACATTGTCTATATAAATAAGTCATGATTTGTTCTTCATAAATAATAAAATCCTACATAACTCTTGTCCAAATATTTTCTACATTATCTTTGTAAACAGCATCCATGATTTGTAATGCATTACAAAATTCCCGATACATTCCATCTTTTTTTCCAATTGATTATGAATAAATTCTTTTGTTATTGTTAGATAGCGAGGGGTGATCATTTGAAATGCATATAATAATGCCTTATGTGTGATCTTGTTTTCTAAGATGTGTCTTACTGCTTTCATGGTTGAAATCAAACTGATGATTCTTTTGTCTGTTCTGATGTACTTTGTACATCAGGGCAGTCAGGAAAATAGTTTTCTGGGCAGTCCGTAAATAAATCACTTAACTTATTTCTGAAATGAATTGCAGTATTATTGGCAATTAATTTACTGAATGATGTTCTTTGATCATCTAGTACCATGAGTGCAAATAAAGAATTTGAATCTGGAAAATTATCTAGACACTTGTCATATTGTTTCATTGTTGAAAATATTTGATTTAAAGTGAATCCATTATCCATCACTGCTAATATTTTATCAGGAGGTGTTTGCATACATGTGGGTGGTTTATATAATTGACAATTTCTTATCAATTGAATATAAGAACATTTTGGGTAGGGTGTAATACAGTTAAAACTAGAAGTCCTGTCCTGAAATGCGCACAAATAGCACGTCGATTTGCGCGTTAGTCTACGCGCTATGACGATGGAAAGGCTATCAAATTTTGCACATATGGCCTGTGCACAAGCAAAGTTTCAGCCAATGGACCTCCGGGTAACCCGGAGGTCCATTGGCCGAAACTTTGCTTGTGTTTGCTATGGGTAACAAGGAGAACCTGCCATGCTTTTGGTGTCATTCGATATTGCAATTGCGCGCAATTCCTACGCGCAATTAAGCCTTGATAAGCGCACAGTTCGTGACAGGACTTCTAGTTTTAACTGTAGAGCTTTTTTTAAGATTTTATGGGGAATAATTCTTTTCACTTTTACTCTATTGAGACTAAAATTCGCGTGTGATACTTTACAATATATTTTAGATACATGGGTTTTATTATACGCAAAACGATAGATTATCCAAGAAATTGTGGAAAGATAGAAATCGTATCCCCCACTGTGAAGATATAAAAGTTTTCACTTTTACGGTATCAATCAAAATGGCGGCTTTCAGAGGATCATTTCAAGGTGAATAAGAGTCAAATTATCACTGAAAATGATCCATTTGTTCTAAAAACGTATAATGAAAAGAAAATCTAGTGTTTTTGAGTGGATACCGATCATTTCAAGCAATAATTCAATACGTATTCACCTTGAATTGATGCATGAAACCCGCTTGTCCAATCATGGCCTGAAAGTCCGTAATATACGTTTTTGGTTTGGTACGTTCTTTCAAAAGACGTACCAAACGAAACACTTATACTACGACCATCAGACCATGTTCTGACTAGAAACCCGCAATCTAAATGAGCTTGCAAGACGCTATCTGTCCCGAGTATCAAGCAAAATCACTTCCGGGTTTCAATGATTCAATGCGCTGTTTATTTTTATGCATCAATACCCCTTCATTTTAATATTCGAGGTTTATGACCAAGAAGAAATCTTCTTAACTGCAAGGCTTCGTTGCGGAAGATGTTTGCCTTCACCGGGATGCGGCCAGATTCTGATACAGAGTTACCTACTTTCCACCACTTCCTTCCGATAAAGGATTGTGGAACTAGAGGTGGTGGGGCAACAATCTATACAATGCCTTCTGCCTTAAACGTCACGTCATCATGACCTGAACCTAGAAAACCCTGAAAGCCTATGGGTCCAGAGCATGGCCCGATTCTTTTTTTTTTTTGGTGTCATTTATCGGCCACCAGTCTCAACCAGTGACGCATGAAACCTCATCTCAACATCACAATAAAAAGTAATATTTATAGGGTATTACTTATGCTAGTTTAATATCGGGCGAGGTAACATCATATCAGCGTGAGACCGAGGGTAGAAGGCTAATGTGAAATTACTGAGGGATAATATCAAGGCCAATATGAAGAAACAATAACCTCTATAGTTATTAAACTAAAACAAATAACTACAAAAATTCTCAGGTCTGTTACAGTTGTCTGATAGAGCTGAAACAGTTAACCGATTAATCTATTAATCAATGATCAACATCTTAATCGATCCAAAAAGTAATTGATCGATTAAACGTTACTTTTGAACTACTGTATTATATGGGTTAACAAAGGAACAAACTTGCTCCAAAACAGGCAGACATTGTCACACTGACTCACACCAATTATATGAGACAGAATAAAGCATGCTGGTTACTTGCTGACATACTTGTTTATCTGCATGATTATCATACTGTATCAGTAGCTGGAAATGGTTATTCTCAACCCTTTACCCATTGCGGGTAGCAGACGATACATGCAAAATAAATTCATGAAGTACTAAAAATGTTCAATTTTTGTCTCAAAAACATAGCGTATGACCCCTCATTGGAACGAGCTCAAGGCGCTCGTTCCAATGAGGGGTCATAAGCCATGTTTTTGAGAAAAAAATTGAAAACAATAAACTTGAATGGAGATTTTTGTATATAGGCCTAGTCGGTTTTGTTTGTAATGTTGGGTAAAGGGTTCATGCTGTAAATCATCAACGGTATGGCAGTTATTCAGATATCTATTTGGACAAGTGATTAATCAGTTAACCAAGGGTAATCCAAGTGATTAATCGATCAAGAAAACCCCTTAACGTTTCGGCTCTATTTTCTGACACTGTTATTATGTCTCATTCTTTTCACAAAGTCTGAAGTCTTCTTTTCCCGTAGTTCAGTCATCCGAACGTCTCAGGGAAGCCGCTATATTGGGATAGCTGAACTACCTCTCCCCCCCCCCCCCCCCCCTCGACCAATCTTTTTATCTTGCTTAATCTGTTTTATAGTAGTTCTGGAAGATAATAAAATATTTGCCATTAGTTTATTTGAAGTGAATAAACAGTGAGTAAACAATAGCCATGAAATTATGTTATAATATTATTAATAGTATTTTACTTTTTTATAATCTATTTTTTATCATACAGTACATGGAGAGTGTATTATCACTAAATCCCCCGTTGAGTGGAGATTCCATCCAAGCAATAATTGCAAATTTGTTGCAAAGCGTAACCAGCACAAGCAAAGTTTCAGCCAATGGACCTCCGGGTTAAACCCGGAGGTCCATTGGCTGAAACATTGCTTGTGTTTTTTGTCGATATGTTTAAAATTTGAAAGTTATAGCTTGGGTGATAACCCCACTCCGCGGGTGATTTAGTTACAATCCACTCTCCACGTACTGTATGTCTCATTCTTTTCACAAAGTCTGAAGTCTTCTTTTCCTGTAGTTCAGTCATCCGAACGTCTCGGGGAAGCCGCTATATTCAGATAGCTGAACTATCTCTTCTCCCCCTTCTACCAATCTCTGCTTACGACTTTGAATCTTAGTTTACAATTAACCCTTTACCCAACGTAACAGCAAAAACCGGCCAGCGCTATTATCAAAAATCGCCAATTAATTTTCATTATTTTTTCATTTTTTGTCTCAAAAACATAGGTTATGACCCTTCGTTGGAACGAGCTCGTTCCAACGAGGGGTCATAACCTATGTTTTTGAGACAAAAAATGAAAAAAATTAGTTTTTCAAGAATTTTTTTTTGCAAGTGTCGTCTGCTTTCCATGTTAGGTAAAGGGTTAATTTTCTGTACAGTTCTCTTCTTTATTCTCTTTGTCCACCTGATCATCCCTTATTGTCATTATTAATTCTATCATTCCATCCACAAAACTCGTCCGATAGAAAACTCCCTTCTTTTATCATCATTAATAATAAGCAAATTAATAATCCAATTGAAATTGTCCAAGAGTTCAATACTTTCTTTGTTGAAATAGTGTATCAAAAGACAATACTACTACCCATGACCCATAAAACTTTCTCGGACGATTTGAAAACTGATTTCCCGAACACGTTTTATATAACACCAACTACCCCCCCCCCCTCCCCCCTCCCTGAGGTTATCCGTACTGTCAAATCAATGGCTGCTAAGACAAGTAAGACTGTGATAATATTAACTCCAGTTTGCCCAAACAGACAATTGACTCCGTAGCCATTCCCCTTGCCCACATAATAAACAACTCGTTCATGCAAGGTGAGGTACCAAAAAAAGAATGAAAGTAGCAAAAGTTGTTCCGATACATAAAGCAGAAGACAAGCATACTTTCACTAATTATAGACCAAATAGCTTATTAATAAAAAAAATAATGTCAGCCAGATTAACAAGTTTTCTGGATAACTTCAACGCTCTGTACTGCCACCAGTGGCGGCGCCAGAAGCCAGAAAATTTTGTGTGTGTGTGGGGGGGGGGGGGGGGGGGGGGGAGGCAACTAGGGGGGCAAACTCCCATGAAGGGGGTCAAATACGTAAAGGATCATATCATTACTTTGTTATGAGGTAGTCCAAACTTGGACCCAAAGTCCGTAATATACTTATACGGAAAAAATTATATTACGGACTTTGGGTCCAAGTTTCGACTAAATGTAATGGTAATTAGCGGTCCACCTTTCAAAAAATCCTGGATCCGCGTCTGGTGGGTCTGTGCGTGAGAGAGAGAGAGAGAGAGAGAGAGAGAGAGAGAGAGAGAGAGAGAGAGAGAGAGAGAGAGAGAGAGAGAGAGACTTCAAATAATTGAACAGTGCAAGGGAGATAATGCCCGTCTGTCATAATGCGAAATCCATGAATTTTTTTAGACAAGGGATATGGATAGACATGCCTTTGTTGGCTCATAACTTAATTATAACTTATAAGTATCTGCATCCGAGTCTTTAAATCTCTACGGCCTGGATGTGTTCATCAGCTAGCCTGAGGCTTTGGGCTAAGTGTGCATGGGAAATTATTGGGAATAAAAAAAGAGAGGTGTGTGTGTGTGTGTGAGAGAGAGAGTGACTGAATGTGTTTGTGTGTGAGGGTGGATGGAAATGTATGCGAGATGGTTGGGGGGGGGGCAAAGCCTTCGTTGGGGGGGGGGGGGCAAATGCCACCCCCCCCCCCCCACCCCCGTAGCGCCGCAACTGACTGCCACCAATATGGCTTCCGGAATAAACACAGCACAACCCATCCCATAATGCAGCTTTTAAATAATATAACGCTACAAAATAATAACCAAAGTAAAGATGAGACAATGGCATTATTTTTGGACCTATCAAAAGCCTTCGACGCTCTAAATAACGAAATTCTACTGCAAAAACTTTATAATTACGGCATCCGGGGGACCGGTAATAACTGGTTCAAAAGCTGCCTAGCAGATGGAGTACAGTATGACCAATACGGGGACCACCAATCCTCGCTAGTCTCACTTACATGCGGCGTTCCAAAAGGTTCGATACTTGGTCCCTTACTGTTCCTGATATACACAAATGATATCCAAAATTCAACCTCTTTGAATCTCCTGTAATTTGCTGATGATACAACCGCGTACTCCTCAGCCGCAAACACCGAACTCCTTAGTGGTTATTTTAAAAGAAAATTACCTAACATTTTCGAGCGGTGTTGCGCAAACGGCCTGGTAATAAATGCTAATAAAACCAAGTACATGTTTATTAACCCAAGCTGTAAGATCAGAAGAACGCATCAACAAACAAGTATTAACAATGATACAGTGAAAAAGAAAATGGTCATGGTGGAGAACAAACCCTAAAATTTCTTGGTTTATACGTAGATGACAATCTGTCGTATAAATAGAGGATATCTAGTGTTTTTGAGTGGATAACGAAAATTATCTCACGAGTGACCGAGACGAATATTTGTCTCGATCACAAGTGAGAAAATTTTCGGTATCCACTCAAAAACACTGGATTTTCTTTTTATTATACGCTTTTTATAAGAATCTGATAATTCCACTCGTTTCAATCTTGAATTGATGCATAGCTCGTTCCAATGAGGGGTCATAAGCTATGTTTTTTGAGACAAAAATTGAAAACATAATAAATTTGAATGTAGATTTTTGTAGAAAGGCCCAGTCGGGTTTGTTTGTTACGTTGGATAAAGGGTTCATGCTGTAAATCATCAACGGTATGGCAGTTATTCAGATTTCTGTTTGGACAAGTGATTAATCGGTTAACCAAGGTTAATCCACGTGATTAATCGATCAATAAAATCCCTTAACCGTTTCAGCTCCAGAGTGGTTGTAGAGCACCGTTCATCACTGAATGTCTGTCTTAGACAAGGCAGCTGTTAATTGTATGTGGTGATGACAATTGCAGGTCACAGTGTATGTGATACCGATCCTTGGAATTGGGTTGTTATATTTTGTGGACTTTACATAAAATAAAAGAACGCGTGTATTGGTATCCGGCGATATGCATGCATACTAACATAACTCTAATACCATTTAGATAATGGCTTTGTAATGAGATGTCCAGAAGAAATGTTTGTTCTTAGGCTTCACGCCACTGCCAGCTATATAGACGAATAAGCCCACACGTATCCGTTAGCTGGCTATGTCGTAGATCGGGTTGGTGCAAGATTATATAAAGCGATTGATTGATTGATTGATTGATCGATTGATTGATTGATTGATTGATTGATTGATTGATTGATTGATTGATTGATTGATTGATTGATTTTGCAATATACATGACACAAATAGAGATGATACATACAGTAGTAAAGAGTGTTTTAAGGATATAAAAAGATATGTAAATTAACATTACTCAAGCATGACAATATCAATGTATACTGCAGGGAAACAATATAGCCAGATTGGCTGTCTACCTATTGTCTCCCAAGCTGTCCATTGCGCAACCTTAAACCAGACTGTTTTACAAGTATGTGTTTTTACATAACGTGGCTAAAGAGCAGGGAAACAATTGTATAAGATGACCCAGCAGTCAGCTGAAACAATGGCACACCTCCTGGTAATGTACTTATTTTTTATGAAAATACACACTATGAAGAAACGACTACAGAGACCAAAAGTTGCACGAGGGGTGATCCAGACCAGTGCTAGGAATATGTTGGATACCAATTTAGAAGAGTAAACAAATGCATTAGAAGTAACGTTTTCTCACTTCACGTTTCTCATAACGTATTGTAACTATAAGAGTAGGGATTACCATACAAGGAGTTCACTACATGGGGATTAGTAATTTGGTACGCAATGAGAGAAGAACTGGGGGCCCAAAGACACCTAATAGCAAATCTCCTTCGTCTATTAGACGACGAAAAAGCATTGTGTCTCTATCAGGGACTAGAGTCGGGGCAATATGGATTATTGCAATCAACATTGCTCGGGTATAATGATAGAAAAAACGGTCATTAGTTCTTTTTAAATCGACGTCTGTCTGGTATACTTCTGATATTGCTATCTAACGCGTTCCAGATTTTGGAGCACGCGTTTGAGGGAAGGAAATCGAGAGATCTAATTCGCGTTTTATTGGATTGAAGAAGTCCAGTTCTTCTGCTCGACCTGCAGTGATGCAATGGTCCCCACAACCTGTACAGCAAGATATACGCTTTCCAGTTTATCCTGGGTTGTACTAGTTAAAGAGGATATCTAACGAGTTCCTAGTTTATATCGAAATTTACGAAACGAGTTCAGTAAACTAGGTCTGGGCCGAACTAAACCCACAAAGGGCGCGTAAATGGAATTAGAAACAAGCAGCGGTTTGTATAAGGCTTGCGATTACTTTACAAATTAAGATGCTTTGATTATGTGCAGTGCTCACAGTGTCCGCAGTGTCCACGTTAAGATATGGCAAGCTGGGCTGCAGAAGAGAAGACAAAGTGTGCAAGAGTTGTGAGGGTACTTGGTAAAGGCGATACTGGGTGTATTAGAAGCATTTAGAGAAACAAAGGATTCGGTTCAAAATTGGGAACATACGTGGTTATGAATTGAGTTTTCTAAGCTACAGGTTTAACCATTTAACTAACATGAAAAGCAGACGACACTTGCAATTAGTTATTCATTTTTTTCATTTTTTGTCTCAAAAACGTAGGTTATGACCCCTCATTGGAACGAGCTCGACGAACTAGTTCCAACGAGGGGTCATAACCTATGTGTTTGAGACACAAAATGCAAAATGAAGAAAATTAATTGGCAATTTTTGAGAATACCGCTTGCCGGTGTTGGCCGTTACGTGGGGTAAAGGGTTAAAGAAAAGTGAGGGAGCATAAGTTCCAGGTGGTTATTGGTTTTAGCTTGGATTAATATGAAACTGTTTTGTTGATGGATAACTTATGAAAAGGTGGGAAAAAAATGAGGGATTCTCAAGTAAAGCACGCCATTTAGTTGACAGCAACTTCTTTCAAAAGTACGTTCCATTTATGTGATCCGCGTATCCGTTACTTGCATTCTTGATGTACATTGCCCCCCTACCCCACCCCCTCCCATCACCCCGTAGTCCTAGGACTTAAAACGGGAAACACATGTGAAAAATAATAAAAAAAATAGATCAATTGAGTTGAAGTCCAAGGTTTTTATCACGGCATCTTTGTGTTACAATGCTCCATACCAAGGGAGTATGCATGGTGTTACAACGTACTCTACCAGGGGGGCAGCTAAGATGGAGGAAGTGTGCCCTCCACCACCAAATATTTTTTTCTATGCCATCTGAATTGAAGTCTTGGATAGATCGATGCTCTTTTGCTGTAACGGGACTAGGTTTAACCCTTTACCTGCAATGAAAAGCAGACGACACCTGCAATTAAAATTCTTGAATAACTAATTTTTTTCATTTTTGTTTCAAAAACATAGGTTATGACCCCTCATTAGAACGAGCTCGACGTGCTCGTTCCAAAGAGGGTCATAACCTATGTTTTTGAGACAAAAATAAAAACAATAATGAAAATTAATAGGCGATTTTTGTGAATAGCGCTGGTCGCTTTTGAGCGTTATGTTGGGTAAAGGGTTAATACTTGGACTTATGTCACACACAGTCAACGAGACAAATGGAGGTCCGTAGTACCTAATTATGGCTGTTGTGAGCCCGGCATTGACAATTTGGAGTATCGTACGTTCAAATTAAAAAGAACTTGGGAAGACCTCGCGCCACCACTGCCACAAATATTTTGCCCAAATAAATTTTCAGTAACCCTCAAGCGTTTTAACTTTTATCCTGACTCACTATTTATTTATTTATTTATTTATTTATTTATTTATTTATTTATTGGTGTTTAAGGTCACATATTTCTGCACAATGGCTAATCATGACCACGACAGTTTTACGGGTGGAGAAAGCCGGAGTACCTGGAGAGAACCACCGAGCAACGGCGAGCAACTAGCAGCTCACCAACATACTAACTCAACACAAGCAGGGTTAGCATTGGTTGAAGACAGGTGCACCATCGAAGTACAGTACGCCTTAGTGCACAGCGTCACCGTGCCCCCACATGGCCAGTGGAGGTGAAGTGTCTTGCCCAAGGACACAACGCGGCTGCCGCAGGTGGGATTCAAACCGAGGACCTCTCGGCTTGCAGCCTGCACCTCTACCTTCTGAGCCACCGCGCCCCCTATTTATTTATTTATTTATTTATTTATTTATTTATTTATTTATTTATTTATTTATTTATTTATTTATTTATTTAGTTATTTATTGGGGTCAACGATACTTTCGACAGCCAGGCTCATCTGGTGTCGGACAGTTTTACGGGTGGAGGAAGCCGGAGTTCACGAAGAGAACCACCGTGCAACGGTGAATAAATGTCAGACTCTCCAGCATACTAACTCCGCGCAAGCAGGGTTAACATTTGTAGAGGACAATTTCACCGTCGACCTGCAGTACGCATTAGAACACAGCGCCACCGTGCCGCCACGTGAGCAATCAGTGTGAAGTGCCTTGCCCAAGGACGCAACACAGTTAACCCTGGCGGGGATCGAACTATAAACCTCTCGTTTTGAAGTTCAATGCCATAACCAATGAGCCACTGCGCTCCCATCCTGACTGACTAATATTTCACTACATCATCAACACATGCCTTCGACGAAGGCATGTGTTGATGATGTAGTTGAAATATTACGTTCAGTTGGAACTTGAGCCATCGGGGCAAATCAGATTTATCCCCCCTCCCCCCCCCCCCCCCCCCCCCCGGGAGCGGGAGCGCGGTGGCTCGATGGTAGACTGTTGGACGTCTATGCTAGAGGTTCCGAGTTCGATCCCCGTCCGGGACGACCCGCGTTGTGTCCTTGGACAAGGCACTTTCTCCCGGTTGCCTCAATGGGGGCACGATGACGCCGTGTACAAAGACGTACTGTACGTCGATGGTGCACATGTCTTCAACCGCTGTAACCCTGCTTAGGCGGAGCTTGAACAGAGTTAGAATGTTGAGGAGCAGACAGCCGCTCGTCGATGCTCGGTGGTTCTCTCCGGGTACTCCGGCTTTCTCCACCCGTAAAACTGTCACGGTCACGATTTGCCATTGTGCACAAGTATGTGACCTTAAACACCAATAAATAAATAAATACCCCCCCCCCACACACACACCAATCTGTCATCTTCTTACCTTGATAATTAAGGTAACGTACTTGACCTTGAAACAGACAGTTCGGCGAATTTCCAGTATTTAATCGCGTACTTCTGTGAAAAAACTCTACTTTCCAAAAGTGGTGTGTTAAAGAGGTGAAGCTGTTTCAATGACAATTAAAATGTAGTGCGTCCTATATTGTGCCATGTGCCGTCTGCATATGGAGCATAATAGATTCATTAGCACGATTTTATGTCACTTTTTATTCTTATTATTATTATTAGGCACACAAACGATACAATAGCTTTATTGCACAAATACCTCCAATACGGCAGTATGGATGGTGAAACAAAAATATGTGAAGAACGAAATAAGGAGCAGTTACTTGAAATCGTTCTGGAAGTACACAACCCAATACTGTAAACTGGGGTAATAAGGGACTGCCAGTGGCGGCGCCATGGGGTGGGGGGAAGTATGGGGGGGGGGGTATTTACCCCTCCACTTTTTTCGCCAAGCGTAGTAAAAAAATACTATCATTTTAATTTTTGTATTGAACGTTGCGGTGTAAAGGTGGGTATGCTTAATTCCATATTCCCAAGTGCACTAAATCAGAGAAGTTTTTAAATTATATTTGTGAGTGCCCCTCCCCCCCCCCCCCCCACACACACGCATTAGCTGCAAACAACAAACAAGAGTCGAAGTCCCAAATTGCAACAAGGCGTGCCGCGTTCAAACGGTCTGAAACATACCGCTTAAGAGTATTCGAGAAATGCTAGAATCGAGAGCGTGCAACGCATCCGTTTGGAATGCAGCCTACTTTCATTTTCGATCTGAGTGTCGTTTGGTGCTTTATTCTCGCACTTTACGGCAGCGTTCTTCCGTTAAAATGTCACCATGTACGACGTTTTCTATAACTGAAAGACCTAACCAGTAAGTTTCAAAAGGATAAAACTGTTTTAATTTAATTGTCTGAGAATGCTCCAGAGAACACCATTTACAACGTAAGTTTTAAAAATTTTCTCAACTTCGGAAATTTTTAAAACTTACGCGCGGCGGGCAATACCGAACTGTACCCCCCCCCCCCCCCCTCACTTCTGTAACTCTGGGGCCGCCACTAGGGACTGCCCGGTAATAAGGAACAGCTTTCGGGAAAATGTTAAAGATATGTTTTTCTATTTTGTTTTTAAATATAGAAGCGTGACAAGTTTTTATTTTTAACCTTTTCAACGGGGGCGCGGTGGGTAGAGGTGCAGGCTGCAAGCCGAGAGGTCCTCGGTTCGAATCCCACCTGCGACAACCGCGTTGTGTCCTTGGGCAAGACACTTCATCCCCATTGCCCACGTGGGGGCACGGCGACGTTGTGTACTAAAGCGTACTGCACGTCGATGGTGCACCTGTCTTCAACCAATGCTAACCCTGTTTGTGTGGAGTTGGAGTGTTGGGGAGCTGACAGTTGCTCGCCATTGCTCGGTGGTTCTCTCCGGGTACTCCGGTTTCCTCCACCCGTAAAACTGTCACGGTCATGGTTAGCCATTGTGCCGAAATATGTGACTTTAAACACCAATAAATAAATAAATAACCTTTTCAACACGGTGTGCATACATTTTTGCGTGAAGAAAAAATTGGTAGTGGACGAGCAGACGACAGAAAGCGCAAAACGTCTGAAGCACAATTTGGTAATAATTGAATCAAACAGCTCGACAAATTATTACTGAACCTCCCAACAAACTAGGTTGGTTTCGCCCATTTCGCCTTTGACAGTATCGATTGAAAAGATATGCACCTGGTACTTCATTAAGCACAGCCTGAAATGTTTCATGACAGTGAAGTTGTTACTGATTATCATGTTTTAACGAATGCTTTGTCTGGCAGTACATTTCGTCTGGTGAAACATGATTTTTCTGGTTCATAGCGTACCCCAAACACATCCCTCGCCCACGTGAAGCATGCTACCCACCAATGTCACAAAAACACTATCATCCACATGCAATATCTGGGTATAAAACAAGAAAGTTTGTCACTTCTTTCTTCAATAAATGTTGATATGACAAGGAAGAGACTTCAGAGACCCTAAGATGACAAATCGTTCGCATGTCAATCAAAGCTTTTAGAAGGCAACTTTGCTTTTGTCATTCTGTCATCAGCAAACTTGTCCGAAGACATCAACAAATCAACGACTAAGGCCTGGATGACCCAAAAGACCTCTCCTAGGGAAGATCGGAGTTTGGCACGCCTTATTAGGCTCAAAGTCTTTGCTTTAAGTGGGTTTTGCAACACCTTTGGCTCCCCAACAGGCGTTTGTACAACAGAATTGTCCGAAACCGCCTCAAGCACTGGTATGAGGTCCACAAAGGTCATCATGCGTTCTGCTCTGCCCTCTCAGCATCAACGACGACGTTTGGGGTGGTGGCTGGCACGACAACATTGGAATCTCAGAACGTGGAGGAGAGTCCATTGTTCATGAGAGTGTAGGTTCCTGCTTCACGTCAGAGTTAGTCGCATGAGAGCGTGGAGGTATAGAAATATTGTCCTACGTGCTCAGGAACATCAGACCTAAATATTCCTTATGGTGGAGGATCAGTTATCGCGATTGTAGACTTGATATTGTGACTGTAGTGGGAATTTCAATGGTCATCAGTACACCCGGGACATTCTCAATCCGGTTGCCGTGCATCATTTTGACAACCACCCGTTGACTACTCGTCCTCTATTGATGGACGACGATGACAACCACCAACCAAGTGGACAGGAAGGGGAAGATCCTGTGCCCATTCACTTGGTAATAAAATATGCAGTGATTAACCCTGTCTCTGTCACTGTGGCCGATTTGAACTGTCTTTGTCTATTTTTGTCTCCCTCTCTCTCTCTCTCTCTCTCTCTCTCTCTCTCTCTCTCTCTCTCTCTCTCTCGTCCATGGTTTCATATGTCATATGTTTTCCTTTGTTTTTCACCGCTGGAAGAACTTTGATTTATTTGGAGTTAACTCTCTCTCTCTCTCTCTCTCTCTCTCTCTCTCTCTCTCTCTCTCTCTCGGATTCGAGCACGAATTTATCCTCCCGTGACCAGTACGGATTATTTCACTCGGCTAACGCCTCGTGAAATTATCCTTCTCGCTCCCCACTCGAGGATAAAAATCGTACTCGAATCCGAGCAGTGAACTACACTTTCGGCAACTAGGGTCACATCGTAGCGACAGGTTTACGGGTGGAGGAAGCCGGAGTACCCGACGAGAACCACCGAGCAACGTCGAGAAACTGCTCGACATTCCAACGAACTAACTCCACATAAGCAGGATTGGCATTGGTTGAAGACAAGTGCAACAACATCGGCGTGCAGTACGCCTTAGTACACAGCACCACGTGTGATACGTGCCTTGTCCAAGGAGACAACGCAGTTACTCCAGGCGGGGAACGAACAGAGGACCTTTCGATTTAAAGTCCAATTCCGCCACAACTGAGCCACCGGGCTTGCCACATGGTGACATAAAATAGACACATTGTACTTTCAGTAATATGAAAGTCCATAATGTGAGAGTTACTAATCGGGAGCGCGGTGGCGTCGCGGTAACCGGTTCTCGTCGGATCACCGAAGTTAAGCAACGTCGAGCGCCATTAGTAGTTGGATGGGTGACCATTTCAGCGACTGATTCGTGTTCCCGCGTTGTGTCCTTGGGCAAGGCACTTAACCCCGATTGCCTACATGGGGGCACGATGACGCTGTGTACTAAGGCGTACTGCACGTCGATGGTGCGCGTGTCTTCAACCAATCTAACCCCGTTTGTGCCGCGGTGCAGAGTTCGGAGTTATGATGTTGGAGAGCTGACAGCCGCTCTTCGTTGTTCGGTGGTTCTCTCCGGGTACTCCGGCTTCCTCCACCCGTAAAACTGTCACCGACATGATATGACCTTGCCTGATAATGTGTCGTTAAACCCTCATAAAAAAAAAATTACTAATCCCTATGTAGGATAAACACTTGCAAATTATTGGAAAACCGACTAACTGCAAACAGTCATTTCACACCTTTTGAACCTTTGAACTGGTTAGACCGATTATTCGATTCAAAGCATATTTTTTGTTATAAGAGGTCCAAACACGGGGCATTGATGATAAAATAATAACTGCAGTCTGCAGCCGTTTGGCTGCAGACTGCAGTTATTATTTTATCACACATCCATTCAACTTTAAACTCTTGTATTTTACGGAATGGCCCCTATGACATAAATGATTCTTTATTCAATGGGTGATGTACAAGCCGGAACTTTTTCCCCAGCACCGTTCATACCAGTTCCTTTCCCATCGAGTCATTAGTCACGCTTCGAAAAGTTTCCAAATTTCGTTATACCATTGTCGACCGTCTGTCGCGTAGTGTAAAAATGAAAACGTCCAAAATAAAGTCGGTTAACAAAAAATTAGATAACCAAAAATGAGATAATATTTTGTTTTAAAAAGCAATCATTTTCCGGGTCAACCACAACATTAACCCAGTCCCGTTGCCGTCTCGTTTTGCGGATACCGTTATATCTAATTGGTCAACTTTATTTCGGTAAATCTTCGTACACCTTGACATGCTTCGAATTTTTTGTAAAAACGTTTCTCCCAGCTGTTTTGCAGATCTGCACAAATTTGTACTTATTTTGCTAACATTAATAGCCACCAAATGGTTAGGCGTGAATGGGCAGCAGCCGAAGAGAAACAGCGATACGAATTTCAACAAACACTGGTTCCGAAAAGGTTGTTTTGAGTTTTTATAGATCCATTTGATCAGTACAGCTTCAGTCAAAACAAACAGACTCTTTACCTTTGTGTTTAAACATCGGAATTAAAGTTTGTTGATTTAAATCAATAAACAATAATGCATGGGTTGTGTAATAATACTCACTAATAGCATTATGAAGAAAACAACTGTCAATCTGTTCTGTTATTCCCAACGTCTTGCCTGAAGCAGCTGCTTCTTTGTATACTGGAGGATGACGTCATCAGTCCATTCCAGGTCCACTTGATTACAACTGATTAGTGAGTAACGAAAAAAGGACCCGGGTAAAACCGCCCCAGAGATACTGCACAAACCTGAATCGGGCGGTATCTCAATCGCTGCCTAATTCACAAAGTTTGCCCTCGTTCGTTTGATAATTTGTATATTGTTGCGGTCGAGGTGTAAAGGCCATTTACCAACCAGCCTGGTTGGTTCGGATCTCTTAGTCTCGTGGTAAATCGGTCGCTTGCGTGTTAAAGGTCGACGGTTCGAACCCCGGCTCCCGCACTTATCTCTCCTCCTTTTACATTTGGGGGCTCGTCCTATCCTCAGCAGTTGGTGGCGTTGTGGACGCTGTGGTGAGGCATGGTGGATGTTTCGACCGCTCTGACATGGAATCTGGGGTGAGATTCACGTGTGGTGAATCTCAAAAGAAGGGGAGAGTAGTATAGCGGTAGAGGTATAAAGGCCATTTCTCAGCAGTAGGTGGTACTGCGGGTGTTTTGACCGCTCTGAGGGAGGAACCTGGGTGAGATTCACGGTGGGTGAATCTCAAAAGAAGGGGAGAGTGGTGTAGCGGTCGAGGTATAAAGGCCATTTACCAACCAGCCTGGTTGGTCCGGATCTCTTAGTCTCGTGGTAAATCGGTCGCTTGCGTGCTAAAGGTCGACGGTTCGAACCCCGGCTCCCGTACTTATCTCTCCTCCTGTTACATATTATAATTTTAGGGAATCGGAGAATATTTTGTAAATGATCTTTTGAACGCCCATGGAGAGGATGTCGGTTTCTTTTGCAGTCTCAATTTGTTTGTAAAATAATTCACGTTTTGAAAGTATTATCTTTTGGGGGTTTCTGTTTATCAGCAGAGTTGTATAATTTACGCTCAATGTTTAGAAAAAGATGATGGTTTCATTTGCTCCAGTTTGTGCACCAGTGGCGTAGCGGAAAATCGTGTGGCCGCCCGCGAGATAGAGACAGGGCCCTTTCATAATGGTGGTTGACTTTAAAACGGGAGCAAATTTAGTGTTGCTACCGTGCACAGCATACAGGATTTCACGTAGTACATACTCCATAAATTAAATGAAGGTATAGCCTATAGGATCGATTCTAAAAGTACGACTCTGTAGATTTTTTCATTACATGTTTTAAGTTTCACCCCTACCATCCAACGATGCACACATGCACGCCCAACATACGTGACTTGAGAGGCACCATGTATGTATATTGTTCATTTCTCACCCCTATCAGTTACAATGATCTAGCATTCACTTAACCCTTTACCTAACCTGAAAAGCAGACGACATTTGCAAAAATAATTCTTGAATAACTAATTTTTTTCATTTTTTGTCTCGAAAACATAGATTATGACCCCTCGTTGGAACGAGCTCGATGAGCTCGTTCCAACGAGGGGTCATAACCAATGTTTTTGAGACAAAAAATGAAAAAAATAATGAAAATTAATTGGCGATTTTTGAGAATAGCGCTGGCCGGTTTTCGCCGTTACGTTAGACTGCAGAGTACGTCGTGTGGAAGTGAGAGTTTGAAATTATGTGTATTTTGGTACACAGTCTCGCTCTCTCGCTCTCTCTCTCTCTCTCTCTCTCTCTCTCTCTCTCTCTCTCTCTCTCTCTCTCTCTCTCTCTCTCTCTTTCCCTCTTTCTTCCAGCGTTGGGACGTCCTTCAAGACAGGGCCCCCATCTAGCCGCCCCCCCCCCCCCAATGCGGGCCCTGCGGGTCCATCCCCTATGCCACTGTTGTGCACATTTCCAAATGTTAGATTCAAGCTTCCAACATTGTCTGTGTTTTGCGAGCCATAGTTTCAGTTGCATTTGTTTTGTCAGTCATTGTTTGTACATATTCTCATTGTGACTGATTATTGATGAGTAAAGCTCACTACAAGCTCTACTGTTCAATGACTGGGCACTCGTGTGTAAATATTCATTCAACTTGCTGACTGTCCAGTATTATTGTATTGTTGTGGTTGGAAATAGTTGTAAATTTTATTTATTTTTCCAACATTGCTTTTCAATTAATTATAAGATTTTACCCCGGAATATAATTTAAACAGATTTATTTTCATTGTACCTTGTAGGTCTAATAATGGAATATTTTAAAACACAATTTTGCACTTTGTAGTCGCTTTGAGAACATCTACGAATTCATAAGAAAATGTTGGTTTGTTGTTGTCGGTTTTATAGATTTTGTTTGAATCATGGGTCGTATAAATATTCAGACTGCCACATCTGAAGAGCTTCGATGTTCATCTTCACCGCCATCATTCGCACCTCTGACTTCAGTGTGCGAACATCATAATTAAGATCATGATTATGGAAACACTGGAACTACCAGCGAGATTGAAGAAGACCACAGCAGCTCTGGGCGTCTCTTGTCCTATCACCTGAACTATCCAGCAGATAGGTAAGAGCGTCCATCTGACTCTGAAGTTCAAGGTCGAAGAAGAGACCAAATCACAACCCTCCTCGGGGTGAGGTAGTACCTTTGGTGAGAGGATCCACACTCACACTGGACCTCACCTGAGGAGGTCAGGAGGCCCTGAAAAAGAAGAAAAGAAAAAAGAGTCCATCAACCAGGCGAAGGGATTCCCGCCGCCAGGAGGCTTTCCTGGAGAAGAAAAGAGTGAAGTGGGAGGAGAGGAAAGAGTCAGAAGCAGCCACCACTTCCGCTCCTACTCCCACAGACACACCCATTTTGCCTCCAGCTCCACAGCTGGAGACGACAGATGTGGACAGTCCTGTGAAGACAGAGACGGAAATGGAAGCTGTCTTCTGACCGTTTCCCGATTCCCACTCGCCTCTCCGTTCGGCACCCAAAAGCTTGGACTCAGACACCATTCAAAAAGAAGGCGAAGAGTACAGTTTCAATCTGGAAAAACACCGAGAAGAGAGGGAAAAGTACGGGATCGAAAGCGAAAGGCAGCATCAAGAACTATTGACATCAATTAAAGAAATGTACACATCGGCAACCCCAGGGCAGCACAATAACATGCACCTCTAAGAGAAACACCAAACACACCAACAGCCATAGACACCTTATCACTATCACAGCTACCTCCTCACAAGAAAAAAACTAAGACACACAGACGTCGCAACCTTCTTTCCTTTCTTTTCCTCCTCTAACAGGCCCAGTCATGATTCAAGACCAAATAAATAGGAATATTATGATACCGTAAACGAGGATCGAAAAGGGCATGCCCCGTACCGTCCCAGCGCGCCTTCGGCGCGCCAAAACCATTTTGATTCGATTCGATTCTGACGAGCTCCAGAAATTGAGACAAATCGACGCAAAATCAGCCCACAAATTACTTAAACGCAGAGGGCGAAAAGGTTTTCTGGAACTGAATGATTTACTATCAAAGACGAATTTATCCATTGACTGTTAGTCTGATTTGCTCCTGTATGGACAATAACCATGCATCTAGCAAATGGTTGGCCATCTGATAAAGAACCAATATAGAGCACAAACCGAGGTACTCAAACTCCTAACACAGTTGACGAACAAAAGCCTGCAGTAGAACACGATCACCGGTACAATGCCGTTCAACTTCTCAGGGAGGGGGTGAAGGACATTGAAGGTAAAATACGAAACTCATGTGAGACCAGGTACTGGATGCATGCCTGGCATTCTTTAGGAGTACAGGAGTGTTGCACGCCTACTGTACGCCTAGAAGTAAAAATGAGGAGGGCAATTTTTTGCACCCCTTGATTTTCTGGAATGCCAGACCTGTTTGGGGCTGCCTTTAAAATCTATTATCATTTCGTCCCCTGAGATCCAATGTGTTCTCTGTGCCTACTGGCACAGAGAACACATTGGAACTCAGGGGGCGATTTGTCAATATTGCATTGATTCGAAATAATTCATAACCCATTCTGTGTCGCATTTCGATACATTTTGAGTGTAGAAGACAGTCACATAAGAATTGAATGCAACATTTTGGATAATGAGAAGATGTGTGTGCCAATTGTACCACTATGTAGCTGAATGTAGTACAATTTTTCAGTCACAATATTAATACCTTGAAGTGAATATAACCAAAATACCATACAAGTTTTTGTATTGAAAATTTCAGGTGCAATTGCACTCCCAAGCAATCTGAGGAGGCCAACTGTTTTGCACTCCTTGATTTTCTAGATTGCCAAGCCTGTGGATGGCAGTAGAAGCTACGAATGAACAGTGGGAAATCTTTATAAATGAACACTATGTTTTACAAGATAAACACTACGAAAGTATAATGTAATTTACAAACATTGGAAGGAAAAACTTGACACATGCAGAAGAAAATACGCCACTCTGCACGATAAACACATGCTTGAAATTCGACAGATGCAAGAAAAATGGGAGCACAAATACGGTGAACTAAAAACGGAGTGCTTTACATCTAAACGTTTTTTTCAAGAGTTTTCAACTTTGAATGGTAAATTTACAAAGACACTTGGTGATCAAAATCCAGGAACCATGTGAAAATCATAGTTCTAAAGGTGAAACTATTCCTCTCATACAAAATTGTGTTGGGAAACCGAGTGGAAAAACAATGCTTTGTGACCAGTTGCAGGGAAACACCAACGAACTTGTGACGACTGATATGAATGTCCCCATTCCGACAGTTTGTGACTGTTCACCAATATGGAATTTTGATTACTTTGTTGTTTGCTAGATGCAACTGAAGTTTTCACCGAAGACTGCGTAAGAGAAAGGTCTAAAGACAAGAATATGGAATCGGTGAACAGGAACATTGTACAAGTCAGCCATGCTCCGTCTACAACCACTGCAACTGAAAACGGCGATAAAACTCACATTACTGGGAACGTTGATAACAATTCCTACAGCCTGACAGAGGAAACATCGATGGCCAAGCTGTGTGGAATATCAGAAAAAGTCCTCATTCCTGCAAAATATAAGGCCGAGTGAATATAATACTTGTGTACTCCACCGGGATAAAAATTATAAAAAAAAACGAACAAGTATTGCAAGCTGAACCTTTTGTGGCTAACGTTCTAAAGAAGGATTCAAATCATTTCAATGAAAAAAAATCCCAATTATAGTTAAAACTAGAAGTCCTGTCATGAAATGCGCACAAATAGCACGTCGATTTGCGCGTTAATCTACGCGTTATGACCATAGTAAAGCTATCAAATTCTCTACATATGGCCTGTGCACAAGCAATGTTTCAGCCAATGGACCTCCGGGTAACCCGGAGGTCCATTGACAGAAACATTGCCTGTGTTTGCTATAAATAACCCGGAGAACCTGCTGTGCTTTGGATGTCATTCTTTATGGCAATTGCGCGCCATTCCTACGCACAATTAAGCCGCGATAAGCGCAAAGTTCGTGACAGGACTTCTAGTTTTAACTGTACCGAACAATTTCAGCACTCCGTCTGTGAAGTAATTGTCGATGAAGCTGGTCAATCGCGAGATGCAAAAGTCCGAAATCAATTCCTGTCAACCTAGGAACTGATCTCCAATCGTTACTGACTCGACGAGAAAGGCGAGCAATCAAAAAAGAAGAAAACTCCACAAACGAAATTGTGCTCAAGTCAGGATTGGCCCAGCAAGGCCTAGGCCATTAATGCAATAGAATAACACGTACAGCAGCAACGTCACTGTTCCACACCTAAACACTGGGTATCGACTTCCGAAAACCAACCAGGTACTGCACCGGAACAGACAGAACTACTGACAGGAAAACACACCATCCTCTCCATTCGTCTCAAATCAGATTGTGAAAAACCCAATGTTCCATAAGGAATCAACAGCAGCACATGTGTCAATGGTGGTCGAATAATTATCAAAGGAACCTCAGAGCTAGTCAGCTATTTACCATATCAGTTTCCTAGAAGGCCATGTACATTCGGACAGGTGCCATGTTGCTGCGATTCAGGCAACGTTCAACAATTAAATAACCAAATTCTGCTACCTGCACAATATTGGAATCACTCCTGGAATGCAAGATATTCTCCTCCGGCGCAACATTGACAACTTTGTACGGGCGCAACCTCAATACCTTTATCAACTGCACCAATATATCTTATGCGCGTTTGAGCCAGAGAACAGATATATATGCTACATTGCATAATAAGAACATCAGGCTGAGGAGATGTTCGAGCTGAATGCTCAGCCTGAAGTTTCTTTTTCAGCACGGATTTAGTTTTGGTAAGTCGCATGTCACCGTCATCATCATGCATTGATGTTGGTACTAGAGACAGTTCATAAAAGAATATAGTCATCATGTCTACTTCACGCGAATTTTGCAAGCTCATGACTCCTGAAAATATCAGGTCAGTGTCGAATAAAGCAGCAGAGCCAATCTTCACACGTTTCCTACTCTCCACCATTGTTACAACATTTTTTGGCAAAGTCCTGTAGAAACCTTCGGGCAAACTGCTTCATATGTCACCATCTGTTCTTTACCGATTGCCACTGTCTTGTCTACATTAACATTTTTACTCGATATTCGCCCTGTGACAATAATTACAATGTTTTCAGGGTGTCACTCTGGGTTTAGTGAGTCAATGCAAGAATTTAATTTCTCCCTGATATTTTCTCTGTCTTTCAAATCAAAGAGCTTTCGGGATTCCATTTCTTCCTTGTGTATCAAAACATAAGATGAGGTATTCTTATCTCTCATCTCAAAAATATCATTAATGAGGCGACTACAGATATGAAGGCTCAGTGCCCATTCGTTTTAGTGAATTTTGATAACACTTCGGCTGGTAGGTCCTCCATTGACGTCAGATAATACAATCCATGTCGCGCATAGTTTATATGTCCAGCAGCAAAGAAATATGGCATCATTTCTGACATCGTCAGGATGTGTAGGGGCTAGTCCGTCTCACGTTCTGCTCTCACAAAGCTCATTATAAGAAACTCTGGCTTAATTAAACAGTCTATCCAGAGTTTCGATGTTCTGCTAGCCTTAGCCTTGCTTTCTAGTGTGCAAAACAGGTCATCGTATGTGTCTTTGCATTGTATAGTTTCATGCAACAACTCTTCAGTAATAATTTTAAGAGCCCTTGTATTCTGTGGGAAGTTCTTTCCCGTCAACATCCGTTGTACTCCCCCAAAAGCCACTTTCAAAATGTCTTCAAGCCCACTGTTTCCCATTAAAGAACCTATGCAACCAACAAAACTCACCAGTAGATGCATGCCCACGAGTCTAGGAATGAAAGTGGAGAAACACTCGGGATATACCCAAGTTACATCTATTATGACCCGATACAGCTGCTGGTCTGCAGTAAATATTGTATAAACTTGGCCAGTCTCACGTGCCAGTCATTGAGCTTCAACCATAGCCCTCATCATCGTGGTATGGTCTGATTGTACCATTGTCTATTAGTGGTGTATATGCAGCCTTTGACGCGGGTTTAACACTATTTCCCTGTTCACGTGACATCCTTGTGTTGAAACCACCGAATTCTGGAATAGTAGAATCACTTACAACATTACTCATGAATTCTAGATCCAAGCATCTTGCTCTGTTTTGAGAAATCACCTGCTTTGCTAAAAATGTTAAAGTAGGAATGCACCGTCTGTGAACTTGGCTTGGCATATTTGGTTTTTTTGGACCATCGTAGTTTTAAACTGGAACATCTGCTATCAATTCATTCTTCACAACTTCTTTCTTCAGGCGGACAATCGTTTCATTTGCCGTTTCCTCACACTCAAGGTCAGGTTGTGGCTGTGTTAGGAGCAAATCAAGAGCATGCGTTGGTCATTCTGCGATAATATATTAGCATGGAAATTGTATGCCACAACTTGAACGAGTCCCACACTTGAGTCGGATTTACCTTTCAACTCGGATTTTCTAACTGCTGAATTTGCTGCAGAAGCTTTAAATCTCAAAACCTCATCATATGTCCAGGTCACACCGAAGTCGTGTAAGCACTCAAAGCTTTTTCCCTCACCAAGATATCAAGAGCTACCTGTAGAGATGTTGGTTGATTTGTTAATAAACTCGTAACCATGTTTCCTATAGGGATGGCTGGTAAAGATGAATTAAGTTTTTCTGTAATATTGGAGAGAAGTCTTTTCAACGAATAACTCGTATTTTCTTCTGCTATTGCAACATCAATTCTTGTATTGTACAAGTACTTATCATGGGGTATAGCTTTCACATCATTCACAATTTGTCGAGCAACATTTGTAATCGACTTATCTGTTTCATCGTCGTCGTCTTCAGTTCTTAGCACACTTGTGGCATGGCACCGGAGGATCAAAATGTTTGCTACACCTTTAGCTGACAACACGAGAAAGTCATTTCCGAACAGTTCAGATATTTTTTGCACAAGATTCCGTCGACAGAGAATTTTACCTTCGTTTGCTTGATACACGTTGAAGATTTCAATCAATGACCATTTAAGAATTGAATGCTATTTTTATAATCTTTATTGGAGTATGAACGTGTGGGCATGGGTACAAATTTCACATTCATACTCCAATAAAGATTACAAAAATTGCATTCAATTCTTATAATTACACTCCGTAACTGTTTAAACTACTTTTTACCAAGCAACAAAGCAGAAAGACGAAATAAAACAGATACGAACGAACGAGGCGAAAAACCACCCTCACACAAAAGACAAAGCGCATAACTCTGATTTTTAATTTTCACAACTTTGGAAATGGAAACGAGTATTTTTGTAACGGGCTTTATGCCACAGTTGGGAAATGTCACCAAAGAAACAGCAGCGGAGTAGAACACTCAACACTGTGAGCGGCGCTAAAAGTTAAAAACCCGCCCAAACACCGCCCGAATTACATTCTGTCAACTGCGTTCTACCGTAAATGCGGGTCAAAGTTCGACCAAATGTATTCACTGGAAAATGAATTACATTTGGTCATGACGTTTTCATCCAGCTGACCAATGAGAATTGAGTATTTGGACCCAAAACGTGTAACTACATTAACAATGTAATTATAGATATTTGTTGCGCAAGATTCCGTCGAGAGAGAATTTTACCTTCGTTTGCTTGATACACGTTGAAGACTTCAATCGATGACCATATACGTGTAACATCAGAGCGCGTGGCATCCATTACCCCAGTCGTCATTATCATCTCGTCGCCTGAGTCCTAGAATGTTCTATGTCCCATAGGGGACATAGAACATTCTAGCACTCAGGCGACGATCTTTTGAAGATTTGGGTTTGCCTTTAGCCCTCTGCACGTATTCAGTAGACATGAATTTAATCTGACAATCTTTATGATAGCGTGCATCAGCGGCATGTAAGTCGCACTGCAAAAAATATAGGTTCTCTTTAGAACCAAAACGGGTTCCAATCTTGCCCCTGAGATGGAACCAGCTCTGTTTAAACAGTATTTATTTCAAATCAAATAAATTTACCAAGATTAGCATTCAATTTTAACAGGGTATTACATGAACTGAAGTAGATTCAGCACTAAACTTGGAGCTTATTCAACGCAGTCGCCAAACATTTTGAAACAAAGGAGATATGAACAGTTGGCATACCGAACCAGTTTTAGTACTGTATAGAACCAAAACTGGTTCGATATGCCAACTGTTCATATCTCCTTTGCTTAAAAATGATTTGAGACAACCTCGTATTAGCTCCACGGCTGAAACCCCCGCAATTTATGTTTATTTCTGTTAATATTTAATGTTCATCTTTATAAATTTATTTGATTTGAAATAAATACTGTTTAAACAGAACTGGTTCCATCTCCGGGACATGTTTAGAACCAGTTTTGGTTCTAAAGAGAACCTATATTTTTTGCAGTGCACTGAAGGCACCCTGAAGTCGAACTTGGACGTGATGAGCCCAGTCATCATTTCGTTCTTTGCCCAGGCATCCAGTGTGGCCTCTTTGAATGTATTTTTTACCCAAACAACGGTCTGCTGTTCTACACAAAAAAGATTTTCGCCAACGATCAGGATGTCGTGGATCTGCATCCATTACACATTGTTCTCCACAGAAAATACAGTCACTTAGAAAATTAAAAGTGGTAGTTCGGATCGACGGGTTCTTTTTGCCAATAGTACATCACGTGGTCCTTTTGAAGTCGAGCAATGTCTTTTCAAATGCCGACTGCTGTGATAGGAAGAAGCATACGACGGCAAGCAATTCCGGTGGCTGTTGACAGTCAAAATTGGGTTTTTATTTAATTTATTTTGAAGGTCAAGATATAAGTCATCAGCCCTTTGTTTACTTGAGTCTATAATCTTGCGTAAGCGTTCAGGCCCAGCAGGAGATTTTTTTTATTCAGCAGTACAACATGTATACAGTTAATAACAAAAATATACATATAGGTGGCATACTTCAGAACTACAGTTAATAACAAAAATATACATTTTGGTAGCATACTTCAGAACTACATGACTGTACCACTGGGAGATGGCGTAGCCACTAGTGGCTGTCTTCCCGCCATTCGCGTATAAAAAATGAAGAAGAAAAAGGAGAAACAAGCAGAGAAATGATGAGAAGAGAAAAATGAAAGAAGAGAAATTCATACGAGAAGCAGACGTGACAATCGAGACAATCCTGACAACAGCGTGTTTACTAATAAGTGGGAATTTTACAGCCATACTGAATATGACATTAGACTAGTTCTTTCCGTGATGTGATAGATCTGTTCTATGTTTTCTAGCATGTCATCCCCCGAGTTCCAATGTGTTCCGTGTGTCAGCAGGCACAAAGAACGCATTGGACCTCAGGGGACAACAAGATGATGATTGAGTTGGAGAGAGAGGTAGCGATGAGATGAGGTCCAGATGTAAGTCATCAGCCCTTTGTTTACTTGAGTCTATAATCTTGCGTAAGCGATCAGGCCCAGCAGAAGTTAACCCCTTGTCCTTTATACCACCCTTGAAATAGCACTCAGACAACTTTGTGTTAGTTTACAGTAACTTTGTAAATCTGTCCACCTGAAAATAGAAAAGAACTTTTGTAAATAAATTCATTCACCACCTTTGCTAATATAGCGTTTAGAAATAAAAATATTACAATATTTGAGTTATTCAGAAGCCATATTCTAGTCACCATGTTGGATATGGATCACTGATTAACCCTAAGTATTGTATTAAATAATGCCAAATATAGCTTCCTTAACCCCCTAAACCTAGTCATGGGCACCAAAATTATTTTCCTACAGTACGTGGAGAGTGGATTGTAACTAAATCACCCGCGGAGTGGAGTTGTCACCCAAGCTATAACTTTCAAATTTTGTACATATCAACAAAAAACACAAGCAATGTTTCAGCCAATGGACCTCCGGGTTTAACCCGGAGGTCCATTGGCTGAAACTTTGCTTGTACTGGTTATGCTTTGTAACAAATTTGCAATTATTGCTTCGGTGGAATCTCCACTCTGCGGGTGATTTAGTGATAATACACTCTCCACGTACTGTAGCTCATCTGGAACTCAAGATATAGCCAATTTCTAATTATGGCGGCCATCTTGGACGCCATCTTGGATTTCCAAATTTCCCCAAACGTGCCAGGGTGGCATCATTCAGTTCTGTAATAGGGACACCTCAGGAGTACAAAATCAAGAGAAAACAACTAGGTATCGAATTTTTCAAGGTTTACGGTCTTTCCACCAGACTACAGTACGTGGAGAGTGGTCTGTAACCAAATCACCCTGGGAGCGGAGTTACCATCCAAAGTATCGCTTTCAATTTCTGAATATATGGACAAAAAACATAAGCAATGTTTCAGCCAATGGACCTCCGGGTATAACCCGAAGGTCCATTGGCTGGAACTTTGCTTGTGCTTGTTATGCTGTGAAACAAATTTGCAATTATTGCTTGGGTGGAATCTCCACTCTGCAGGTAATTTAGTGACAATACACTCTCCACGTACTGTAAATAGACGCTCGAAATTGAACAGGTATAAGTTTGAAATGAATTAGAGTGTTTAATCTGAATAAAAGTCAAAGATCTCGGGTGATCAATTATTTCAGAGATGCTGGATGTAGAAAATGTCACAATACAAAAGTTTCCTGGGGGATCGTTGCAATATTTAAGTTGAGCAGAAGAGTCATTTTATCATTGCCGTTAAAGTGGTGACAGTGAATTATGTTTGCATCTTGACTGAGACCTCGTGTTCTGGGTGATGCCATGAGGGGTCATAACCTATGTTTTTGAGACAAAAAATGAAAATAATTAGTTATTCAAGAATTTTGTTTGCAAGTGTCGTCTGCTTTTCATGTTAGGTAAAGGGTTAATGCTTGATCTTGTTAATCATGGATTCCAAAATGGGGGATACACTTTGAAATGGAACTCTGTACCCGGGCTAAGCTTGGGCTCTGGAATGGCAGCAAGGATAAAAAGCTAGACTCCAGCCATCGTTTTTGATGGTGTGCAATAGTCTGGTGGTTTAGGTGTTGGACTCCTGATTTCCAGGCGGGGGTTCGACTCCCTGCAGGGGATCAGAAACCAACATTCTAAATTCCCCTAAAACATGATTGTGTCATTTGAAAACACATACATGCCCGTGCCAGTCTTCGTCTGAGGCCAACCACAACTCTTTCGTAGTACTGTAGCCAGCGAGTTCCACACTTTCATGCTGCTGCCTAAAGGAAGATGAACCAAGTAATCATGAGAACGTCATCTAAAACGCTAGATTCCAGCCACCGTTTTTGACTGTGTGCAATGGTTTAGTGGTTTAGGTGTCAGACTTTTAATTGCCCTAATTGCTTGGCGGGGTTGCCGAGAGTTCGACTCCCGGCAGGGGATCTGGAATCAACATTTTAAATTCCTCTAAAATATGATTGTGTCATTTGAGAAACGCACACAACACCTTGTCAACATTGCAACCTTTTTTAAATTTCTGTACGAGAAAATGCAACTTTTACCCTTTACCCAACGAATCGGCCAAATCCGTCCGCTTAATATGCACATATAATTTTTCAAAATTTTTTTACAAAATCATATCATGTGACCCCCCGTTGGAACGAGCTTGTTCCAATGAGGGGTCACATGATATAGTTTTGTTGAAATGTTTGGACAATTTAAAAAAAATGATATTTAAAATAATAAATGTTGATATCGTCTGCATTGGGTAAAGGGTTAAAGCCAGAGACATCAACATTTGAAAATATTTAATATTTATGGAAAAACAAAATACGTTTAACAAGAACGTTTTAATGTAACAAGAACTGGTATTTGCTGTAACATTTGTTATGATGTGATGAGTCTTCCTTGTATTTGTTATTAAATTATGATTCCCAAGCCCGCTGATAGCTCATTCCAGTACAGCAATGGACACTCTTTGTTCAGCTGGAAACCCAAATCAACATCTCGGGTAACTGGACTCACTTTGAGTTGAATTTTAACTATTCTGTAACAGAAATGGTAGTTCCTATAACATTTTCAATCGTTAAAGGGGGAGACCGTTACATGAGGTATGTACTGGCATTCGTTGTACATTATTTTAAATGAGTTCTCCATCCCGCGCAAACCGTACTCGAATATAGGGAGTACACAATTGCAGCTTCAAGAAACCAATATGGGTACATTATGTTTTTGTTCAAGTTGAGAAGAAGAAATGGTTTCACACGCTGGAGGCGAGCAGGGAAGGGACGCTGTGGGGCAAGCCCCTTTCGACCCTCTGTGACTGTTTGAGATTTTGTAGCAACGTGTCAAGGCGTGTTGAAGGAGGAAAAGAATCAGATACACAGAAGATGTCCCGCCGGGATTAGATGATCAAGAAGAGTGTCGGTTTGTCTTTGTGTTGGTCGTTGACTGAACCCTCGAGTGAGGACAAGTGCGAGAGGTGGGTCCTCTCACAAAGGTGCTACCTCTCCCCGAGGGTGCTGTGGTGTTATTTTCGGGCAAGTAAAGTCTGCAATTTTGAAGGTTAATCATGATGCGGTGATGGGCCATCATTGGCAAGTATAGTCTGCCTCAGGCAGTTGATGGAAACTGGAGTTGGTTCATTTTTCTGGATTACAGTTGGATGTATCTTTGGATCGTGAAGAAAAAACAACAACGGCCCCTTTCGGGGACCACCCATAGAAAGACTCGAAATTCCCCGGTTCGGGGCAGGCCTGCATTGGAACCTATTTGGCTGGGTCAAACCGACGCTTACAAAAGGAGTAGAAGCGGGACGCAGGACCAACGCTCGCCTCCCTGGAGGTGGGTGACCACTTCTAGGGATGGAGCGGAGGATGTTCAGAGTCCATAGCGGTTACTGTTTTCCATATCGGTTATAGTTTCCATAGCGGTTATTGGGGTGCTGGCGATCAAAAAGAAAGCATCTCTGTGTACCTGCTAAAAGAAAAAGCTAGACTTAGTATAATAGACAAACGTATGTGATTACATTGTGGAAGGTACAGTACGTGGAGAGTGTATTATCACTAAATCACCCGCAGAGTGGAAATTCCACTCAAGGAATAATTGCAACTTCGTTGCAGAGCATAACCAGTACAAGCAAAATTTCTGCCAATGGACCTCCGGGTAAAACCCTGAGGTCCATTGGCTGAAACATTGCTTGCATTTTTTGTCGATGTGTACACGATTTGAAAGTTATAGCTTGGGTGATAACTCCACTCCGCGAGTGATTTAGTTACACTCCACACTCCACGTACTGTAGCTTGTAAACTACCTGTCTCCTATTCCCAGTTTTTGTTTGAATTTTTAGTGATTTAGCTGATTCGGCGAAGGCAACCCTTCTGGTAGAAAGTCAAACCTGCTGAGCCTTTTTTACTGCCTGTTTATTCACCTTCTCTTTCCCGATTTTGTTTATTCACAGACGTTGGATTTTTAATGGATTAGCTGTGTCGGGCGAAGGCAGCCCATCCTGGTAGATGGTCACAGCTGAGCCGTTTTTATCGCCTGTTTATACACCTTCTTTTTCCCAGTTTTTGTTTATTCATAGACGTTTGATTTTTAATAGATTAGCTGAGTCGGTAAGTCAAGTAGATGTAAACGGCGTTACATTAAATACGTTCCTAAAATATACGCTAGAAGGTGTACTCATCTGAATGTCAAAATATCGACTGCGGTAAGGACATTTTTTCTCTGGCACCTTCAGTGCTATTAATAACTTTGTAAACAAGATGTGACCATGTGTCTGATCAATGGAGAAAGTTCGGTATTCTTTCATGTTTTGAAATTGTTACAGGAGTTACTTTGAGTTGAGGTATAGGAATCAGGAGGCATTATTTTTTTCGTTGGGATCAAGGTGGATAGTTTTCTTGTCCATTGTAATTCAGAGTGATGAATCGTTATCATCCACACATAGGACACACGCTATAAGTCGCACAAGTATTGCCGCACTGAGATGATAAACAATGACACAGGACATTAGGTACACGCATTTGTGCGAGATTTCCGCTATTCACTCCATCAAAAAGACGTGAGAATAATAATGGATTGACCCATTCCTGGCTTCCGTTGGTAGAACTCACGGGCTGCGAGAGTTAGAACCACGATTAGCCTAATTATATTATATGTCTGAACAGCTCGGGAGCGAGGACAGAAATATGGACAAAATTTGATATTGCCCCTTATACCGCATGAGGCCTGCTTTTAGATTCATCTTACATATCAGCTTATATATAGACCTAACCCAGTATCCAGTGCTTAATACAATTGCCCCAAGAGTTGAGTTTTCCAAAATGATTGCACTCTCCAATAATTTGTAATAAAACAAATTTATATATAGAGGATATGAAATGAGCGTTTTTCTCATATAATATTTATGAAACGAATCTTAGAATTTTCCGTTTTGGCGAGCCTCTGGCGAGCCCAAACGGAAAATTCGGACGAGTTTCATAAATATTACATGAGAAAAACACTCATTTCATATTCTATTTATCATATGACACACACACGCGGAAATTAGCCACTTAGTATGACTTTTTAACCCATCACCTAACTTGAGTTGCAGACGGCACTTGGAAAAAACATCCTCGTATAACTAAAAACCTTCATTTTTTGCTTCCAAAACATAGGTTATGACACCTCATTGGAACGAGCTCGTCGAGCTCGTTCCAATGAGGGGTCATAACCTATGTTTTGGAAGCAAAAAGTGAAAATATAAAAAAAATGAATGGCGTTTTTCTTGTAGGTAAAAGATTAATACAATATAACCCACCCTAAATAGGACAGATAACGTAAATTCTCCCTACTGAAATTATGCAAATGTGACCCAGTTGTATTTTGTTTAGCCAATCAAATTGTCCAGTTTTGAAAATGACCAATGAAAGCTCCCAACTCTAATTATGCAAATTATGAAAATGTGGCCAGGTTGTATTTTGTTCAGCGAATCAAATTAAATTGTCTAGTTTTGAAATTGACCAATGAAATTGACGGAATGCTTTATGTATCACTGATTAATATGAAAACAATATATCAAATCTTTTAAAGTGAACAAAACGGGCGAGTCATATGATAAAAACAAATATTATTTGTGTTTGGTTGAATATGAAATATAAGCAAGGAAAGTGTTGGCGTTTGTTCTGGTTTCCTCATTTTTTGAAAGTCCTGATAATGGCTTCTAGCTCTCAACCAGTTAAGAAGTCTTGACAGCAGGATTATATTCGTATCTTAAGTTGCGATAACATTTGGCTCAACTGTTGTCACTGAGCACTATTCGGGAGAAAATTCAAATTGAGGTTAAAACATTAAAAAATCGAAAACAAATGACCACAGAGTATCGACGCGCTGTTTAATTTCGTACGTAATAAGACGTACAAAAGTATCAAAGGTAAAAACAAATAATGAGAATAAACTCGTGCTGATGAATCTAATCTATTGTTTGACAAAGTGCACGATATATAGGACGCCAGTAACTGTCATTGGCATTAGAACTTGTTCACGTTCCGAGGACACACAACCGCTGGATAGCAGGGTTTGTTCTCAAGAAGAAGACTATATATTGGAAACACGCAGAACATACTGTTCTGAATCCGGTAGGTACCCTCCTTAGTAGTATGACCAGTGACGTACCTAACGTATGGCAGATAAGGCACGTAACCCTGGCGCCATTTAAATAGAAGACGCGGCGCCACTGAGCAGTTTGAAAAAAAGAATTTTCTTCAGATGTATGATCTGTCTTTGATTATCATACAGTTAAAACTAAAAGTCCTGTCCTGGAATGCGCACAAATAGCACGTCGATATGCGCGTTAATCTACGCGATATGACCATAGTAAGGCTATCAAGTTCTGTAAATATGGCCTGTGCACAAGCAAGGTTTCAGCCAATGGACCTCCGGGTAACCCGGAGGTCCATTGGCAGAAACATTGCGCGCGTTTGCTATGAGTAACCAGGTAAACCTGCCGTGCTTTGGATGCCATTCGATATGGCAACTGCGCGCAATTCATACGCGCAATTAAGCCTAGATAAGCACACAGTTCGTGACAGGACTTCTAGTTTTAACCGTACGTGAGAAGAACTGGGATGGCCGGATTATTAAACCATTTATAAATTATTAGGTAAAAATACAGTGTTGGGAGCAACATCACCACATACCTCAGTGCCAGCAGGCAATGAGACCATTCTCCTGTTCAAACTAGGGAAGTTGTGATGCTTTACCGCCTTCTCTGTTTTTAGTACACCAGTCATGCTTTTTACTTCTCAACGGAATTTCCGCCTGTATAAATATCAAAATCTAACGCGCGATCTTGCGGAAGCGAGATCGTACGTTAGTGGTAGATATTTATTTTGGAGGAAATTCTTTTAAGATGAAAATAACATGCCATTCTATTCATATGTGTATAACATAGGCGCTATTTTCCGTAGATACCCCGCTGAGTACCATCCATCTCTAGGTAGTCCCAACTATTGTTTCGGTAAAGGTTATACACGCTTACCTTAAGACCAACAATATAACTTATAGCGAGGCTGGTATTCCCCAAAAAAACACAAGTTGATTCTACCCGAAGATATGACTAAAATACATGTCGGCCCACGTATACTTGTCTAACCATGCTCAAAATATATTTTCTAATATTTCAGGTGATGGCAGGAAGACAGCCATTCCTGCTGTGCCATTGCCTAACAATGTACTTGGCATATTTGCATTCTATCTGCCTGCCTGCCCGCCCGCCCGCCTGATATCATCTCACCTTTTAACAGGAGAAACTGGACGTCCAGTTTCCACCAGTGGATATTGTTTTTCAATTTGTAGGTTGTGTGCTTTGCTGCAAAATAAATACTGTCTGTCACCATCCAAGCATTGTATGAAACGCTTTGTTTGGGCAAATCAATCACAAAAGTTGAATATTCCAGAACGGAATAAACGTAGTTTCAGACGCGGAACCTTCTTGAACTTTTACTCTGTCACTAGGTCTCCAGTACAGTAGACCCGATGATAGAAGAAAAGTTAAAGATGAGACACCAGGAACCAATGTTATGAAACTTTTACAAGTGTATTTTCTAAAATTGTATTTATAGTTACAGTTAAAACTACAAGTCCTGTCATGACATGCGCATAGATAGCACGTGCGTTAATCTACGGGTTATGACCATAGTAAGGCTATCAAATTCTGTACATATGGCCTGTGCACAAGTAATGTTTCAGCCAATGGACCTCCGGGTAACCCGGAGGTCCACTGGCAGAAACATTGCCTGTGTTTGCTATGTGTAACCAGGAGAACCTGCCGTGCTTTGGATGCCATTCGATATGGCAATTGCGCGCAATTCCTACGCGCAATTATCCTTAGATAAGCGCACAGTTCGTGACAGGACTTCTAGTTTTAACTGTATGACTATAAATGGGCTAAAATGAATCACTAGCAATTCCAAAGATAAGGCAATTTGCCAGTTGGGAAGTTGCCTTATCTTTTAAAATGCTAATGATTCATTTTAGTTAGTTATATTAATAGGAAGAAAATAAAATTCTAGAAAATACAGTTGTAAGCGTTTTATAGCACTGATTCCCCAAAACAATTTTCGAATCAGCGCAACTGGGGTCGAATTGAATCTAATCACAGGGACGATTTCGAACCGAATTGAGTTTTGAAGTTTCATGGGGCGTTCTTCTATCAATGGAAAGTAAAAACTGCCAATATTGTGATATCATCTCACCTTTTGACAGGAGAAACTGGACGTCCAGTTCCCACCAGTGGATATGGAAACTAGAATACCAGACAACAAAATTAGAACTGTGATTTTAACCCTTTGGACCCAAAGTGGTCGCATTTTCGACACAAGAACATGATACGGCATAATTTCATTAAGTATGGTGGATGCTGATTGAATGTGTTAAATAAATCAATCAATATTAGGCTGCACATTGAAAATATCAATTGTTCGAGCCCCAAAAAAGGAATATGGACTTGTCCAATTGCTGCCATTGAAAAGGCATGGTAGATACCACCTTGGTTCAAAGGGTTAACAAGCTGAATAATTTAGACATAATTCTGATAAAAAATAACTTCTTAACAGTTTAACAATATTTATACTGAGAATATTATATTTGTCTGTACAGTACGTGGAGAGTGGATTGTAACTAAATCACCCGTGGAGTGGAGTTATCATCCCAAATATCACTTTCAAATTCTGTACACATGGCCAAAAACACAAGCAATGTTTCAGCCAATGGACCTCCGGGTTTAACCCGGAGGTCCATTGGCTGGAACATTGCTTGTCCTTGTCACGTTTTGCAACAAATTTGCAATTATTGCTCGGGTGGAATCTCCACACGGCGGGTGATTTAATGATAATACACTCTTCACCTACTGTATATCTCTGGCATTAGAGTGCTTGTAAAATCAAAACTGCACGGATCTGATTAATAATCCAGTACTGGAAAGCAGGGCTGGAATTGTTTTCTAGATCTGCCCTTCATGGCGATTGACTCTGAAATTCCACACCCCGGGCCAGGGGCGGATCCAGGGGGGTGCTCTGGGTGCTCGAGCACCCCCCCCCCACACACACACACACGCCTACTCACAACTCGCAGTCATCCAAGAAAATTTGAATTTGCAGACATTCTGAAAGAGTGAGAACTTCATCCCAAGCACAAGTATTACTGTAATAAGCATACGCGATTACTGTATTTCCGATCCAGCCTCCAATAATCTATCTTGAAAATTTAATTTCAATAAAATGTAATTGTTATAAGAATGTGCCTGGAATTTAACCAGCTACCAATCACAGCTTTTCTCAAAACTGTGAATTTCTTAAAAAAAAAAATTAAAATATGCCAATATCCATACAAATATGGATGGCATTTGAATCAGTTGACGAGCTGATTCCAATGTCATCCATACATTTACGGTCTTATGGACAAAGTTTCCACGTATATCAGCTCTGTTCGTAAATATATCTTTGTTCAGCTGAATCAGTGATGCTATAGTGACGTTCGCCTTCAGCAATAGTTTTACACTATGACAGATGATTAAATGGGACAATTTAATATTTAACTAAGAGCATTTAACATTGGTGAATGATTCACCAATGTTAAATGCTCTTTGTTGAATATTAAATTGTCGCAACAGTTGAACTTGCTGGTTAATGCCTACAGGCATTCTCTAGTAAACTGAAACAATTTAATGTTACAGAGCAACAGGACATCTAGTATCCAGACTTATTTCTTCGATAACATGAATAAAATAATTAAGCTACTTACCAGTTAAGATCAGTTGATGGAACAATGTATTTACACAGTGTACAAGTTTGTGCGTTCACATAGCACGGTAGTAGCGCACAAACTGAGACAGGGCTTGGGTGTTCCAGAAACGTATCCAAGATTTTGAAATAGAGGGACGTCGCCCTCTATACTTATATGGTTACAAACTGTTGTGATGCAAGTGTGCACATACTATTAATTTATAGTACGCACTGGCTTCAATTATTTTATTAGAACTGACTGGGGCGTGCCTTTGCCTTTGGCACGCTCCAGTCAATTCTAACAAAATAATTTTCAACGACATATACTTTTTATATCTGATTTAATAGACGGACGCACGCGGCGTGCGCCCCCGTCTAAATCTGCCTTTGGGGTGTTTAACATTTAAATAGTATATGCATCTCAAAGATAACCAGAAGAAATGTGACCCCCCCCCCCCCTCGGCCACTCACCCAGTGGCACCCACCCATCCACACATTCACTCACCTACACACACTCATACTTCTTGGAACTTCTGTCCCCCCTGCGTACAACAGGTATGTCATGGTGAAAATTATTATGTTTCTTCCAGGCAATCCCCGCATTTCGGGTAATTTGAAGCAAAATCCAGGGGTGATTATATTTGCTTCTTGGTAGGTAACAATTTCGAATGATTATTTTGTTTTTCATTGGGCAGTGTCAGTACCATAATTGTTTTTACCAAATTTCAAGCCAAATCGGCAGAAAATAGGTTTAAGAGAAAAGACAAATATATGACCAGGATACGTCTCAGGTAGCATCTGATGGGTTCCCAATTCAAATTTTTTTCTGGAGGAGGACCCCCAGACCCCCCGCTAATTGCTTCGAGCCTTCGGCGCTTGCAAGAACGGCGCACAGCGCCGTCACGCTGCGCGCCTTCGGCGCTTGCCGACCAACAATAGCACCCCCCCCCCCGCCTTATAAAATCCTGGATCCGCCCCTGGCCCCCTACAGGACAATTGACTTGTCCTACACAAATTTGAAAATCAATATTAAGTTCTCGTCGTATCCTCTCGCCATGTTGTGGACCCCCAAAAGTTATTTTCTGCATTTTTCGTTAAATATTATCGACTTGTTTTTTCAGTCACGGGTCATCCGATCTCGTTTCATTTCCGATATTTTCCTAACTGGCAACAGAGCTCACTACTCACTCCACTCTCTCAGCGAAAACATGGACAGCCTTTGAAAATCATATGTTACACAGTTGACTCGATTTCCATCATTCGAAACCCTTCCAAGGAGTGACGTTTGCAACATCTCAGGAACGGATTAGGGTCAAGAATTTTCAGTTTTACCAGTTCCAACATTAGAAGCTCAACCGCGATTCGCTGGATGATACCATAACCCCGTACGAGTCTATTATTCTAAACAACAATAAATGAATGAACACTGTTAATTGTTAACTCAGCATAGACTAACGCAAATTAATGAGGTTACAATGCAACTCTCAATCCACCGAATCTTTTCTCTTAAGCATATCAAGCATACCTACAGATCAGTTGGTGGAAAAGCAACCTGTTATCACACAGTATTGTTCTTTCTTTCTTGTTGTCGAATTGCCATTGGCTGCTTCTGTAACACAAGTCGTCTTCAGTGGCGTGCATGTGGAATCAAAAAATTGTCCAAGGGTGTTTTCACTGCTGGCTAACATTGTACACATATTTATACCATGATTACCTATTCTACTATATATGAAAAGCCGATGACATAAATTTTAGCTTTACACACCAACCGTGATGAACACGCCAGCAATGGGCATTCAATAGTAAAAAATTACACCTACATTAGAACTACATCCCCGTTGACCTTTGGTGACGTCGACCTGAATGCAAACTTGTCTAAATTTATCGCACGTCGCCTCGCGAAGAGTGAAATGGAAGTGGCAATTATTTATTACGTTTTTAAATGGTTTTACCTCATAAGATGCCAAAAATTAACAAACATGCATTGTCTCATGTTAGTAAAGCATGCATAACTCGAAATAGTATGTTATTACGTTATTAAAACGAAAAAGGCTAAGTTTCTTTTCTTCATTTCGTTTCGGCGATAAAATTGACAACGGAAGTACCGCCCACCGATGCTTGTGTAATCAAAAACAGATTCGCACGTATGTACGTCTGCTGTTCGGTAAAATCGAGAAAAAATAATAGCGACTCTTAATAATCTGACGATCATGGTATAAATCAAATATACCATAAGTAGCTTGGTGTACCAAATGTTCACCACTCATGGTGAAGTGGTGAACATTTGGTACACCAAGCTACTATGGGTATATTCTATATATAACCTACATGTAGTATGCATCCTGCCTTAGTTGGCGTGTTGGTAAATATTCTATTCAGAAAAGGCGCCGCCACTCCTGTAGAATGTATAATATTTATTAGAAATGTTCTCGTGTCTACAGATTGACTTGTCTGCGACAAGGTTAACCACAAAATACATGCATTTAGTCTACCGTTCCCGAATTCTCGATATGAGATGTCGATGATCTGACGATCGACTAAAATGGGAAAGAAATTAATGCGCAGCCTCGGACACCACGAATACAAAATGTATCAAAGGAAGCCATGGTATCTAGGTACAGAGTGTGATGGCACCATTGTCGCCGCCGTGCATCCAGACAAATCAAAATCAAGCCGAGGCTGCTTAAAAGTTTGTACACCAATAAAATACGCTGGTATTATAGACATCAAAAGAATCGTTCTATTTATGTTACTGGACCAAACAAAATTATGAATACTGGCTGCGGTGGGTTAAATACGTCGCTCAGTTCTGAGTTATAAATACATATACACAAGATCCGAAGACTTGCTTTAATGGGACTTCAGTTCGAAAGAATTGCGTTGGAAGAGAAAGTTTCTACATCACTAAACATAAAGTGCATCGAACAAATATATAATATCATTGTGGAATCTCTTGGAATTCGAGTTGAATCCTGCACCGATGATGATGTTAACGTCAGTAGTATGTCATGCACGTTTCAGATATAGGTTGCCGGACCTCGGTGCATGTGACGTCATGTCACGTGACCCAGTGGCGCCATGTTGTGTTGTCATGGTAACCCGCATGAGCGGCTATCTTGTGACGTCACCCTCATAGTGATACATGGTGTAAGTGCGCATGCACAACGCGTGTTGTTAGGGTGATACGTGTTTCCGTCGTCCATTTTGTATACTGGAGGCCCCCATCTTGGTTTCTGTGACAGCACACTATGTGACCTAAAACCTTCTTATAGGGCAGGGGTATGTTCGGGGGGTATGTTTCTTTGTACAGCAGTAATTTCTAGATTCGTAGAATTACCACAAACAACCCGACAATCCCTCCAAATCACCAAAAACGACTTTCTTTAGTACGGATTTCCCCCAGAATTCTTTTTAGGCACCCATGTCATAGTACCGAGGGCTCCTCGGGTACAGAGGGGGGACCCAGAGGTAAGTTCAATTGAACTAGAGTAGTTTTGTTTCTTGTTAGGACCCCCCCCCCCCCCGAATAACTTATTAGGACAGCCATACCATGGTTTACAATAGTAGCAAGTAGTGCTATAGTACTGAGGGACCCCTTTTGTTTATAGCCAACTGATAGACAACCTCCATGAAAGCATATATCATTCCTAATGCCAAGAATCTATCGAGTAGTCACGGATAAGTCATTAATCGAACGACTGGAATCCCATCGAGCAAATGTGCTATAGAGCAATTGCTCGATCGAGTGACTCCACATACTGCTCGCTCGACTCGAAGCCCATCGAGCAAATGTGCTATAGAGCAATTGCTCGTTCGAGTGACTCGTACATACGACTCTTAGCCTCATTTCGGTATTTGAGCATACCTATGACCTGGTATTGTATTATTTGAGGATATCTTCTGGAGAATCCTTTTTTTGTCATATGTGCTTATGTGAGAAAGCACAATGTGAAACACTGTGCACTAACACACAGGCACATGTTGGATGTGCCGATATGTGCTTATGTGAAAAGGCACAGTGTGACACATTGTGCACTAGCGCATAGGTACATACGGCTATTTGAGGAAACCTGTGGCCTGGTATTGTATGATTTGAGGATACCTATCGAGGATACCTTTTGGATAATCCCTTTTTTGTCGTATGAGGCCATGAGGGCCATAAAAAATCCCTCCACGAGGTCTAATTTACCAGCTCTCTTAACCCCATTTCGTTATTTAAGGATACCTATCATCCAGCTGCTGTACAGCTCCTATCTCCTACATGGCTCCTATACAGTTCCTACGCAGGTAGTCTTACCAATGGCTTCCATCTTATCTCCAAAGCTCCAAGGCCGCAATGGCACGAGACTGCTGTAGAAGCTAATGATAGGACAGATAGACCATAGACAAGTAGTGGCTTTGGAGCTTTGCGTCTATTGCTGTCACATTCAAATCTGTTCGTATTTTATCTGTACTGATCCATGCGAATCAATAGTAGTGGTACTTACAGTTTCCCGTGTTCACTTCTCCATGAACACCTTTCATTTCCGATCGCGGTATTGTACCTAGGGAAATCTAATATTAACAAGAATTAGCTACTGTTTGAGTTGATCATGTATTTTGTTCCATGAAGAGACAAAGGGTGCTAACGCTAGACTCCAAATGACGTTATCGAAAAGTCTCTCAGGGGGAGAATGACGATCGAACAATCAAACAAAATTTGCAATGATCTTTCCACTTTTATTCTCTGTCACCGGAGGTGTTATTGAGATCCACGTGCTTTATGTGTGCTAAACGTGTCTCAGTCAAAGCGATGGTATTATTGTCACCTTTTTGATCAATGAGTTATTTACATTATAACTTACATACTGGCCTTCACTTATTTTCGGTAATTAGAATAGGATGCTACTTGATTAGCGGAAATATGCTGGAACTCTCATATTTTTAACCTAAAATTCGGTGGAAATAATGATACTTCTAGACAATCGGAGGGCATATAGGCAAGGTACAACTTGGTCGACATTTTATTTCTATTAGTTTACATGCACATGTTTTTTTTTCAAGACCATTTCATGTAAATTGACACGAAGTAAAACTTCAACATTTCGATAACAATTTAGCTGAAATCAGCGGTTTGACCGAACTCCCTCGTTCCAATATTTTGGTGAGAGGTTTTCCATGAAATGAGAAAGGCGACATCCTCTTCAGCTCATGGTTTATTTAACTGCTTAATGTTTTAGAGCACTTTGTGATTTTATGCTTTATACAATTTCTTCTTAGTATTATTATTATTACTTCACCGGGGAGGGTACCAAGAAACTTCCCATCTCGGTAGTACGCCATGGCCAATAAAAAGGCGTCTCTCGCACTGAACTCCTTTTTCATTGGGACAGTTATCCGCATTTGCTTACCATAGTAATCGTACTAATGATCAAACAGGGAGCGCGATGCCTTAGTGGTTAGAGCATTGGACTTTAAAACGAAAGTTCGATTCTGAGCAATGTTAATTGCATTGTGTCTTTAAACCTGTTTGCGCCCGTGGTGATACGGTGACGTTCTGTCCAAAAGCAACCTGCACGTCGATGGTTAATTTGGCTTCAACCGCTACTAAATCTGTTTGTGCAGAGATGGTGAGTTGGCCTGACTGTTACTCGCCGCAGCTCAGTGGTTGTCTCCGGCTACCCGTTTTTATTTGTGTTTAACGACACTTTCGACAGCCAGGGTCACCTCGTATTGGACAGTTTTACGGGTGGAGAAAGCCGGGTTTATCCAGAGAGAATCGCCGAGCATTGGCGAGTAACTGTCAGACTCCCGAACGTACTAATCCGTACATGTAGACAAGTGCATCAATAACGTGCAGTACACATTAGTACACAGCGCCACCGTGCCCCCCCCCCCCCCCCCACACACACACGTGTAGTACGCTTTAGTACACAGCACCACCGTGCCCCCACGTGGGCAATCAGGATTAAGTACCTTGCCCAAGGACACGACGTAGTTATCTCTGGCGGGGATTGAACCGTGAACCTTTTGGTTTGATGTCTATTTCCGTAACCACTGAGCCACCGCGCTTCCTCCGGGTACCCGTTAAAACCCCATTCAGGGAGAGAGGTTTTGTCATATTTGGCACTTATTGAAAGGATTTTGCAGTGATTGGGGAATTTTGAGGGGGTCTTCATTGACGGGGGATTTTATCGCGGACCCTGTATTTATCACTAGTGAATCATACATTATTAGGCTAGTAAATTTGTTACTAAGAGACATAGACTCCGCAATATTAGGTTCAGGGTGGCTGAAAAGCACCCAATATTAATTTAATATTAGGATGCTTGTCAGCCATTTTGTTTTATCATTATATCCACACGCCTCAGATTTTAATTTACACGGTCGTACATGCTGCAGCGCAGTCGTACAGAAGACCCGCAATGTAAAATGGCCCCGTCGTATAAACATTGCATTCAATTGAATGAAACTGTTATAATAAAATGCCAAACCAGCCCAAAACATTGGCGGTTACAGAACAAGTCACGAGCGTTTTATTGGAATGCGGAAGCAAAATTACTCCCCTTGTTGCGTATGTAAACATCGTTTGCTTTGTTTACATTTTTCGAGAAGTGCGCATCATTTAACTATTCGTTGAGTTAACTTCCGCAATGACATTTTAGCATGCCGTGCATAATAATTACGTTACAGGGCGTTTAGTTGGCAGACACAGTGTCAGTAGTATGTCTCGCACGTTTCGCCCCCATCAGCCGGATCTCTGGCCGGATCTCATGTGTCGTCATAATCATGTGACCCAGTGGCGCCATGTTGTATTGTCATGGTAACTCGCGTGAGCGGCCATGTTGTGAATCATACCACATGCTACCATAGAAACCAAGATGGCGGCCTCCAGTATACAAAATGGACGACGGAAACACGTATCACCCTAACATCACGCGGTGCGCATGCGCACTAACACCACGTATCACTATGGAGATGACGTCACACCATGGCCGCTCACGCGGGTTACCATGACAACACAACATGGCGCCACTGGGTCACGTGACTATGTCGTCACATGAGATCCGGCATGAGATCCGGCTGATGGGGAGGGGGTGTGAAACGTGCGAGACATACTACTAGTGTCATATACGGCGAAGAGAAAACAATATTAGGTGAGGCTTCGCCTCACATAATATTGTTTTCTCTCCGCCGTATATGACACTGTATCTGCCAACTAAACACCCTGTAACTTATATTATTTTGTTTTTATAGAAGAGCAAAGTATAAAAGAAATTGTTCATTTTTAAATTGTCGGGTTTTCGCTGCACGGGGAAGTGTTTTCCACTGACGGTGCGAGTAACGTTTTGGATCCAAGAAACAGATATATTGACTCACCAACGTAAAGAATGCTTTATTTTTCAGGATTAAAATATTCATAGATACGAACGGGTTTATGCGCTTGAATATTTAAACCACGAAGAAATAAGCACATGTCCGTGAAAGAACATCCATAATGTGGGCGCACGACACAAAACCCTGTACCCATATCAAATGCTAAATGTCATATAAGTCACGTTCCAAAGTCATGATGATCTTGCGATGGAGTGATTGACTGAATATATTTCTCGTATTCTGTCGATTTACCGAAACAGAAGGATCCAAATTTACTGCATCTTCCAACTGTTCAAATATTGAATTGCAACTAAAAAGAGATCTTATTTTAACAAGCTGAAATAACTGAGACTTGGAGAAAAGCAATATGTTCTTTTATTTTATGCTAACCTGTGACTTATCGCAAATTATCTAAAAGATATTTCTCGATATCCATCGAGTCGATGGATATCGAGGAATATCCCTCAGTAGCTTCCTAAATGACGTCACGCTACGCCGCATCACGTCGCCCTGAAGGAACGATCAGCTGATCTTTGTTATTGTTTTGAAACGGACGCATTTTGGGACGAATTGGGCTGAGTATTGTACAATAAAATGTCTCGTAACATATAATAAAAAAGAAAATCTACTCTATTTTAGTGAGTATCTGGAATTATCTCATGTGTGGACCTGAAAGTTTTATTTTTCGCGAGCGCTTGCGAAAAGAAAACCTCCGCTGCTATAGTGAATATCGGGAATTATCATTCGTGTGAACCTGAAAGTATTATTTTTAACTCACGGAAGCGCTCGTGAAAAATAAAACTTTCAGGTCCACACTCATGAGATAAGTAATAGATATATCACTATTTTGTGTACTATATGGGTAAATAATTGTACAGTTGTGCAGGTGTCCGGAGATATTTTTGACGAGGCGAAGCCGAGTCCAAATATTGGAGGACACCTGCACAACCGTACAATTATTTACCCATATAGTACACAAAATAGTGATATATGTGATTTAATCCACAGCCCCTCAATGTTAACAAAAGTAAAAAAAAATATATTTTAGAAAGTTTGACACGAGTAAAACCACATTTTAAAACACTTTTTGCTTGCTCTACCCCCGAAAAACAAAAGGGGCATAACCCATTGTTTGCTTGCTAGAAAGTCTATTGAAGTTATGACACGCATCAGGAGTACAGATATTGTGAACAGATCTGTGGCTTCCAAGTGAACTCACATCGTGATGTAATTTTTTCTCTCGCTAATATAATGTCTCAGCTCAAGGGTGGAACACTTATTCAATTCTTCATCGAAAGTGCGGCAGATAAATTTAATAATCGTTCCTTTTTAAAGCATTTGGAAGAATAATTCTTTTTTTTATCTGAAGAAGAGGTTCGCTTTCCCTCAGGGGTGGCGGTGGTGGTGCCTGACTGTCGTCTTAATATTTGAAAAAGGGCGTTTTTTTAGGTTATTTATTTATTTGCTAGTGTTTAAGGTCACTTTTTTGCAGCTATGGCTAATTGTGACCGCAAAAAAGGTGTAAAGTCAAGTTTAGCCAATCGTTTGCACCCATGCTGCCCATTTTAGGAGACTTCTACCCCGGGTACTGGTGACCAGGTCCTATTTTACCAGTAAAACTGAATTTGTTTACCACAGCAAACAAGCACTGCTTCACTTCCGAGATTTCCACGGGAGTCCTTTTTAGGTTACCAGGGCTGTTGGTTATTAAAAGCAACAAAAAATTAAAAAGTACATTATAATTTGGACAAGATGCACACTCAATTCAGTAGCTCTGTCGAGAAAAGCTTGTCGATAATTCATGTGTTAGAACGTTTTTCACACCTCCTTTACAGCATCTTTACTTTTGAATGGTTATGATTACAGTACCGTGACAATCGTACAGATATCTAGTTATTGGGACTGTTTCAAAACCGTCCCAATTCCAGATATTGGTACTGTTTTACTGAGCTAGTCTCATCAAAACCGTACTTGGTGTGATTTTATAGGGCTTGTTTTCATGACAGAGAACAAAAGAAATATTAGGTAGCTGTGGATTAATTTCCGATATTCACTAAAACAGCGTAGTTATCCTCTATTTATTATATACAGTACGTTGCGAGTGGATTGTAACTAAATCACCCGCGGAGCGGAGTTATCACCCAAGCTATAACTTTCAAATTGTGCACATATCGACAAAAAACATAAGCAATGTTTCAGCCAATGGACCTCCGGGTTTAACCCGGAGGTCCATTGGCTGAAACTTTGCTTGTATTGGTTATGCTTTGCAACAAATTTGCAATTATTACTTGGGTGGAATCTCCACTCTGTGGGTGATTTAGTGATAATATACTCTCCACGTACTGTACATATTAAATCGTTGATGCGAACATCAAAACTCTCTTGCGGTATCAGATGGTATGCGATGCTGCTGATAATGGCAAAACGAGGGCAGTGTGATATTGCAAAATCAAATTATGACCACCTCGCGCTACATAATTCACAAGACCATCAATTATTTAAGATTTTTTACATCTTCGTCGTACAAATGTATGAATTCATTTTTCAACGAATGTTACAGAAAAACTAATCGTGGTATAGATATCACAGCGTTGTTGTAGAAGAAGGTCGGCAGTATGGTCGCTTCTGCGCTGACATATCCAGAGGAGAACATATTGAGCAAGATCTACTCCCATCACTTGCCAAAGGCATCTTGAAATCAAATCAAACTTCAATTGCGGGCACTATAAAACAAAGGGGAAATATGAACATATACGTCACAATTACGGCTTATCTATATGGACAATAGTTCATTGCTCGGATTCGAATACGATTTATTCCTCGAGTGGGACGCGTGGGGGACTATCTCAAGAGGCGTTAGCCGAGTAAAATAATCTGCGCGGCCCACGGGAAATCGTACTCGAATCCGAGCAATGAACTTTGTATATATTTTATTTTCTCCTTATTTGTTTTCCCCAAAACAACACTTAAAAATTGATTCAACTCAACCGATTTGTAAACAATAACACAAAATAGTCTTCATCGCTGAGTGTGGAATACGATACTGGGAGTGAAATACCATTTTCGACGAGTGGGAGTGGGAATTCGATTTGTTTGGGGGGAGAAAAACGAATTAAAATATTTCTTTTATTTTTCAAACTGTTCTAAGATTTCAGGTGACGTAACTGTTATATACTAGAACCTACGCAAATCAATACACAGATGTGAGGACATTAAAGGCAATATTCGAGAAAGCCCGAAACTGTGTGGTGCCAAATATGACAAAAACTCGAATATTTAACAGAATCGTCCGTAGTCGAACAGGGTACTAACCTAATACATTCAGTTAAAACTAGAAGTCCTGTCATGAAATGCGCACAAATAGCACGTTGATATGCGCGTTAATGTACGCGTTATGGCCCAAGTAAAGCTATCGAATTCTGTACATATGGCCTGTGCACAAGCAATGTTTCAGCCAATGGACCTCCGGGTAACCCGGAGGTCCATTGGCAGAAACATTGCTTGTGTTTGCTATGAGTAACCAGGAGAACCTGCCGTGCTGTGGATGCCATTCGATATGGCAATTGCGCGCAATTCCAACGCGCAATTAAGCCTAGATAAGCGCACTATTCGTGACAGGACTTCTAGTTTTAACTGTATCTGTATCACTGATTCAGTTGTGGTTCGGCTGAATGATGTTAGTATGTACATCAGTTGTCGCACTTAGATAAGAGATTAACCATTTGAACACTGGTGGTATATTCCATGTCAGTTTAATGACAATAATTTTAAGAGTCCATATTTATTATTTGTGGGTAGACCAATCAATATTTTCAGCGTGCAGTCGTAGGGCTGCACGTTGAAAATACTGATTGGTCTACACCCCCCCCCCCCCCCTCCCTCAATAACATTATGACGTAGCTTGTGACCTTGCTGGGATGGGGCTCTGGAGTTCAAAGAGTTAATTCATTAATTGCTGTTAATGAACTAGGCTAACAAAAAGTTGTATTTAATTAGATAGATACTTCATACAGTCGCGAGTCACTCGCGGCCGGTATGAAGTACACTTCCAATGAAATACTGCCTTTTGTAAAGCTGAAAACGTACAATGTTTTACTGAGGATAAACAATAATACCGAATTACCTCTCACTGAGAGATTGTCCAAGCAACCATGTTGGACGTTTGTCCAAGCCAAGCACTATTTCTAACACTATATTGACAAATTGGTTGGGTTTGAGTGTGTTTTGTGAAAATCTGTTATTGCTTCCGCTCTTATTGACAGCTTCAATTTCCATGCATTTATTTATCTATTTATTCATTGGTGTTTAACGACACTTTCGACAACCAGGGTCACCTCGTGTAGAACAGCTTTACGGGTGGAGGAAGCACGTGTACCCGGAGGAAACTACCGAGCAACGGCGAGCAGCTGTCAGACTTCCCAACGTACTAATTCCACAAACGCAGGGTTAGCATTTGTTGAAGATAAGTTCACCATCGACGTGCAGTACGCCTTAGCACACAGAGCCACTGTGCCCGCAAAGGGGACAATCAGGATGGAGTGCCTTGCCCAAACACACAACGCAGTTAGCCCTGGCGGGTTTCGAACCACTGGCCTTTCGTTTTGAAGTCCAATGCCGTACCACTGAGCCACCGCGGTCCCTCAATTTCCCATGTACCAGAAGTGATAAAATTGGGTTTTTTGTGTTTGTTTCGTTATTGATCGAGCTCTTTGCCTTTGCATTGCCTTTCCTTTGCAAGTGAAACTTTTTTGGTTCCAAAATTTTAGCCATCCAAGAAATTTGGGTGCAAAATCAAAATTTGTTGGCCAATTGGCTAAGCTAGCACCCAACATCGTGCTCTTTGCGCCATCATAATGCATGCTCGGCACAAACTTTGGCTACATTGAGTTATGTGTGTTTAGTGGGTATCTGCTGAAACTTGGTCAAAATATGCCACAAAACTGTTATTTACTATCAGATATATCGAAGTACGTTCCTAAAGAAAGAGAGTAATCGTTTGACTGGACTTGTTACGTGAAATAATTCGTGAGAGGTGAGGAACGTTGTACAAAACCGAGTGCGCGAATGCGCACGAGTGTTTTACAATATAGTCCCTAGCCTCGAATGAATTATTTCACGTAACCAGGCCAGTCAAGCGATTGCTCTGTTTATTACTTTTCATTATTAACGATAATTATATTATTTAACCCTTTACCTAACGTAACGGCCAAAACCGGACAGCGCTATTCTCAAAAATCGCGAATTAATTTTCATTATTTTTTCATTTTTTGTCTCCAAAACATAGGTTATGGCCCCTCATTGGAACGAGCTCGTTGAGCTCGTTCCAATGAGGTATCATAACCTATGTTTTCGAGACAAAACATGAAAATAATAGCTATTCAAGATGTTTTTTGCAAGTGTCGTCTGCTTTTCATATTAGGTAAAGGGTTAAAAAAACAAAACAACAATGAAGTCCCCATTACATCAACGGCAAAGCGTCTTTGTTTGCGCGCACGGATACATGACACAATTGTTGATTGCATAATTCACTTGTGAATTTATCGTTTATAATCAAACCTAGAAATCCCAGAAAATCACGCTTTGGAAAGTAATAAAATTAGTTATTCAAGGTCATAAATCTGTTCTCACTGCCATGAATAACGCACCGTTACGTACGGACTAAATACGTTATTACATTTAGGGATTACCAATAGCCGATAAAGTGAAAGTTAACCAGTACGATTATCAACTAATCGTCGATTATAATTGACTACCATTCGATGAGCAAATCCAATAATCGTGGCATTCCAAGATATAATACTGATCAGACATTTGAATTCTTATGTAATATGTAACTCTAACGTAACTTCCTTTATCGAGTAGCGATATTCACAAAAATCGCCATTTAAATTTAATTTAACCATTTGGTACTTTTGTACGTCTTATGACGTACGAAATCAAACAGCCGGTTGATACTTTGTGGTCATTTGTGTTGTTTTTTTTTTATTTTTCAATTTTTTCAAGTTTTAACCTCAATTCCAATTTTCTCCCGAATGGTGCTCATTGACAATCATTGAGCCAAATGTTATCGCTGCTTAAAATACAAATGTAATCCTGATGTCAAGACGTCTTAACTTATAAGACCCACATCGCCTAATGAAATCCTAAATATTGTAAATTCAATGAAACCTAAGCCAAGTCAGCATTGTGAAAATATTACGTCCAGTATTTTGAAACAATCAATAAATCTAGTCGTCACCCCACTTGCTCAAATTATGAATAGCTCATTCAGTCAGGGAATAGTTCCAGACAGAATGAAACTTGCCAAGGTAACTCCTGTTTTCAAAGCGGGTGAGGAGAATAACTTTACAAACTAAAGGCCAATCAGTATTTTACCAGTTTTTTTCCAAAATTTTAGAAAAGATCATGTCTGTAAGGCTTGTTAATTTCTTAGATAAATTCGAAATCCTCTATCATCACCAATATGGCTTTAGAAAGCGCCATAGCACACTACATCCTGTTATGCATTTACTGAAATATGTCGCCACGGAAAACAATAAAAACAGCAAAGACACTAAATTAGCTCTATTCTTGGATCTTTCGAAAACCTTTGACACTATTAGTCATGATGTGCTACTTCAAAAATTAGAATATTATGGAATAAGAGGGGGTGCGAACAACTGGTTTAAGAGTTACTTACAGAACAGAAAGCAGTATGTCTCTTTTGGTGATAGTAAATCTGACCTATCTGAACTAAGCTGCGGAGTACCACAGGGCTCAATACTGGGACCTATTCTGTTCCTCATATACATAAACGATATTTGTAATTCAACTAAGTTAAATCTACTTTCCTTTGCGGACGATACGTCCACATACAAGCCTGCGGCAGAGTTAAATATGCTGGTGTTAGAATTTAATGAAGAACTTCAAAAGATATTTGATGGTGCACAGCCAATCAGTTGGTACTAAACCCCAAGAAAACAAACTACATTGTTCTTAATCCATCCCAAAATAAGAATGTCATACTTCAGGACATTAAAATTAATAATCACATTATCAATGCTGACAATTGCGGAAATGGGGGAAAATCTATAAAGTTTCTTGGTATTACTATTGATGAAAAACTATCATATAATACTCACATATCACAGATTTCCTCGAAAATTGCTCTTGCGAATTATGCCCTTAATAGAGTAAAACATATTTTACCACACAAAATCTTGAAAAGCCTATACTTTACACTAATACAGAGTCATTTTATCTATGGAATTCCATTATGGGGTGCATCAAAAGCCTGCAACCGTCTCTATAAATTGCAAAAGAGATCGATACGAATTATAAATAATAAAAAGTACAATGTCCACACAGACCCTCTATTTATCAATGATAAAATACTAAAAATAAAGGATTTGTATACCCTACATGTTTCCTTATTTATGTTCGATTGGCATAATGGTAATCTTCCAAAGTCCTTTGCCGACTTTTTCTCTGTTACAAATAACGAATTTATGAACACGCGGAAAACGGGACTAATTCGTAGGCATAGAACTAGACCTAAAGCGCTAAACATCTTACCTGTGTTCGCTTTCCCAACACTATGGAATGGCCTAGATAGGTGTATCCGAGAAACCAAAAATAGGAAAGAATTCAAGACCAAGCTCAAAACAAAAATTTTTGCGACCTACTCGGAAAATGTTTCCTGCTCCAACCCCTACTGTCTAGATTGTGCCTTCTAGTATACCGTTGAACCTAAAATAATGCCTCTTACTATTCCTTGTTACTACTCACAATGCATTTGTAAACTGTTGACTCAACAAGGAATATCCGGATAATAAAGGCATTGCAATGTACCACCTGTACCAAACAGTCTTCGTTCAGTACATGATCTATCTTCAATGGGAACAATCGTCTGGCATCTCGTCCTATTTGGTCTCCCGGCTTGGTCTCTATTACTTCAAAATATGGAGTTGTTACTTTTGTAAAATCAGTCCTTTTCTGTGTTAATTAACCGCAATAACTCTAGAGACCAATCGGAGAGTACTGTTTTGTAACCTACGCTGACCACCTAACATATTTTGCACAAAAGCCATGATTTATTAGAAGAACATTGGATTGGCAGACAGAGAAAACAATGTTGCCTCCATATACCCCTTTTGGGTTATTTCCGCCATTCTAGGGATTCTTTGGTTTTATTTCCCCTACTATAGGGAAGGACAGGAAGACAGCCAATCTGGCTATGCCTTTCTCTACTGGTATACAAAAAGCAAATGTGTCATATCATTGTATGGGTATTGAAAATATCTTATTGTACAACGAATTTTGTTATGCTTGTAAAACTATTATGTATATATCTATACTTTTTGTATACTGGTGAATAATTACATATCATACATATCATACTGGTTGAGTGCTAGAAGCCACTATCAGGGCGTTCAAAACAATGAGGATACCAGAGCAAAGGCCAACACTTTCCTTGCTTATATTTCATATGCAGTCAAACACAAATAATATTTTGTTTATATAAATTTATTTTATTACAAATTATTGGAGAGTGCCCACAGGCACTCTCCAATAATTTGTAATAAAACAAGTTTTGAATAACAAATTCAGACCACCAAAAATAATCTAGCTCTCAACCAGTTAATCACTGATGAGAAAAATGTCCTGTTATTTGTACTTTCCGACGTTTAACGTCGCATTTTGGAAAACGTTGAAGAAACTGAATTCCCAGTGGCGTTTGAACGTCAGGATAATTAAAAGTCTAAAGGGTTAATTATTCCAAATATGGCATATGACTCGTCAATGGAATCAGTGCTTCATTCTCCATCGCATGAGTGGAAATACGCGATGTTTTTGAGGCAATAAATTAAATTGTTTAGTTTTAAGGTTGCGTCTACTATTTCCAGTATATTTTTGTAAAATTCTTTTCAGGTCAGGGTCAACATGGCGCTCATAAATAATAGCACAGACGTATCGCAACCCAATACTTCATCAGCCGACGAGATAGAACTGTCAGAAGTAGCAACAGAAGGAGGTCGTGGATCCGCCATAAAATCACTCATGCTTCATTTACTTCCAAACATTGACATCGAGATAACAAGCCAAGACATCCAACAGGGGGCGATGTCTCTTCAGACGAATGAGAATGGCAGTATTGATGGAAGTTCGACGCGTTCCCGGTTCCAAAACAAGGATGGGGAGGAGGCGTGTGGTGAAAATTCAAAAGCCACACCATTTGAAGCGACAGACTTAGAAAGCGGAAGTATGGAAGAAAAATCACGAGAGAGTCAAGAAAACATCATACCAGCTGCGGAAATTCCTTATGTGCAATATAAAAGCGTAGAATTACCCGCCGCCGGATCTAAGGGTGACTCACTCTCGGCAAGTAACCTGGATGAACAAAATAACGTTAATACAGTTTCTGTCAATAGTGTAATGATTGACGTAGAGGAGGAGTGCGAGGATGAAGTTGGAAGCTCCACGGAATCAACATTGCTCATGAAAACAAATTCCCAACTACGTCATGTGAATGAAAATTCCCAAGAACGCAGCTCTAGTACGAGTTCAAACAACGAAAATCAAAGCGTTGATACAGAAGAGCCAACAACCAGAAAGTTGTTTTACAGAGTCAGTGAAACCCCTTCAATTTACAATACTATATTCTACGCACTTCAGGTAATCTTTATATCGATGTAAGTATCTTTGCATTGATTTTACAGCTTCACAAGTAGTCAGAAGGGTAACTACAGTACGTGGAGAGTGTATTATCACTAAAGCACCCGCAGAGTGGAGATTCCACCCAGGCAATAATTGCAAATTTGTTGCGAAGCATAACAAGTACAAGCACAGTTCCAGCCAATGGACCTCCTGGTTACACTCGGAGGTCCATTGACTGAAACATTGCTTGTGTTCTTTGTCCACATGTACAGAATTTGAAAGTGATACTTTGGGTGATTACTCCACTCCCCGGGTGATATCGTTTCAATCCACTCTTCACGTACTGTAGGGGCGGTCTCGGGGGATACTAATTTTGCAGTCAGGACATTTCCGTCAACATTGGAGAATAATATATCATTCTCTCTTGCTAGTATCCCTATGCATTTTTAAAAGAATAGGTTTGGTGTTTTTAGATTTGTCGTCCCCCGAGTTCCATTGTGTTTTTTGTGCCTACCAACACATAGAACTCATTGGAACTCAGGGGACGTTGTGTCACACACAATCGGCCATAGAAATAGAAGCCTGCAGTATCCGATTGGGCCTAGGGTGTTTGACCAGTCTGGAATACAGGTACAGTACAGTAGAGCCGCGTGGACAGGTCACTTTCCACGGCGTGGGAAATATTTTCACGGACGCAATAATATTAGATTCCAAACACTAATTATAGGAATAATCATCAAAAATTTAATTTATTAATTAAATGTTTGCTGATGACCATATTTTTATTACCTGGTAAACGTGGACGTCACTGCTAGGGTTTAATGCCGGGAACGGGAATTCCCGGGTTACAGGTTCCGAAAGCCGGCCCCGATACCCGGGAAATCTACAGCACGAAACCGGGAATGAAGCGTGGCACTGTTTGTGTATTGAACTGAAGTTTCCTGAATTGAAACTTTCTAGGATTTCGTCAGCCCTTCCACGCCTCAAGTTTTTACAGTCCTGATTCCTGACGAACCATTTTCAACAAATCACTGTAACTCTCAACCAGTTCTGGAGGACAACCCCTCCCATTCAACAGCAAGATCTTATTCACCCGCTTCAGAGTTCAAACTCTTCTTCATTTCAGAATTACTAGTATCACTGTTCACTACCTTCTCCAACATCAACACCATCTTCACTGCCATCACCAGTCAGGAGACTGGTGACGGCAGTGAAGTGGAGGGTGTTGACGCTGGAGAAGGTAGGGGTGATGATGCGAGTGATTCTGAAAATAAAGACGAGATTGAAGCGGGTTTGGGTCTTCATACTTACCTTAGGAAAATAACTTTTCCGTTTGGAAATGGGAGATTGCCAATGAAATATGCTCCTTATCATTAAAATAAATGCGTCATGTTACCCTCGCAAATTTGCTTGATATTACCCTGGAAATTTTCCGGTTCCCGGTTCTGAGTGTAATTTCATTCCCGTTGTCGGTTTCTAGAAAACCAGGGAATATATTAAACCCTCGTCACTGCCCACACGTGGATTAAGACCAGTTCACGGTGACTGTACTGTTTGTGTTAATGGAATAAAAAGTTGTACCACGACTACAACATGAATATTTTGTTGTTCGCTAATAACTTTTCAAAAGTTTTTTTTTTTTTTTTTGCTATGGTTCCGACTAATATTCCAACTACATCATTAAAGCATGCCTTCGACGATGTATTCGGAATACTTTTCAGTCGGGACATACGCCAACACAGTCGGAACACATCATGTTTACACCCTCCTCCTAACCCATTTGATAATCTTTGCGATACGTTTAGGACAATGTTAGAACGGGATTTTCGCTCACAAAAACTAAATTCCAAATAGTATGGGGACAAGGATTCTAGGATTCATCAAAAAGTAAGTCGTCACTCGAATCGAACCCGAGAGATGTTCACGAATTGAAATTATTTTCTTATCGAATCCAGAATGAATTTGCTCATCAAAACATAAAAGGTAACTCACTTTTCGAAGAGTATTATATCCAGATACTGAGCCTTTTCAATACGGAAAGGACATGCAACAAAAGATCCCGGAGACAGTCAACGATTGAAAATGCGATTTTTTCGAAAGTCTTACCCGTGCTGTCCCTTCTCCAAGAACCACCAATAGGGTACTTTTGGCCCATGCCCCTCCCCAGTCATAATCAAAGGCTCTATTCACCCCTAGTCGGGCGAGCTTAAGTTTACAAGACTTTTAAATCATGCTGATAAACTTCTCAAGAAATAAATTTTACGAGAACAAAACACAGATTACAGAAAGACCTGAGTTATTCCAGCCGTAACGAACAAATTTATCGATGGTGTATTCTAATAAACACCTTTCAGTTCGGTGTAAAATCAAGTCAGTTTAGGTCTTCAAACACAAAACCGATTCGTCCGTTTTGCCGTACATGGTGCCATTACACGAGAATGGCTGAAAAGGTGGAGTGAACTGATCAAAATCTTACACGTCCGTTTTACTCTTACACCACAGCTTGAATGTGTAGAGGTTGGGCGGTTATTCTTTGTTGTTTCACAGTTTCCGCCAGTGTATGCGCGAGGCACTATCGGGGATTTACTTTAAAACGAGTGGAGCACACGCACGTTCAGAACATGTGAGCGAACAGAGAGGGTGCAGACAATGTCCGGTCAACTGATCCTATAGTTCACCTCCGTTCTTCACAGGCGGTTAAGAATAATAAAGTTAAAATGGGATGTATTGTCCATAGAGTTAGCGCTATAGCGCACAGGAACGGCTGATTGGGAAAGAAGTTTGGAAATATAAAGAGCAGCGTAACCCTTTCGACCCTAGTGGTATATTCCATGTCAGTTCAGAGCCATCAACTGGTGGGGGTCTATTTGTTACTTGGGGGAAGGAAGACCAACCAATATTTTCAACGTGCAGCCTTAGGGCTGCACGTTGAAAATCTTGTTTGGTCTACCACAAAAATTCGTAGTGCATCTATCAGCTTTATGAATCCAGAAGCCAATACTATAAAACTTTTACAATTGTATTTTCTAGAACTGTATTTTCTAGTTTATTTATTTATTTATTGTTGTTTTAAGGTCACATATTTATGCACAATGGCTAATCATGACCGTGACAGTTTTACGGGTGGAGGAAGCCGGAGGACCCGGAGAGAACCACCGAGCAACGACGAGCAGCTGCCAGCTCCCCAACATCATAACTCCGCACTGCAGCACAGACAGGGTTAGATTGGTTGAAGACATGCGTACCATCGACGTGCAGTACGCCTTAGTACACGGCGTCATCGTGCCCCCACACGGGCAATGGAGATGAAGTGTCTTGCCCAAGGACACCACGCGGTAGCCGCAGGTGGGATTCGAACCGAGGACCTCTCGGCTTGCAGCCTGCACCTCTACCTACTGAGCCACCGCGCTCCCCGTATTTTCTAGTTATGACTTTAAATGGGTTAAAATGAATCATTAGCATTTCCAAAGATCTGGCAAATAATGATTCATTTTAGTCAGTTATATTAATAGGTAGAAAATACAATTCTAGAAAATACAATTGGGATCCAGGTTGTATCACGATCCTGGAAAGGAAAAACGTCCTTTCAGTTTCAAAGGTTTAATGACCTGATAAGTAAATTGACTCTTCGTAGTTCACGTGCTCCCAGCTTCAGCGGCAGGTCGACACTGAACGACCGATTGGGAGCGATAAACAATGCAACAAGAGACGCGGCAAGAAAATCGTCATTTGAGTGCATCAGGTCAAATGTACTATGAAAAAACATTGCAGTTGGCCCTTCGATCCTCTCAACGGACAAAATTTGATATGTATGTGCTACAGGGGAGACTACCTGAAGGTCCATGAACTGAACATTTATTATTTGCGTCCTCAACTTTATTCTCGACAAGTGTCGCTAAACCTTAATAAAGGGGCGCGGTGACTCAGTGTTTACGGCATTTGACTTCAAATCGGTAGATCAACGACTCGATCCCCTCTAGGGGTAACTGCGTTGTGTCCTTGGGCAAGGCACTTAATCCCGATTCTCCACGTGGGGGTACGGTGACGGTGTGTACAAAGGCGTACTGCACGTCGATAATGCACTTGTCTTCAAGCAATGTTAACCCTGAAGTTGTGGAGTTATTAGGTTGGGTATTCTGACAGTTGATCGCCTCTACTCGGTGGTTCTCTCCGGTCACTCCGACTTTCTCCACCCTTAAAACTATCCGTCACAAGATGACCCTGGCTGTCGAAAGTCTCGTTGAGCCCCAATAAAAAAACTCAATAACACATTTGCAGACATTTCAGATAATGTTTTACAAGAATACCTTAGTAGTGGCACATTTAAATGTTCGTTCTTTAATTGATTGAATACTCGTGTGTGTGGAAAACACCTGTGAGTGTCATTTGCCCTTCGTATCACCTGATTCTGCCGCCTCTGCATACGAAGAAAACATATCAACCCTCTTCGCACTGATATTTAATGAGCAAAATTGCATCCTGAAAATTGTTCTCATCGTGAAACGAGGAAGTTGGCCAATTCAATCAATGCTAAATTCTTAAATTCTTTAACTCTTTACCTAACGAATCGCCCGCATCCGCCCGCGTAATATGCAAAATGAGCAGTTGAAAAAATTTAATATTTCAAAATATTTCAACAAAACCATATCATGTGACCCCTCATTGCAACGAGCTCATTGAGCTCGTTCCAATGAGGGGTCACATGATCTGGTTTTGTTGAATTGTTTTGAAAAAATTTAAAAAAACTATATTTAAAATAATAAATTTTGATCTCGTCTGCGTTGGGTAAAGAGTTAATATTTATATTACTGAAAAAGATTGCCACTTGGAATTTAGATATTGTAACATCGGTGTGCGAACGGTTAAAAAAAAGAGGAAGGCATTTTTTTCAGTTTACAATATCTTCAGCTTATTTTCACCAAGTAACATAAGTTGTTTGTCCCTATATCCCGATAAATTCTGTCTTTTGATTGGTCAGAATGCCTTGGACAAATAGCCATGGCAAAGGGTGCACCCAACATCCAAGGTATATGAGAGCGTGCAACATCCAGGGTATAAGCGTACGCGAAACATCGGGGGTATATGGTTTCAATGAAAGCTTTTCGCTTCGGCTCGCCTCATTACAAAACTCGAACCAAAAAAACCGAAAATATTCACAAATATCATCAGATTTCCGACAATACAATCATAAAAATAAAATAAGAGCAAATAACTGGTCCCCTGAGTATCAATGTGTTCTATGTGCCAGTAGGCACATAGAACACATTGGAACTCAGGGGACGACATGTCAACAAAATATTGTTTACTCGTTTTCTTAACGACCCAAGGGATGTAACTCTATATGTTGTCTTATAAAATTATAAGATTATAAAAACAAAATTATTATCACGAATTTGGTCCAAATGATTGTGGAGCTGAGAAATGCGTCCACAAATTTATTTCCACTAAGTTGTATTGTGTTTCAAACGGGACAAACTTCGCCAACATGTATGGTATATGGAGATTTAATACCTGGATGTCTCATATAAACACCTCGCTGCACTTGAATAGAAACTCATATAGTCAATGTATTAGTTAGCTATTGAGCTGGAGGTATGTCATGAATATGAATAACCCGTTCCGTGCATTGAGCGACATCGAGTCGCCTGAAGACGGGGTATTACAGGTAGTTTTTTTCCGATTTGTGAAATACCGACAGCGAGGTTGGTGACTAACGTACACTCTGTCCTTCGTTCAATCGACAAAGAGCACAGGCTCAGATATACACAGAACGACACGCGTGTGTGAATGGGGTAACCGATATGGAACGGAAAAGATAGAACGAGACACCGCAAGCCTCGTGTTTTATCCTTCCGCGATGGCACAAGTGCCATACCGATTAACCCATTCACACACGCGTGACGTTCTGTGTTTATTACACGCCTTCACGTCTATAAAAACAATTATTAGAAGAACACTCAGCAATTCATTTGACAACTATCAACAAAAAGAACACATTTTATCGCCAACCAAATTTGCGAGGGGAACCCGTGTTACTATTTCGTTCCCTGAGTTCCCACTGGCACATAGAACACATTGGAATTCGGGGAACGATTTTAGCTATCGCTAGCGATTCAAATTGTAATTGTGGTGCACGATTTGTGGAAAATTGCTGTGAAATTTCGCTTCTTTATAAAAATAGTCTGTTAACGATTTCAGTACCGCACACGTGTGTCCGCATGGTTTACTGTTGCTGTAGATGGGGATTTCATCGAACAGGCGCGTAATAAATACTCAGTGGAACACTTCGTCTATTGTTCTATCAGGTATTTTAAGTTCCTTGCATTTCTTAAAAAGACAATAGAGTCAAGGTATAATATGGGTGCCCTCTCACTAGAGCAAACCTCCGAGGTATACAAATCATTTCAACAGTCATGCTAGATCAAACTCAAGTTTGTATTGTCACGAATCAGGCTGTTGGGCCACCAGTCTAACTCCGTAAGGAATCCGAGGCTATTGCACAGTACAGTCGCCGTAATCGCGTGGTCAGTGATGTCTACGCATGCATTTACAAGGTAATAAAAATCATCATCAGAAAAGTTTTTATTAATGAAGTACCGGGTTATACCTGGTGTTCAATAATTAAATTTTTTATGATTACTCAATAATTAGTGTTTGGAATCTAATATTATTGCGTCCGTGGAAATATTGCGGGTTGTACTTTAGATTGTTTGTTTACCCACTTTTCGTGGAGTTTGCGAGCAGACTGGAGTTGATTTAATGTAATGTCTCCTCAAACACAAGGATATTATTAGTTACCCCGTGTCTGATCAAGTGGTATGGGTTTTTACCTACCCGAAGCCAGCCGTATCCCATGAGGCCGAAGGCCTCATGGGATACGGCTGGCTTCGGGTAGGTAAAAGCCCGTACCACGTGATCAGACACGGGGTAACGAATTTATCTATTGACTTTCCGTTTTAGAAGTACAATATATTTCATGTGTGATCACACACGGCATGAGATCTTTTATCTTCCATTGTTGAGCCATACAGGTTTCTGTGGAATTTTTGTGCAAAAGAGTTTTTTTGTGAAAATATGCCGATATGACTAGTATAAAAAAATTATTGAATTTCTTTTTTTCTCTTTTATCTCAAAAACATAGCTTATGAACCCTACATTGGAGGGTACTCGACAAGCTCATTCCAATAAGGGGTCATGAGCTATATTTTGGAGATAAAAAATTAAAATATAATACATGTACACTGTAAAACTGGAATGACGCGTCTTCTACGGGGTATGGACAATTTGTAGATTTCGGAACGAGGCTTCCAATGGGTATGGGAAATTTGTCAGTGGCTGGGCGGACGTATCGTGGGTTTCAATGAATATGGTCTCATACCACGTATCTATCAACCAATCAAATCAAAAAATTCACTTTAGTCAATAGATAAAAGACTTTCTTCAGTGCTCCAGTTATAGATATTCCATTCAAAAAGTATTTATTTCGCCTGGACAACATCAAGATATTAAACTAATTGGTGGAACTACGCGGTGTAATCATAGCACAACAGCCGTGGACAGCTCCATTCATAAATATTAAGTTTACAAACATGTCTAACAGTATTGTAATGTCATTAAAGATTTAATCAAACCAATTTTCAATAGATAGACCTTTCTATCGTTGTTTCAAAGAAAGTAAATATTTATGGTGCTATTCGATTCAAAGGGTCACCAATTTCAAACGATATTCCCCATTTTTTCACCACGCAAATCGGCTCTTTGTAATAAAATTTTATGTTGCGAATAAATGCGTGTAGCATATAGTGCCGTATTCCAGCAAGGCGAACCCATCATACGCCCCTTTCTTGTATCCTCTTACGTTTCTATTAAGTTCATACAAGTGATTTTAAAGGAATATATTTGGCTTATGTTTTCTTCATTAAGCTGCGTTATAGTTTGCGGATGTGTCAACAATTACTTATTCCCGGTTCCTTATTCGACATTCGTTATCAACCGATTTTATCGGTTGATAACGAATGTCAAATAAGGAAGTGGGAATAAGTAATTGTATCGGTTGATAACGAATGTCTAATAAGTAACTAGGAATAAGTAATTATATCGGTTGATAACGAATGTCTAATAAGGAACTGGGAATAAGTCTAATAAGTAACTAGGCATAAGTAATTTATCGGTTGATAACGAATGTCTAATAAGTAACTGGGAATAAGTAATTATATCGGTTGATAACGAATGTCAAATAAGGAACTGGGAATAAGTAATTTTATCGGTTGATAACGAATGTCTAATAAGGAACTGGGAATAAGTAATTATATCGGTTAATAACGAATGTCTAATAAGTAACTGGGAATATGTAATTATATCGGTTGATAACGAATGTCTAATAAGTAACTGGGAATAAGTAATTATATCGGTTGATAACGAATGTCAAATAAATAACTGGGAATAAGTAATTTTATCGGTTGATAACGAATGTCTAATAAGTAACTGGGAATAGTAATTATATCGGTTGATAACGATTGTCAAATAAGGAACTGGGAATAAGTAATTTTATTATGTCTCAAAGTTAGTTTGTCCAATCAAAATGCTGGAATACCTTCTAAAGATTCCACCGTATCGGGTTACTCACCTGATATTAATTAATATCAGGTGAGTAGCCGCCATTACTATTTTGATGCAATTCCCCTCACTTCGAATTTTCAAAATCTGAATTAAAACAAAATAAGAGAATTTAGGTTCCGAAAATATTTTCAAGATACCGTATTTTGTGATTTAAAACATTAAATATGTAAAACTTGTTTTTGAAACATTCCGATCAAACAGAATTAACAGAAAGTCGGTGTGCGTTTCAGATTCAACTTCAAAGTTCAAGTTGCGTTATTGTTATTGTTTGCTCTACAGTAAAAAAGTGATTTTTAAAGTTCAAAACTGCTTTATTAGTCCTTTTTAGGTAGTAACAACAGTAAATGTACGCAAGGGGCCTCCAGATTATGCCGAGTTGGCAAGCAGCACTGATCTCAGTGGCAAGCAGCGATTCGTTTCATTTGTAAACAAGTACGGCAATCGCCCTTCGCAAAGTGATGATTTTGTTTACAATTACCATGGTTACACGTACCGGTGCCTGTTACTGTTCATGATTCTGCGCGGTGCTATCAACAGTGGTTCCTGAAAAATAAATTCCGGGCCGTTGTTTGTTTATGGAGAAAATTATTAATCGCTTGATTTACATGGACTTTCGACATAATAAATATGTTACATGGCGTGTAGCTGGCCGATACATTTCCATACAAGGCTCTGAGTGTTCATATCAGGTTCGGCTTCGCCTCACCTGATATGAACACTCATCGCCTTGTATGGAAATGTATCAGCCAGCTACACGCCATGTAACTTATAATATCGGTTGATAACGAATGTCTAATAAGTAACTGGGAATAAGTAATTATATCGGTTGATAAGGAATGTCTAATAAGTAACTGGGAATATGTAATTATATCGGTTGATAAGGAATGTCTAATAAGTAACTGGGAATAAGTAATTATATCGATTGATAACGAATGTCTAATAAGTAACTGGGAATATGTAATTATATCGGTTGATAATGAATGTCAAATAAAGAACTGGGAATAAGTAATTTTATCGGTTGATAACGAATGTCTAATAAGTAACATGGAATAAGTAATTTTATCGGTTGATAACGAATGTCTAATAAATAACATGGAATAAGTAATTTTATCGGTTGATAACGAATGTCTAATAAATAACGGAGAATAAGTAATTCTATCGGTTGATAACGAATGTTTAATAAGTAACTGGGAATAAGTAATTATATCGGTTGATAACGAATGTCAATTAAAGAACTGAGAATAAGTAATTTTATCGGTTGATAACGAATGTTTAATAAGTAACTAGGAATAAGTAATTATATCGGTTGATAACGAATGTATAACTGGGCATAAGTAACGGTTGTCACATCCTCTTACAGTTTTGAGATCTCTTTTCATTAAAAAAAAGTTTAGTTCTGAAAGATTCCACACTTCATTTGCAATGAAAAACAATGAAAGCATTAGATTCAGATTCAGATAATTTATTCACAATATAAATAGATGGTTACAAATACAATTATCGTTACAAATACATATAATTCATAAGTGTTTAGTGAACAGTATACCGTAATGTTGTCATAGCCTGATTGACTGTGTACCTGTCACCCCCCTCCCCCCCCCCCCCCCGGAAAGGTGTAGTAGTTGCAAGCAGACTGTGACCAAATGGTTCTCACTCAGATTTTTTTTTTAAAAGTGAAAAAAGGTGTGGCGCTAAGTTGGGCTCGAGTGATTTCATTGTCAAGATGTATTTGCGGAAATGTTTTCCAGCACAAAAAGCCAGGAGATTGGTAATTAGGGAATGATGCCCTGTAATGCGCCGGCCGGCATGAACGCCCAGTGAATGCAGACCTATCCCTCTATCGCTCCCTGAACGCCATGGAGTGCTTGGAGGGCCTTAGCGTCGAGTAATGAAGTAATCACCAGAGCAGCTTGTTTCGTACCGATGTATCAACCCCTTACCACCAATCTTCCTCTGGCTTTTTCGTGCTGGAAAACATTCCGCAAATCTTGTTCATCTTTGAATGCAATAATGCATTCTCCACGTACCGTGTCTTATTTTAGATGAAAGGTTTTTCTGCAACATTTTGTCCTGCAACCTCCTTCCCAAGCACCTCCCATCACCTCCTTCCCATGCACCTCCCATCACCCGAAAAGATAGCCATTCAGGGATTTGTGTGTTGGTTGTGCATTAAAGAAATGGTTTCAAGTTTGAGGAGCTTATTGCGAAAGTGGATAAGAATTACGTTTTTTATTTATTTATTGGTGCCTAACGCCACATCATGAGCTAATATTATATCGTGGTGGAATGGAAATTACTAACTGTTATGTTGCCTTTTTTGACTTGATTAAAATCAAGTTTTTTTCACTGGTCGGAAGATTGTCTGGCTGATTTCGGATAACTGGCTGCTGACGTGAAAATTCCAAATGTGTCAAAAAGTCATATTGTTTCATTTCTGTCACATATATTGATAAATGTATAAAATACGATTAACCCTTTACCTAACGAATCGCCCGCATCCGCCCGCGTAATATGCAAATTCAGCAGTTGAAAAAATATTATTTTTCAAAAAATGTCAACAAAACCATATCCTGTGACCCCTCGTTGGAACGAGCTCATCAATCTCGTTCCAACGAGGGGTCACATGATATGGTTTTGTTGAAATATTTTGAAAAATTTGAAAAAATGATATTTAAAATAATAAATTTTGATATTGTCTGCGTTGGGTAAAGGGTTAAGACGCCTCTCTGGGCCTCAAAAAAAAATGAAATATCGCGTGTTCATCTATTGTTAAGAACATGATAAATTTTTCATTCACTTTTTGTCGAATACATTTCTCGACGCCCTGTTACTCGTGTAACAAATCGAAAGAGAAGTGCCGAATCCAAGGCTCGAACCGTCGACCACTAGCAGATAAAGCGATAGATTTACCACAAGACTAAAGGATCCGGATTTACCAGGCTGATTGGTAAATGCACTTTATACCTCGACCGTTACAATTGTACATGTAAAAAACGTTTAACAATACGTTTCTCGCGACTAAATTTATTGAACGTTCTTACTCGTTCGCGTAGCGACGTGCACAACATCACGTAAACACGCTGGTCATCTTGTAAAACCTGCATCGGACAAATATGATGTAAAACCCGGTGCGGGACACCCTTTTTAACGATAGGCGGATCTGTTGTATGTGAAATTTTGTGATTAACACGTTTTTCTCAGAAAAAAATTCGAGTTAACATTATTGACTGACGAATTCAGCATCTACAGCATTTCAATAGTTTGTTGAAGAAGGTTCCATTTTGGTTACATAACTAAATGGAAGGTGATAATAAGTATTCTGTATCTCAGTGATGAGTGTTTTCGTTACGAAATACAGCAGTGTGTCATGGATTTAGACAAGTGGACAGTGCTCCACTGATAAAGGCATTTTAGGAAACAAAATCTTACTTCAGAACAAAATGCGCCGTATTTAAGAACAGTTAAAACTAGAAGGCCTGTCACGAACTGTGCGCTTATCTAGGCTTAATTGCGCGTTGGAATTGCGCGCAATTGCCATATCGAATGGCATCCAAAGCACGACAGGTTCTTCTGGTTACTCATAGAAAACACAGGCAATGTTTCTGCCAATGGACCTCCGGGTTACCCGGAGGTCCATTGACTGAAACATTGCTGGTGCACAGGCCATATGTACAGAATTTGATAGCCTTACTGTGGTCATAACGCGTCGACGTGCTATTTGTGCGCATTTCATGACAGGACTTCTAGTTTTAACTGTAGAACATATCTTCAGTTTATTGTGACACTCCCCGCTGTTTTTGTAAAACTCGCGACGGGGACGACGCAACCCCGTGCATTCTATATCTCAATGCTGTGTGTTTGAGTTACGAAATAGAGCAGTGTGTCATGGGTTTAGACAACTGGACAGAGCTCCGTTGATAAAGACATTTTAGGAAACTAAATCTTACATCAGAGCAAAATGTGCTGTATTTAAGTAGAACACACTTTCGATTTCTTGTGACGCTCCCCGCTGTTTTTGTGAAACCCGTGACGAGTACGACGCAACCCGATGCGTGGATTACTGCATGCCCGCTTCGGGGATCACTTTATAATTTTCGGCAATACATGGTCAGTGAGACGTATTTTCGGGTATGTAGTTTGGGATTCTAGCTGCGTCCTTTCGAAACTCGCATATGGATTATTATCAAAGACACATTGGTCCATAACTGTCATTTATAACCAATTAAACTAGAAAACTAAAACCCGATGCGGGCGTTTCTGACGCCCACGGGGTGTTTCACTGCCTGCATCGGGTATTATAGGATGAGCAACGTGGTCGTAGTAGCCACCCGTACACATACACCGAAACATGCATTGTGGAAATCGTAAACTCTCCAGTTTCTATCGCATATTCAATAAAACACTGAAAGTCAAGCTTTTGTTTCTGAACAGTGCTAGACTTTTAACCCTTTGAATCCGAGCCGCCACTTTTCCGGACAGGAACATAAATCGTCATAAACTCATTAAATTGCTGCTAAGTGCTTGTGTGTGATAGATCAATGAATATATTCAATGTGCAGCCCCAAGGGGACTTGGACAAGGGGGTGGAATAGTCATATACATAAAACGGGATCTTGTCTTTAAGGCTCATGATTGGAGATTTTGTGGTGTGAAATGCGACAGCAGAACCACAAATATCTGATTGGAGTTTTCTACACAGGGATGTTGCGACAGGAGTGGGGTGGGGGGGGGTGCCCCCCCCCCCTCAGCTAGGAGTATTTTTTCAATAGTTGGACATTCCGAGGTCAAAATCAAACAGTTGGAAATTCAATAAATTAACATTGTTCATGAAAAATATTAAAATTCCAACTTAATGATGAGAAATTTTGATCTTTTATTTCCAACTGGAAACTTGAGTTTCAAATTTCCTGCTCTAAAATTGACATTGGCCTCGAAATTTCGACTCTGACATCAATCCGGTAAATTTTCTGACCCAGACACATTATAAATTATGTTTTTTTCCGTTTCAGGACTAGTGAAAATTTTCAGAAGGGTTCATAAACATGTGTATATATATATATATAATCACTTTAACCCTTTACCAAACGCAGACGATTTCAAAATTCATTATTTTAAATATCATTTTTAAAAAAAAAAAATCAACAAAACCATATCATGTGACCCCTCTTTGGAACGAGCTCGACGAGCTCGTTCCAAAGAGGAGTCACATGACATGGTTTTGTTGAAAGTTTTCGAACAATAATATTTTTTCATCAGCTGTATTTGCATATTACGCGGGCGATTCGTTGGTTAAAGGGTTAAAAGATATCACCCAGCGCTGCAGTGCAACCACCTATCGGAACTACTCACAGTTGGAATTTACACCGGTGGCACCCCCCCCCCCCCCCCAGCTAAACCCCTCTAGCCACACCCCTGCTTCTACTGTCCGCCATCTGCGAACATTGTCTATTGGGACTTGATAGATGAATCTATATGAGCAACTCTAAATGACCTATCTCCCAAATGTATTATTAAGAATAATTTTAATGCAAATTGCCACGATTCGCCGCACCCAAAAATTTCCTATCTTGAATTAACGCATAATATTACTCAACTTATTAATACGCCAACCCGTATTACAGAAAAGTCTGCAACTCTTATTGTTTTGATTCTAACATCATGCTCAAAATTAGTCTCTAGTAGTGGAGTTATTTCGCCATTCTGCAGCGATCACCACGCAGTTTACATAGAAATAAAAAGTAAACGGTCGAGGTTTAGACCATTTAAAAGACAAATCTGGAATTTCAGAGAAATGGACGTAAATCCCTCTCGACAACAAATTGGAATCCCATTTTAGATATGAACAACATTAATGATATTACTTCTAATTTCACCGAATATATTCTTGGTACTGCAAAACGCTATTTACCCAGCCCTTCAAAACTGTACTCATCGGACAACATGATAAGTATTGGATGAATTCCCATGTCCGCACAATAATAAGAAAAAGGAAGAATGCCCATAACATTGCAAAACGTAGGAATCGCCCGAAGGCTGGGAAAAAGTTTCGAAAATTAAGAGACGAATCTATCGAGTCTGTAAGAAAAGCCAAAGTAGCATATGATCAAAGGATAGATGGTTCTGCCCCATCCAACAACTATTCCTCGGAGCGATGGTGGAAAACTATGAAACAGTTTTCAAGAAATCAGGGTAATAAAAATGTTATGTTTCCACCACTGCTTGAAAATAGAGTTGTCGTTGATGAACCGGTAGAAATTAGCGAACTCTTTAACAAAGTTTTCATAGAACAATGTGACACTGTTAAAGGAATCGCATCTACCGACAGCCCTACATTCGGAATATGAGCTGACAGAATTTAAAATACACATTGATGAAGTTGAAAGTGAGTTAGCAAAATTGGATATAAGTGAGGCTTCTGGACCTGATTTAATCAGTAACACCATACTAAAGTCTTGCTCTGCAGAGTTAGCTTATCCACTGATGTGTATATTTAAGATGTCACTTGTTACAGGTGTATTCCCTACTTCCTGGAAGAACGCTAATGTTCTGCCAATTCACAAAAAACTTTCTATAAACAGTAAAACTAATTACCTCCCAGTCTCTCTAACTAGCTGTGTGAGCAAACTATTCGAGAGAATAATTCTTTAACATTTGATAGGGTATAGCATAAAGGTTTGATACAAAAACTGGACGGTCTAGGAATACGAGGAAAACTATTAAATTGGTTCCAAAACTATTTAACCAACCGTACGCAGAAAGTTGTTATCAATGGTCAAGCTCCATCAAGTAAATTTATTCCGGCTGGGGTTCCGCAAGAGTTCGTTCTTGGACCCGTTCTTTTTACCATATATATTAATGGCAATGGCATTATAAGTGATATTAAATCCAATATTCGTTCATATGCTGATGATACTTCATTTTATCTAACAATCATATAGATTTTGGCCCGAAAACCACGAGAAACGGCACGTATCACATAATGTGTTCCGATTCCGTATCATATAGACGACCATATGCATGTCCTGTAATTTGTATCAGATTCGAGGTCGTGTTTACAATCAGATCGCAACGAGCCCGTGAGGGCGAGTTGTGATCCGATTGTAAACACGACCGAGAATCTGATACAAAATTACAGGACATGCATTTGGTCGTGATAATACATTTGTCTAACAATCCCGTTACATAAACCCTGTTTTTCCGTTTTTCAGTTTATATTGGGTCGGAATTGGACAAAATTTTGAATTTCATATTTTAATACGTAATAACAATGCATATAATGTTATTATTTGTCATAACGCAGTGTTTACCGGAAGCTGAATCTATGTGATACGGAATCAGAATGAGTCGTCTATATGATACGGAATCGGAACACATTATGTGATACGTACCGTTTCTCGTGGTTTTCAGGCCAAAATCTATATGATTGTTAGGTACAATTTGGGGCAACTGCTCTGTAATTAAAGCGGATTTACTAGAACAATTACAATTAGACGCACTCCGTACTATCAGTGGTGCAATTCGGGGAACAAGCCATCGACTGCTGTATGACGAGACAGGTTTTATTACCCCCAATGAGAGAAGGAAACGACATAAACTAGTGGCTATCTACAAAATTATCGCAAGTCAAGGCCCAACCTATTTGTCATTATTAGCACCCCGACCTGTTTGAACTTTCTCATTACCAATTAAGTTCATCGAGTTTATTATGGGAGTTCCAGTGTAAAACTAGGAATTATCAAATGCCATTTCCATACAGTCTTTTAAAGGTAACCTTAAAAAAGAGCGACATAAAGATTCCCCAGTACAACAACTGTGTTACAAGAGCAAGTCAAATAAATCACTACAGACTACGTCTCGGGTGTAGCGTGCTAAACGCGCACATGTTTGAAAGATTTTTAACTGACAACCCACGCTGTGCATGTGGTAATATATATGAAGACACAGAACACTTTATGTTTCATTGTCCTCTTTATCATGACCAAAGACTAACTAGCTTCCAAAACCTGCAGATAGAAACGTTACCTATCTCTGATATCATGTACGGGGGTAATATACTAACTATGGAGGAGAATATAGCATTATTCGAAAAGGTCCACATATTTATTAATCTAACCGAAAGATTAAGAGATAATAGTACGTCTTAACGATTGTCAACTGAATGAATTTAAGAGATAAACATTCTTCCATGGACCGTCCGGCGTAGGGGGCGTGGAGTGAGGGAGGGCACATCCGGGTCGTGGGTCCGCGGAATTGTGGCCCGGGTCCATCATCTCTTGGACTACTAATTCTTGGAGATGTTGGACCGAGGACTGTGCTTCCGCGGATTCGTACTCTGGGGGGGGGGGGGGAGGGGGACCGTTGTTTCCTGCGGACTACTATTCCTCTTTCGCCATGTCGGGAAGTGGTGCATTGAACTTTGGATCGATGCACCGTGCAGCGACATCTAGATATTGAGATCTAAGGATATAGACCCGTTAAGATACACCTGGAGCATTAGAGGGGCAGCTATCAAGACTGCTGCTAGCGCTGACATCTGCGTATAGACATCTCAACCAAAAGAGCACAAGCACCTTTATTATTGTTATTTTGTTTTTTATGAGCATTACGTGTAATTTGTTCATGTAGGGTACGGTATCTCATAGGCTATGCCTGTTTACCAACCCTATTTCTGTTATAAAATAGGCTTTCCGGAACAATTCATACGAGAATCTGACTTTTTTTTTAAGAATTGAATGTAATTTTTATAATCTTTATTGGAGTATGAACGTGTGAGAATGGGTACAAATTATACAATTTGTCCCCATTCCCACACGTTCATACTCCAATAAAGATTATAAAAATTGCATTCAATTCTTATAATTACATTCCGAAACTGTTTAAACTACTTTTTACCAAACAACAAAGCAGAAAGACGGAATAAAACAGGGATTCATACATACTTTGTCCCCATTCCCATTATGTTCATACACCAATAGAGATTATAAAAATTGCATTCAATTCTTATAATTACATTCCGTAACTGTTTAAACTACATTTTACCAAACAACAAAGCAGAAAGACGAAATAAAGCATGTACGAACGGACGAGGCAAAAAACCGCCCTCACACAAAAAGATAAAGCGCACAACTTTAGAAATGGAAACGAGTATTTTAGTAACGGGCTTTATGCCACAGTTGGGAAATGTCACCAAAGAAACAGCAGCGGAGTTGATCACTGCGAGAGGCGCTAAAAGTTAAAAACCCGCCCAAACACCGCCCGAATTACATTCTGTCAACTGCGCTCCACTGCAAATGCGGGTCAAAGTTCGACCAAATGTATTCATTGGAAATTGAATTACATTTGGTCATGACGTTTTCATCCAGCTGACCAATGGGAATTGAGTATTTAGATCCAAAACGTATAACTACATTAACAATGTAATTACACGCAAATGATCCCAGCAGGGAAAAGAATGAGAATCAATGAATCAATAATGATTTTCGCAAAATATTAATTTGATTCTTGTCAAAACTCACCAAACTTGAAACTAAGCTCATGAAGGGTATCATTCTGATATCTACACTGTACAGTACGTGGAGAGTGGATTGTAACTAAATCACCCGAAGAGTGGAGTTATCACCCAAGCTGTAACTTTCAAATTTTGTACATATCGACAAAAAAACACAAGCAATGTTTCAGCCAATGGACCTCCGGGTTTAACCCGGAGGTCCATTGGCTGAAACTTGCTTGTGCTGGTTAGGCATTGCAACAAATTTGCAATTATTGCTCGGGTGGAATCTCTACTCTGTGGGTGATTTAGTGATAATACACTCTCCACGTACTGTATTTCGGCATAATGTTTGCTATATCCTATAAAATGTTTGCTGGTTGCAGTGACATGTGTTTAACAGTTCTCCCAAATTCTAAATTATTTAAGAACTTAGAATTGAGTCTGTCAGCATGAGTTCGCAGGAATCATAACCGATTTTGAATATCGGGACAAATATACTACTCAAAATTTGCTAATCACCAAGTAGATCCGACGACCTGTTTTACGTTTTAGTTCAAATATTGTTATGAAAAGTTTATATAGTTTTTATTTAATTACAACTTTAATGATTTAAGAACAGGAAATTAAGATTTTGTTTGTGTTTGACATTAATTTTTAGCTTTTGAATACGATACCCATGGAAAATCGATATTATTGGTAAAAGAGGAAATTTTTCTAATTTGCCAAAAAGTTAACCGAATGAACTGGTGTGGGTTCAGTATCGAGTATGAGACCCATTACTGTTAATTACAGCTTGACAACGTCTTCTCATGCTCCCAATCAGGTTCCTGGTGGTCCTTTGTGGGATGTTGTTCTATTCTTGATCCATCATGGCACCAAGCTTCTGGACACTTCTTGGCTTGACTTGACGGGCTGCAATTGAAAGCTGCAACTCATTCCAGACATGTTCGAATGGATTGAGGTCCGGGGATCTTGCTGCTAGTCCATACGCTCAATCACCTCCCCTGTCGGTACTCCCGACAGTATAGGCAACAAGAGGGAACGGGCATTATCGTCCATCAGAATTAATCACCCACTGCACCTGCATACAATCTGACGTGGGCATCCAAGATCTCATCAATATACCGCTGTGCAGTCAATGTACCACGGCCAGGGACACAGAGCTCTGTACGTCCATCCCAGCTGATGCCGCCCCAGACCATTATTGACCCTCCACCATAGCGGTCTTGTCCAACAATGCTGGTTGCATGAAATCGTTCTCCTGGACTTCTCCATACTCTAGAACGCCTATCTATGTAGTTTAGGCAGTACCCTGACTCATCTGTAAAAAGAACAGGTCGCCAATCTTCTCTGGTATATCCAACATGGTCCATAGCTCATTCATATCGTGTCTGGCGGTGGTTCTTGCACAACAGAATGCGAATACATGGTCTTCTCGATCGGAGACCACCTTCCTGCAACCTTGCCCGGATAGTCTGCGTCGAAACATTTACCCCGGATGCATTTTGAAGGTCACTGTGAAGCTGGGTTGCTATTGCAAAGCGGTTCCTACGGGCCTGAATGATCCAAACCGGTCTTCAGCTGCAGATGTTGCCCTGTCTCTGCCACCACCATGCCTTCTTACTGGTGTGCCATACCGCTGAAATCTTGCTCAGGCTATGGTGATAACCGTATGGTGCACACCAAGGGCTGCACCAACCTGACGATGCGTAGCCCCTTGCTGTACCATCCCAACAGCCCGCCACATTTCTTCTTCAGACAAATGCCTTCTTAAAGTTGCATTCGTCATATTCAATCATTAAATCACCAGGGTTTGTGTTGAAATGAAGACTGAATACTCTACACATCTCATGTACATGTAGACAGTATACGAAAACATGAAAATCAAAGGGTGCATGCTTTCCGTGACTGTCACGACAAGAAAAGGCTGCCTGTCAAGAGAGCTAATATAAACACCGGGGCCATCTCAATACATTCCACAATCATATTCATCAAATATATCGCAAATATGTCACAAGCAAATTCCACTATGATGTGTCAAATATGTGGTACTTAGCAAACTTTGAGTAGTATATTTAAGGAATAGTGCATGGCTTGGAGTTGACTACGCCCATATAGTGCCCAGTGAGGTGGTGTAGTTCCCGACGCGAAGCAACTACACCACCTCACTAGGCACTATACGGGCGTAGTCAGCGACAAGACATGCACTAATCCTTATATTATATCGAACACCCATCCCGCAAAACATCTGTCCGATTTGTTAATCTTTTACCAAGGAAGCAGCCCTACCAACCAGCGTTATGTAGAAAAAAATACTATCATCGCCAAATCGATTGTAGTTTGTAGCTGTCATTCTCGATACGAAACGCGAACTTGGATTATTGATATGAGCAGAAGACAAATTTTGAATCGGTCGGCAAGGGTAAACAAAACATTTCCCCCAAACGGAACTGTGTGTTATAGAATCGCGCAACTCGCGAATGAAAACTAAAATTTTCGAACCTTGACCACGCAGTTTGATAATTTCCACACATTTGTCACACATATACATTACCGAATGGGTCAGTACGGGATACAAAACTCCGAAGATTCAAGTGAATTCCGTTATTTATTCGTTTACTGCCCAAAACGTACAATTAAATAGCGAAATAATATGAGGAGCGGAACAAACGATTTTTCATATTCGGACCCGTTCTCATGAAAGTTGTACCCAGGTATGGATCATTCTCTTCGAAACGAGATATGGATCATCTTCTCAAGGAATAAAATGAACGCCTCGGAAAATGTGACTTCAACAATGGAAAAGCGATACATTTTTCCACAATGATTTCTTTCCGGGTCGTTTTGTGGATGTTGTGCCCCTGTGAATCATTATTTAAATTTAGCCTGCTTAGTTTTATTCACCCAGTATGAAAAGAAAACTGATATAGTAGTGTGCTAAAAATAGAAAACGTGTAGTGCCTGGGTGTAGTGCCTGGTCAGTTCTGTGGACGCAAACTACACAAAATAGGGTACAGCATTCGTCCAATCAGGAGCCTAGAAGGTCACGTGAGATATAATATACTCTCCCAAAAAATAACACTAAAAAAAGATATATCATTTTCATTCATGGAAATTTTATTCAATCACAGATGAATCAATTTGTGATCAACACGAGAAATGGCATTACGCTACGACGAATACTCTTGGTGCCATGGAGAGTCAAAGACACTAAGGGTCAAACACAAAAGTCACACACTCAATATCTGGTCTGACCTCCGTCTGCATCGACTACTGCTGTGCATCTACGCCTCATGGAAGCGAACAAGTTAGCATGGAAGTGTTGTGGGATGTTGTTCCATATTCTGATAAGCTGTCTTTGGAGTTCCACAAGCGTTGACGGTGCATGGGGAAGCCGGCGTAGCTGACGTTTCATTTCGTCCCATACGTGCTCAATGGGTGAGATATCGGGCGAATTTGCGGGCCAGGGAAGAACATCCACTTGTTGTTGCTGCAGATACTGTTGAACAACACGAGCTGCGTGGGGTCGGGCGTTGTCCTGCTGTAGAATGACGCCGGGCCGTGACGTTGCAGAAATGGGACAACAGCAGGTGTAAGCACTTCATCACGATATCTGGCTGCATTGAGATTGCCATCAATAATGACCAGCTCAGTTCTGTTACGGGCAGTGATGCCACCCCACACCATGAGAGACCTTCCTCATAACGGTTTCGCTCCACGACACATGGATCTGCGTAGCGTTCGTTTCGACGTCTGTACACTCTCTGGCGGCCATCTGATGATGAAAGATGGAAACGACATTCATCTGTGAATAAAACACGTCGCCACCAGTGTAAGGGATGCCTGAGATGTTGTCTACACCACTGCAGTCGAGCACGACGATGACGTAACGTCAAAATCGGACGAATTGCAGGTCTTCGAGGAAGTAAGCTGTATTCTCTCAGCCGGTTGATTACTGTTTGAGGATGTATCCGTCTCAGGTTAGGGATGTTCCTGGCTGTCGTCGTTGCCGTTTTTTGCCGGTTCCGGAGATGGACGACACGGATATACCGATCTTGTGCAGGGGTGGTAACTCGGGGTCTCCCGGAGCGGGGTCGGTCTCGAACATCATCATGTTGTGCATGTCGATGGACTAGCCTGTCTACAGTGATACGGTGGCATTTCAAATGCTGGGCAACCTCTCCGTGTGTTCTGCCAGGTCTAATCATACCCAGAGCAAGGAGACGTTGATTCATTGTCAATCTTGGCATGCTAATGTGGAGTCGTCTTAACAGCAGCGCAAGTTTGAATGTGAACGATAGGAAGGCCTTACTTTAGTGTTTAAATACCCAAGGATTCACACTGCTGCATGAATTTTCAGACTCTCCACGTGCAAAACATGCCTTTTCACAAACGTGCAGCACGTCATTTAACGTTAATGCAATTTTAACGGGAAAAGCTGTTTTGTGTTCAATATAACTTATTCATGAACAGGTTAACACTCTTTACACCTACGAAATTATTTTTTTGGAGTTTGATCAATTTCTGCAATGCACACTTTCTTTTTTGGGCGAGTATATTACATGACATTAGGCATATTCATGATATTAAGAGGAGAGTTTCAGATGAAAAACTAATCTAGAAATTTCACTTACTCGGTTGAACGGAGCTTGCAGAAGATAATGTTTCACCGATTATTCAAATTATTTCACGAGCCTTGTTGGCCATCCTTTCCTTTGTGGTGTATCCGCAAACTGGACATAGGAAATGTACTGTTAATGATTGTTTGTCTCGATGTACTGTTTTGTCCAGAAAGACAAACACCTTGAGTAAACTATGACTTGCTTTTTGAACTGTAAACAAATCATGAACGATGGGTGTATGCTTGTTTCGTAGAGTATGTCGAACGTTGCGTGTTTTTATGGTGTTTTTGTCCCAATCACGTTCTGCAAAAACAATATTTCATACATTTAAAGGGAATGAAACATCATGCAGATGGAATCAACATCCCCTAGACGTTGTTTTTACATTTTCCATTTTCAGCAACTTTTGACGTCATTTTCAAGAACCCTGACAGTTTCGGTGCTTGTAGCGGAATTGGTTTGTGGACAAAATGATGAGACACTCAAAACAAGATTGTTGGCCACGACCGCCCTATGTAATGGTATTAGTACAATATTAATGTCAACTGTGGGCGTTAGGTAATACATATCAGTTATATTTTATCGTGGTCTGCAATGTCAACCTCTTGTTTACCTAAAAGGCATTGATTCGCTATTACTTGTACTTCATGTAACATTTCTTAATTATTCCACCTGTTGTTTACATCAGCATCACCAATAGTTTTACCTATATACTAGATCAAATAGAAACCATGCGATCGGCAAAATATTCACGTCACAAGCTTTAACCAATACAGAACAAGCATGCACAAATTTTCGCCTCACGTAAAATTGGTATAAAACGAGTAGAGGCAACACATCTGCAAAGACGTTTCCAGTAATAATTTCATCTTGCAGCCCTGTGGGGCTGCATGGCGAAATTAGTACTGAAACTGTTGGAAAATGTACATCTGAATCACCCATTCTCTGTGGACAACATTTCAAAGGAAGCACTCGCTCATAAACATGGTTGAGCACTTCATAATGTTTGCCGGATATTATGCGACTTTTTCCGGTAAAACCTTGCCGTCGTAGACAGAAGAGTCAAGGTCGTTTGACACACTATCACCATGCGTTATATGATGCCTAACCAGGGTGTTCTATTTTAACCCTTTGCCCAACGTAACGGCCAAAACCGGTCAGCGCTATTCACAAAAATCGCCAATTAATTTTCATTATTTCTTCAGTTTTTGTCTCAAAAACATAGGTTATGATCCCTCTTTGGAACGAGCTCGCCGAGCTCGTTCCAATGAGGGGGCATAACCTATGTTTTTGAGTCAAAAATGAAAACAATTAGTTATTCAAGAATTTTTTTCGCAAGTGTGGTCTGCTTTTCATGTAAAGTAAAGGGGTTAATGAACAACAGGAATATAACAAATGGCAGTTCAGATGACATATGAAAATTATTTCTGCTGGTACTTCATGTTGTTTCTAGACGTTTCATTGGTTCAGAATGTACCCAGAACATGGATAAGTGTGATGTATGGAGCCTCGGCCTTTATTGGGGTTTCAGGACACTTTCGATAGCCAGTGTCATCTCATAATGAAGAGTTATACGGGTGGAGGAAGCCGGAGTACAGGGACAGAACCATCGAGCTGCGACGAGTAATTGTCAGACTTCCCTACATACTAACTCCACTCAAGCGCGGTTAGTATTGGTTGAAGACACGTTCACCGTCGACGAGCAGTACGCCTCAGCAAAGAGCGCCACCGTGACCCCACGTGTGCAAGCGGGATTTCATGGGACATTTGCATATGGAAGACATACTGTACACATTCTCTTACTTCTAAATTAACTGCTGGGTTGGCATTGTGACACACAAAATGTATGTAGAATTCTTCAGGGAATGCAGTAAACAGACTACCTTTGATTTACCAACCAGAAATGCCCAAACGAGTCTAAGTGGGGTTCGTTGTGGGGTTTCGTGCATGCAGGAAGGTGTACTAAACAAGTTTAAGGAGTCGAAAATACACTTCAAGATTGTGTGGTTTCGCGTTGGTTGCATCAGTACAGGGCTTCTTGATAGAATATAATGGTCAAAGTAACGCACAAAATTGCATTCAAGATGCCATTGGTAAATTAGTATTTTTTACGGGTGAAACGTGAAGGTGGTAGGATCTGAGAAGCTGCAACAAATCATAGTTGTACTCCGTATCAAATCCAACTGCAAAGTGTAGTGAGAACGACTGCTGGAGGTGGGTATTTCTCGAGGTAAACACTTCCAGTGGCTTGATTATCTCCCCTGATATGCTCTTGTTTGAAATTAACTCTCTTCTTGTCATTCATTAAAGTTACTTCGTACCGACTAGACGTCTCAATTTGGATTCCTACATATCGGTAATTCTTAAATCTGAAGGTAGTGTTGCTGTTTCTTTAACCCTTTACCCAACGTAACGGCCAAAACCGGCCAGCGCTATTCTCAAAAATCGCCAATTAATTTTCATTATTTTTTTCATTTTTTGTCTCAAAAACATAGGTTATGACCCCTCGTTGGAACGAGCTCTTCGAGCTCGTTCCAACGAGGGGTCATAACCTATGTTTTTGAGACAAAAAATGAAAAAAATTAGTTATTCAAGAATTATTTTTGCAAGTGTCGTCTGCTTTTCATGTTAGGTAAAGGGTTAATAGATCACTGGTAAGTTATCTACCAAATTTACCACAAAAGTAATGAAGCACCGCACGCCCGCTGCTACGCCCATTTCATCGCCATCCTGTACATGCTCATGCAGATTTCTTATTTTAAGATGAGCGACCGCCCTACATCTCTATAGTCCACCTGATGTGAACATTGGAAGAGTGGCAAATGCTCACCTAAGAATTCTTGATTAACGAAGAGATTCTAAACATCGTGTTCGTACCAGAAACTTAATGGGGAACATAGCAAGTATCTTATAACACTTTACGCAATGAAGCGATCGCATACGCCCGCGTAATATACAAACCGAGCAGTTCAATAAATATTGTTTGTCAATTTTTTTTTTTAGCTCACCTGAGCGAAGCTCAAGGGGAGCTTAACTAATCACTTTCTGTCCGTCGTCCGTCGTCCGTCGTCCGGCGTCCGTCGTCCGTCGTCGTCCGTCCGGCGTTAACTTTACATTATCGACTTCTCCTCCTAAACCACTAGCCCAATTTTATTCAAATGTTGGCTAAATGTTTATTACCTAATGCCAATTCAGATTTGTTCAAATGAAGTTGCCCCTCCTCCTGGGTGGTGCCACACCCCCAAGGGGCACCAAAATCTTTGTAAATCTTCTTCTCATGAACCAGCAGTAGCAGAGACTTGATATGTGGTGTGCAGCTTCCCTTTGAGGTGTAGACTCAGATTTGTTCAAGAGAAGTTTGTGGGGCTATACTTGACGTTGTTATGAGAGGGGCAAAATTTTTTGCCCCGCCCAAAATTTCTATTTTCCAAACCGAGAGGCTGATTTGAACCAAATTTTATGTGAGGGCTTATTGGGTCATGAGTACTTGATTTATGCAAAAAAAAATTTTCCCGCAGCCCCGTGGGAACCACAGGAGCTAAAAATAGAAAAAATTTAAAACGCCCATATCTCCAAAACTGCACGGCACTGAGAATTTTTATTTGGTGTGCAGCTTCCTTAGGACCAACAGAAAGGATTGGTAAAAAAAAATTGCCATCGGTTTTATCATAGGGTACAGTTTCGGGACTTTGAAAAAGTGCTGAGTCAGCACTTTTTAACACTGTAGGCAATGGGAAAAACATTAAAAAATCTTCTTCTCCAGATCCAGCAGGCAGAATCTTTTGATATTTGGTATGCAACATTGTAGGGTGGATCTGATTCAAGTTTGTTCAAATCGGCCCCCTGGGTTCATATTTGGGCTCAGTATAGGAGCCCGATTTCGAACTTAGTGCATTTCAGGCAAATTTCTTAAAAAATCTTCTTCTCCAGATCCAGCAGGCAGAATCTTTTGATATTTGGTATGCAACATTGTGGGGTGGATCTGATTCAAGTTTGTTCAAATCGGCCCCCTGGGTTTATATTTGGGTTCAGTATAGGAGCCCAAATTTGAACGTACTGCATTTCAGGCAAATTTCTTTGAAAATCTTCTTCTCCAGATCCAGCAGGCAGAATCTTTTGATATTTGGTATGCAACAATGTAGGGTGGATCTGATTCAAGTTTGTTCAAATCGGCTCCCTAGATTCATATTTGGGCTCACTATAGGAGCTCGAATTCGAATTTAGTGCATTTCAGGCAAATTTCTTCAAAAATCTTCTTCTCCAGATCCGGCAGGCAGAATCTTTTGATATTTGGTATGCAATGTTGCGGGGTAGATCTGATTCAAGTTTGTTCAAATCGGCCCCCTGGATACATATTTGGGCTTACTATAGAAGCCCGAATTCGAACTTAGTGCATTTCAGGCAAATTTCTTAAAAAATCTTCTTCTCCAGATCCAGCAGGCAGAATCTTTTCATATTTGGTAAGCAACATTGTGGGGTGGATCTGATTCAAGATTGTTCAAATCGGCCCCCTGGGTTAATATTTGGACTCAGTATAGGAGCCCGATTTCGAACTTAGTGCATTTCAGGCAAATTTCTTAAAAAATCTTCTTCTCCAGATCCAGCAGGCAGAATCTTTTGATATTTGGTATGCAACATTGTAGGGTGGATCTGATTCAAGTTTGTTCAAATCGGCCCCCTGGGTTCATATTTGGGCTCAGTATAGGAGCCCGATTTCGAACTTAGTGCATTTAGGCAAATTTCTTAAAAAATCTTCTTCTCCAGATCCAGAAGGCAGAATCTTTTGATATTTGGTATGCAACATTGTGGGGTGGATCTGATTCAAGTTTGTTCAAATCGGCTTCCTAGATTCATATTTGGGCTCACTATAGAAGCTCGAATTTGAACTTAGTGCATTTCATGCAAATTTCTTAAAAAATCTTCTTCTCCAGATCCAGCAGGCAGAATCTTTTGATATTTGGTATGCAACATTGTGGGGTGGATCTGATTCAAGTTTGTTCAAATCGGCTTCCTAGATTCATATTTGGGCTCACTATAGAAGCTCGAATTCAAACTTAGTGCATTTCGGGCAAATTTCTTAAAAAATCTTCTTCTCCAGATCCAGCAGGCAGAATCTTTTCATATTTGGTAAGCAACATTGTGGGGTGGATCTGATTCAAGTTTGTTCAAATCGGCCCCCTGGGTTTATATTTGGGCTCAGTATAGGAGCCCAAATTTGAACTTAGTGCATTTCAAGCAAATTTATTAAAAAATCTTCTTCTCCAGATCCAGCAGGCAGAATCTTTTGATATTTGGTATGCAACATTGTGGGGTGGATCTGATTCAAGTTTGTTCAAATCGGCTTCCTAGATTCATATTTGGGCTCACTATAGAAGCTCGAATTCGAACTTAGTGCATTTCAGGCAAATTTCTTAAAAAATCATCTTCTCCAGATCCAGCAGGCAGAATCTTTTGATATTTGGTATGCAACATTGCGGGGTGGATCTGATTCAAGTTTGTTCAAATCAGCCACCTGGATTCATATTTGGGCTCACTATAGAAGCTCGAATTCAAACTTAGTGCATTTCGGGCAAATTTCTTCAAAAATCTTCTTCTCCAGATCCAGCAGGCAGAATCTTTTGATATTTGGTATGCAACATTGCGGGGTGGATCTGATTCAAGTTTGTTCAAATCGGCCCCCTGGATTCATATTTGGGCTAAATATAGAAGCCCGAATTCGCACTTAGTGCATTTCAGGCAAATTTCTTCAAAAATCTTCTTCTCCAGATCCAGCAGGCAGAATCTTTTGATATTTGGTATGCAACATTGCGGGGTGGATCTGATTCAAGTTTGTTCAAATCGGCCCCCTGGATTCATATTTGGGCTTAATATAGAAGCCCGAATTCGCACTTAGTGCATTTCGGGCAAATTTATTAAAAAATCTTCTTCTCCAGATCCAGCAGGCAGAATCTTTTGATATTTGGTATGCAACATTGTGGGGTGGATCTGATTCAAGTTTGTTCAAATCGGCTTCCTAGTTTCATATTTGGGCTCACTATAGAAGCTTGAATTCGAACTTAGTGCATTTCAGGCAAATTTCTTAAAAAATCTTCTTCTCCAGATCCAGCTTCAGAATCTTTTCATATTTGGTAAGCAACATTGTGGGGTGGATCTGATTCAAGTTTGTTCAAATCGGCCCCCTGGGTTTATATTTGGGCTCCGTATAGGAGCCCAAATTTTAACTTAGTGCGTTTCAGGCATATTTCTTAAAAAATCTTCTTCTCCAGATCCAGCAGGCAGAATCTTTTGATATTTGGTATGCAACATTGTAGGGTGGATCTGATTGTGATTCATGAACGTATTTATTTGTAAAGTTGATAGAATCTTAGACAAAATTTGCAGAAAAGATCTACTATAGAAGGGGTGGTATCCAGGGTGAACCGTTTACCCAAATCTAGCAGTACTAATGCATTATTCACACAAATCTTCGTTCAAATTTTATGACCCCTCATTGGAACACACGCATTCAGCTCATTCCAACAAAGGTCATATGCCATGTTTTCGAGACAAAGGAATAAAAATTTTAGTTATTCATGAAATTTTTAGGCAACTGTTGTCTGTTATTCACATTGCTTCATGAAATTTCAGTACTTTTAGAAGTTACCTCAGTAATCAAGGGTTAATTCCCCTTAATTAAATGTCGCCTCTAAAAAACAACCACTTTGCATATCTTACCTTTTTACCAGCATAACTGCCAAAACTTGTCAGCATTCTTCGCAAAAATCGCTATTCAAATTTTAATTTTTGTCTCTTAAACATACATGTACTTATCGCTTGTAAATACCCCATTGGAATGAGCTTTTTGAGCTCATTCCAATGAGAGGTCGCACACCATGCTTTTTGAGTCAAAAAAGCAATTTTTTTAGTTATTCCAGAATTTCGTACGTAAAACACAGCTTTATGACTTCACATTAAAATGAGCTCTCTAAGCTTGTTCCAATCAACATTCACGCACTATGTCTTTCACACAAAAAATAAAATTTTCCATTTATTCAGGAATTTTGTTTGCAAGAACACTCTTACCCCCCCCCCCCCCCCCCCCACAAACACACACACACAAACACACACACACACACACACAAACACAGACACACACATCTAAAAGTTCGTCAGCAAAAAAACAGTTACTTCAATTTTTAAATGCATTATAGGAACAACTTGCCTAATCAAATTTAAATACTTTTGCATCATTCTGTATCTAGAACAAACCATTTACCATATCTTTACGCAAAATTCTCCAGCATCATTCACAAAAAAACACCATTATTTATATATTCACATTTCTGTCTCAAAAATATACCTGATCTTCCCATACCCCTATTGGAATAAGCTGTTTGAGCTTGTTCCAATGATGATAAAAAAAAATAAAATTTGTGAAAATTTTTGTTTTCTTGCATGCAAATATATACATGTAGCACATGGAAGATATCCACAGTTGGGGAGAGATGTCCAAGGCTATCTCTTCACATTCCTTGTTTGTGTTTCATGCTAAACCAGTTTGTCTGCAGAGATAAATTTGCTTTATTAAAAATCATTGGAGATTGGCCACACACCAATGATTTTAAATAAAACTAATTTTAGGTAACAAATGTTGAACTTCAAACAAAATCTATCACTCAACCAGTTAATGTTGATGAGGCATGACATGGTGAAGGTGACCTAAAATACTTCTTAGAGTCACTTTGTCAGGTGAGCGATTAAGGCCACGTGGGGCCTCTTGTTTAAAAAAGCACATCATGTGACCTCCTCATTCTTCCCGACTTATTTTGTCATGAAACCGACTTTTCATACAGTTACCTCCCTTGAAAGTTTCAGCCATTTTCCGTTGTAACTTTTAATAAACAAAACAACAGACAGCTCCGAGAGCTGTCTGTTGTTTTCGTCTATTAATAGTAACAAAAGGACACTTGTCTTTTTACGTCAAGCTAATTAGAAGCATCTACTTCAGAAATAATCCGCCATTGATAATATGTATCAAAATTACCCAAATGGACCTTCCATTTACCTTGAAATCTCGCATCTTCGATGGTATTCCAGCCCACTTTAGCTCTTTGTTTAGCGACGTTTATATTAATGGAAATGACGGTGTCAGCATAATGCCACGATGTGCACACTGTTGATAGATAAAAGTTACAGAACCAAAAAAGATTGTGGAAGCTCCGTTTCCTTATTTTGAAATGAATTTCAACCGAGAATAATAGCCAAACATTGAGAACTGGTAGGGAAAAATTGTAAAATGCCAACTTCTGCATTTTTATGCTACTCAAAACAAAAACAATGCTTGATGTTTGTGAAATGATGCCCACATCGATGAAACGACTTTTGCTAACATTTCGAAATTTCAATTTTTACTTGAAATTACCACAGTCTTAGTGTTAAATTTACTGACAACTTTACAAATGAAGGAGAAGAGTTCCTTCCAATAAGGGGACACATGATGTGAGTTTGTTGAAATATTTTGAAAAAATGTTAAAAATAACATTTAAAATAATAAATGATGATGGTGTCTGGTTGGATAAAGTGTTAACCCTCGCGGATATAAGTAATTTTCTAAACTTTCTACTGCAGCACGTGGAGAGTGTATTATCACTAATATAGTGGAGATTCCACCCAAGCAATACTTTCAATTTTTTGCAATACATAACAAGCAGAAGCAAAGTTTCAGCCAATGGACCTCCGGGTGAAACCCGGAGGTCCATTGTCTGAAACATTGCTTCTGTTTATTGTCAATATGTATAAAATTTGAAAGTGATACTTTGGGTGACAGCTCCGCCCCACGGGTGATTTAGTTACAATCCATTCTCCACATACTGTACACCATATCTTGTGTTTTTAGCTGGTTAGTAGTGATTTATAGCAAAGTCTTGGCTCCTTCTATAAGTAACCGAGGCTTGACTGGAAACCGCTGTCGGGGTAATTTGCCTGTTGTCCACACGGCAATCTTCTTCATTGCAGGTTTGTCAGGCTAATTTTTATTTATTTATTTATTTATTTATTTATTTATTGGGGTTCAACACTTTCGACAGCCAGGGTCACCCTGTGTCGGACAGTTTTACGGGTGGAGAAAGCCGGAGTACATCGCTGCCCATGCATGCTTCACGACCTGTCCACGTTGATTGTTCTGTACTACAGCCTGTAGCGATTGGTACATTACACTTTAAATTTGAGGGAGGTTTTAAAAGTTGCACACATTCGGTTAACCCTTTGGACCCTATAGGCCACTTTTCCGGACAAGAACCTTGATGCGTCATTATTTTATTAATTAACATGACTTCTCAATAAATGTGCAGAGCTGATCAATCAATATATTTAATAAATATTAATTGGTCTACCCCAAATAATGAATATGGGCTCTCCTAACTGCTGTTATTCAACCGATCCGAAGATACAACGACCAAGGCGTTGAGTCGGATCAGTAATAATGCGTTATGGATATTTCGCCCCTATTTGTTCTTCATTAACACTCTGTTCACTAGTGTTAAAATATTATTTTAAGTAGCAAAGTTTCCCATAATGCCACCTGGAATGTAATCAAGTTATCCATGTTTGACAGAATATATTGAGCACTCTCAAACAAGGTTGGATGAGTTGAATTCCTAGTTGCATTATAAAGGAAATTTGTTGTTTGAAATTTCGGCATTTTGACATCAATGTTCAGAAGTTTTAAGTCTTTGCTCGTTAATCACCAAATTTTGTTTTTTTCTCAAAAAGAACATCTCTGGCAAGGAAAAACAGCCGCAACTGAGCTCGGAGAAGTTCCCAGGTGAAGATCGATTTTACGTCTCAGTTTTACCATGTCCATGTGGAATGTAGCATGAATCCACGACCCAAGCTCGATTCTGTGCCCTTTTAACTCCCCCCCCCCTCCCCCCCCCCCCATCCCACTCTGTCCATAAAAGGTATGATGTTTAGATTATGTGTTACGTGAATAAGGTTCGGCACATTATGATTGTTTGTCATTTCTTCAATCTTTCAGATTACCGATATATCAAGGCCCAGCAGGTGCATACATTATACCTTTAATAGCTATGATGGAGATGAAAGAATTTTCTTGTCCCGACAGGCATTCATTTTCCACAGGTGTGTAATTTTTTTTTTTTATGGACACATTTTTTAATTTTGTGTGTATAGATGTGACTTTTTATTAAAACAAGTTTTTATCGTCTCTTGAGTGGAACAAGGTGCCATCTGCAATGCTTTAGCATTGCAGATGGCGCCTTGTTTCTCTCGAAGGACGGTATATATATTTTATATTTTAAAAATGACAAAGCATGCGTTTAAACTATTAAAAATAAGATAAGAAGGAATTTTGTTTGATCGGAATGCTGCCCATCGGATGCGTTTCAAACTATATGCGAATGAGGCAACAAATATTAATTTGACATGTGATTTTTCCAGCATGTAATATCGGTATTTTATGCCTCGTTGTAGAACAAATTCAGGTCTAAACACATTCCTAACACGCTAAAGATCTCATAGCTTCATTCAAGAAGAGCGAGGCCTAAAGGTCTCCCAACAACAAAATCTATTCCATTATCCAAATTTATTTATTCATTTATTGGTGTTTAACGACACTTCCGACAGCCAGGGTCCACTCGTGTCGGACAGTTTTACGGGTGAAGGAAGCCGCAGTATCCGGAGGAAACCACCGACGACACTATGCAACTGTCAGACTTCCAAACGTACGAACTCCGCACTAACTCCGCACAAGCGGTGTTAGCGTTGGTTGAAGACAAGAGCGCCGTCGACGCGCAGTACACCTTAGTACACGTTAGTACACAGCGTCCCCATGTGGGCAATCGGGATGAAATGCCTTGGCGAAGGACACAACGCAGTTACCCCTGGCGGGGATCGAACCGTGGAACTTTCGGTTTTAAGTCTAAGTCGCAATCACTGAGCTACCACGTTCCCCAGTCTATTCCATAGAACCAGTCTATTCCATAGAACCAGTGCGAATTGTAGGACTTTGCCTTTGTTGTGGGTGGGGCGCCACATTTCAATCGCGGTTTATGATGTGAAACATCATTTGACACTAGTGGAGGTAGGTTACAGGCGAGCACGAGAAGGTGTACGGTACTCTGATCTCGTCGGCGGGGTCCGGAGGCCTCTTCGAACAACATTTCGAAAATGGGAGGTCAGTTTGGCCCTATGGTGACTTCTTTACTCATGAGCAATTTTTCAGCCGAAATAATCGAAGTTATATGTAGACTCATTCAAGTTTTGGAAAAGGGAAGCCAATAATTCTATTATTATTTTTTTTTATGACGGCTCACAGTAGACCCGCGACCAGGGCGTTTAGACAGGAGTGTAGGTGTTTCACCCTCGCCCCATTATTCATTGAATTTGCTACAGTTGGAATTTCGAAGCCCTAAACAGGAAAAAGTTAAAAAATTGAGACATGGCGCTCGTGGAATTATTCCAGACAGAATTTAGCCAAAATATGGAATTTTTAGACTGAAAAGTAGTGGAGGTCTTTCAAATACTGAGTGAAAATTAGGGGTTAGTCTCACCTACCCGGTTGGTTGTAGGTAATTAATAACTAATATGCTAAGTAAACACGCTATAATCTGTTCCATATATGTTTGTCTGTGTTGATGATTGTCAATGTGCGTTTTAACTTTTCATTGACACTCATCGCACTTAACTCTACAGCGGGCTATTTTAAAGTGTGTTCCTTTTTAGTACTCGCAGAATTTGCAGTTTATTTTAAAGCGAGTTCTTTTTTAGTACTCACTGAATTCACGGTGTATAAATATGCAGCATTGTTTAGTATCCTCAGCTAATAATAATGCACTGAAGACTAGTGACGGAACTATGGCCCTGGGCCACAAGGCACAAGCCAGCGCTTTTGCCGATCTTCTAAAGACAGCTCATCATCCACAAGAAGGGAACAGATATGACAATAATTTCAAGGTAAAAGTAAATAAATCTGTCCAGGATAACAACTCAATTTTAAATGAACTCGACTTCAACCAAAGGCGAGAAGATAGGGACGACCATGAATTAACCGAACCAATAAGCGTAGAAGAGGTCATGGGTATAATCAGAAAATGCAAAGCTTTTCTTGCGGGGACGAGTGTAGATCTTAAATAAATAAAGATTTGAATAAAGATATAATAGTCCTTTTAAGGGCTTTCGGGTGTGTGTCTGTGAGCGGATGTGTGTGTGTGTTTTATTGTTTGTTGTTTTTGTTTTGTTTTTTGTTATTGTTTTGTTTTGTTGTTTTTTGTTTGTTTGTTTTTTTTTTGTTTTTTGTTTTGTTTTGTTTTTTTTTTGGGGGGGGGGGGGGGTTTTCCATGAAGGCAGACTGATTGGATTACTAAACTACTCGGACTTTGTGTCTCACAGTACTGGATTTTAATGTAAAATAATTTATAAAGTAATTTTTAATTAATATACTGCACTTATGGGTTACTCTGGTCTCTCCCGCCAATCCGGTTGGTTCTTCGTCGCCTGAGTGCTAGAATGTCCTATGTCCCCTTATGGGATATAGGACATTCTAGCACTCGGGCGACGTCTAGGTTATGAACTCGAATTGAGTTAAGCGAACAAACTTACTAGATACTGACTATAATCCGCCTCCCTTTGATCTGTCTAATTTTCACACATTTTACTGAAACAATAGCAACCGGGTAAGTGAGACGACCCCCAAATTAGCACCCCTACCTCACCCCCCCCCCTCCCCAATACTGCCCACGTAATTTACAAATTCAGCAGCAAAAAAAAAATATTTTTTTTTAAAGTCAAGTTTTTTTTTTTAAAAACGGATCATGTGACCCACTCATTGAAACAAAAATTTTTAAACAAGAATAATAAAAATAAAATTTTATACTGTGTGTGTTGAATTTAACCCGCAGAAGCGAGACACTCGTTTTCGTTCCAGAAACATGATAATTCATACTTTCATACTTTCATTTAGCAGGATGGATGCTGCGTTAAAGTCTGGGAGAGACCAATCAATATTTTCAGTGTGCAGCCCCAAGGCTGCATGTTGAAAATATTCATTTGTTTATCCCTAAATTATAAATATAGACTCTTCCAATTGCTTCCACCGAACTGATTCAGGGGTTAAAATCTGTTGTCGGAGCATTTTGATTGGTTGTAAGGAGGGTGATAATAGAATTTTGCACATGTTTGAAATCGCGCCGTGGTAGTCGGAATTTTGCCTATCGGGGAAGCGATGTATTTTGGAAATCTAGAGCTGGATAGCATCCCCCTTCTGAGGCCCACTAGCAACGCCACTTCCCGCGACGGAGCTATCACGGAAGGTAGATTATTATCCGCGATAAATTATGGGCATCCACTTCCGAACGATAGTGGAAGTCAGTGTGTTATCCCAGGAGCCAATACTATAAAACTTTTACAAGTGTATTTCCTACAATTGTATTTACTATCTGTTAATATAACTGACTAAAATGAATCATTAGCAGTTTAAAAGATATGGCAATTTGCCAACATGTGGACAATCGGGGCTAAGTGTCTTGTCCAAGGACACAACGCGGGAGTCCAAATTGATCGCTCAGACGGTCACCCATCCAATGATTAACCGGGCTCGATGTTGCTTAAGTTCGGTGATCTGACGAGAATCGGTTACCGAGAGCAGGTAACACTACTTAAAGGTTCCATATTCTATGGATGTGCTTCATATTATCTTTGACTTGAAGTTATTTACCTTGTAACAATTTATGGGAGACTGCCGAAAGGCACTCTCTAATAAATTGTAACAAGACAGTCTAACGACATCCATACCCCCGCCGACTTTATGTTATAATAGGGGGCGCGGTGGCTCAGTAGGTAGAGGTGCAGGCTGCAAGCCGAGAGGTCCTCGGTTCGAATCCCACCTGCGGCAACCGCGTTGTGTCCTTGGGCAAGACACTTCACCCCCATTGCCCACGTCGGGACACGGTGACGCTGTGCACTAAGGCGTACTGCACGTTGATGGAGCACCTGTCTTCAACCAATGCTAACCCTGCTTGTGTGGAGTTAGTATGTTGTGGAGCTGACAGTGCTCGTCGTTGCTCGGTGTTTCTCTCCGGGTACTTCGGCCTCTTCCACCCGAAAAACTGTCGTGGTCATGGTTAGCCATTGTGCAGAAATATGTGACCTTAAACACCAATAAATAAATAAATAAATAAATAAATACTGACTAAAATGAATCATTAGCATTTTAAAAGATATTGCAATTTGCCAACTGCCAACTAGAAAATACAGTTCTAGAGAATACAGTTGTAAAAGTTTTATTGTACTGACCCCTGGTCCCAGTGTTTGTGGCAAATATTGAGTTCCCCAAAATAGGGGAAAATCTTAAACATCATTTTTGCTTCGGGAGATGCGGTGTTTGTCAAGTACTTTTCAAAGTTGTAAGCTTTCTTGAATTGTCTGTACGTTCTCAGTTTATTTGATCCCTTTTTCTTAGTGACATCATGAAATATTATTATAAAAGGCGTCGCGGTGGTGGTTTTGTAGTTTCTCTTTAACTTTATTATTGTCAAATGGATGGAGCATTGGTTTGTAATAAGCAAGAACTTCCCGATATTTCAGCCATTTAGAATTTGGCTATAAATATTTTTTTCTAACCGAGCATTCAGCAATAATTTAGATATAGTTTAAACATATTTTTATTTGCCACTTACATGTCAAACTGGGATTGGAGAACAAGTGCTTTCCGCTTAGGAAACTCTCCCCTCCCATTCCATATACAGACAAATACAGACAAATCTCTTTTTTCTTGTGAAATATTCAGTATTGTTGTAAAAATCTAATAAAATGCTTTAACAGTTTTCTCAAGCAATAAGTTTTTTTTTTCTAGGAGTCTTATTTTAGACTACGATGCAATATCCAACATTTCAAGGCAGATCACTCTAAACTAAATATTTAGTTCTGCGATACCATGTTTGGAGTGCCTTAGATCACACATCTTGTTCAATAAATGCATTTGCTGTTCCAATACATTTTTGCACTGCACTGAAAATAGCAAGATTGGTTTCAAACTCTTAGTTAGGGGCTTCATAAAACAGGATATCTACTCTACTCGGTACGATGCTACACTTTGATAATGTATTAATTAAGTCGGTTCTTGTGGTTAAGTGCATTGGGCACAATTCAGATAATAGAGATTGAAATAATGATCTCGTTCATGAGATTCCGTAATGCTAAATGATAATTACAATGAAACTGATCCCACTTGGTTCAAGGAAGCTTCGAAATTCAATTCGCTTCGAAATCATCCTCCATTTGCATCGCGCTGATTTGGAAATTTCAGCACCGTGACGTTGTTCTCAAAATCCAACCAAGTGCCTCCTTTTAAACTCGACTTCTATTATCAGGTGGGAAATGTTAAAATCGTCACGATGTTCTCAATATCCAACCAAGTGTCACCTTTTAAACTCGACTTCTCTCATCAGGTGGGAAATTTTCAAATCGTCGCGATGTTCTCAATATACAACCAAGTGCCTTCTTTTAAACTCGACTTCTATCATCAGGTGGGACATGTTCAAATCGTCGCGATGTTCTCAATATCCAACCAAGTGCCTCCTTTTAAACTCGAATTCTATCACCAGGTGGGAAATGCTCGAATCGTCGCGATGTTCTCAACATCCAACCAAGTGCCTCCTTTTAATACCAGGTGGGAAATGTTCAAATCGTCACGATGTTCTCAATATCCAACCAAGTGCCTCCTTTTAAACTCGACTTCTGCCATCAGGTGGGAAATGTTCGAATCGTCGCGATGTCCTCAATATCCAACCAAGTGCCTATACCATTCATAGGATAACATGAAGCATCAGGTGGATTAATAGTACTAAGGGCAAACATGGGACCTGCAGGGGCCCACAGAGGTATATATCGTCCATACTATATTGCTGTTCTATACTGCCAGGCATTACCCCCACCCCCACTCCACAATACCACTTGACATGCCATAACGTACTCCCTATACCAGTCATAGAATAGTACAAAGCAATGGGCTGGTTAATAATATCGAGGACTGGACCTACAGGGGTATATACCATGCATCCTATGCCACCCTTTCTAAACAAACGGTTATAATACTGCCTGACGTAGCATTACGAACTACCAATACCAGCCATAAGATAATACAAAGGATTCGGTACATTAAAAGTACTAAGGGGGTAATAGACCAACAGGTCATTCATCCTATACTGCCAATCTAAACCACCATTGACTATCTCGCAATACCGCACTGGCCGACCATGCATTACCCCCATCCCCCACCTACTGCTTGACCTAGCTATAGCGGATATAGGATAATATGAAGACCCAAGGGCTAATGATATACTAACATGGATATATACCACCACTACTATATCACTCCCCCACCCCCCTTACGTTACGTCCGACATCCGTTGACCCGAACAACGTTATGTCAGATTCTATAGTGGACAATAACATCGGTCAACATCTCTTTGACGTCGCGCGCGTATCACGACGTCAATAGCAACGTCAACCGTTTCGCGGAAAAAACTTTCAAGAAAACCCAATTTTCCCATCATCTTTCCACCACTTACCCATAATATATACCTATAGCCCCCATGCGTACATATATCACTACATGTCATAGCATACTATATATACAGTACCTACACCACTTGTCAGAACTAGCTGCAAGGAGCCGTACTTTTCCAAAGGAGAAAGTTGCTCCGGCGAACGGCTCCGGTTCCTATGGGAATTTAACACTAGTTGCTCCGGCAAAGCTCCGGGTAATGAGGCACGAAAACCTCCTGCTATACCACTCACCTTGAAAAGTTGACTCGGAAATAAAGTAATCTCCACAACAAAGCAGCCTTGGGAAAGGATATTCTTTCAAAAACAATTTGAAGCTTTCATTTTGAATTCATTCCGGTATTCCCCGTCATGTCGGTTTGTCTCTCTTATTTGTTGCATGGCCCCTCATTTCGGGTCAGAAAAAGTTATCGGGAAGGCTATACATGATAAAGATATTTGAACGCCAAAATTACAGTGATACGATCATGTTTTTTTTCTCCTGAATGTTAGGCCTATAATGTTCGTTTATGGAAAAAAACACTTAGTACTGTGATACCAAAACGGTTTATAAATTCATCTCTCGTCGCTTCCTGAAGAGTGAAATGAAAGCGGCAAATATTTATTTCGTTTAAAAATGAGTTTACCCCCATAAGACACCAACAATTAACAAACATGCATTGTCTCATGTTAATAAAACATCCATAACTCGAAATAGTATGTTATTATGTTATTAAAATGAAAAAGATCCCTTTTCTTTTTCCATTTCATTTCGGCGATAAAATTGACAGCGGAAGTACCGCCCGCCGATGCTCATTTGTAAACAAAAACAGACTCGCACGTATGTACGTCTCCTGCTCAGTAAAATTGAGAAAAAGTAATAGCGACTCTTAATAATCTAACCATCATGGTATAAATAGAATATACCCATAGTACTTTGGTGTACCAAATGTTCACCACTCGTGGTGAAGTGGTGTTAACCGCGCGCCAATCATTCTGTATTAGTCTTCTTGTGACTAAAGCTTCCAAACGATAGTATTTCTGACAAGTGTCGCAGCCATGACGTTTTGCTGGTTCTCTTTCGTCGATAGAGATTTCTATTGTAGGTGGTGGTAAATGTCTGGTTGCATAATCAGTAGTCGAATGCTTTTTTTGTTATTAGATTTTAATGACACATTAACAACCAGGCTCATATCATGTCGGTGACAGTTTTACGGGTGGAGGAAGCCGGAGTACGCGGAGAGAACCACCGAGCAACGACGCGCAGCTGCCAGCTCTCCAACATCGTAACTCTGAACTCTGCACCGGCAGAGGCAGGGTTAGATTGGTTGAAGACATGCGCACCATCGACGTGCAGTACGCCTTAGTACACAGCGTCATCGTGCCCCCATACAGGCAAACGGGGTTAAGTGCCTTGCCCAAGGACACAACGCGGGAGTGAGAATCAGTCGCTGAAATGGTCACCCATCCAACTACTAACCGCGCTCGACGTTGCTTAACTTCGGTAATGTGACGAGAACCGGTTACCGCGACGCCACCGCGCCCCCTGCTATCTTTTCTTGCATACGTCCTGTTGCCAATCTGGCAGGCGTAAGGGTTACCTCCAGAATGCGCCGTGGCTTCGTGATGATCCAATTCGAAAATAGTTGAGAAGGTTTTCTCACAATGGGTAGATTTAATTCCGTCGGAGGCCAGTTCATTAAACTACTATTAAAAGCGATGACGAAAATACGTCTAAGTGGTTTGAAAAACTAATACAGAATTGGGTGGGGATTAATCGACAGGAAGTTTTATATATAGAATATAGCCATAGTAGCTTGGTGTACCAAATGTTCACCACGAGTGGTGAACATTTGGTACACCAAGCTACTATGGCTATATTCTATATGTATTAACCATCCACTTGATCATCCACTTGTGGACACCCAAACACTTATATAGAAGTTTGAACATCTATGTTTGAATTCTATAGCTGCGCATATCTATAACAAATTAATGGGAATGAATAAACGATATCTAATGAGTTTCTATTTCATATCAAATCGTGACGAATTTGATATTCTTTTTATCTCATAATGTGCAATTAAGCCTTTTTTCTAACGTAACGACCAAAGCTGGCCAGTGCTGTTCATAAACATCGACATCATGTTTTTCAATTTATCATCAAAAACATAGCTTATGAGCCCTCACTGGAATGAGCTCGTCATGCTCATTCCAATAAGGGGTCATAAGGGGTCATAAGCTATGTTTCCGAGGCAAAATATGAAAATATTTAGTTATTTAGGGAATGTTTTCCGCAAATGTCGTCCGCTATTTGTGTTAGGAAGACAGGTTATGAAAAATAACAATTTTACTTCCGAAACCAAGTTCCAACGTTACGACACCGAGTTCTGACGTCATTCCCGTTTTAGACTTGCTGCGAACGATGTTTTCGGTAATGAGCTACTTGATGACGACGTCATTCCAATATTAGACGTGCTGTGAACGATATTTTCCGTAATGAGCTACTTGATGACGACATCATTCCAATATTAGACGTGCTGTGAACGATATTTTCCGTAATGAGCTACTTGATGACGACGTCATTCCAATATTAAACGTGCTGTGAACGATATTTTCCGTAATGAGCTTTTTGATGACGACGTCATTCCAATATTCGACGTGCTGTGTACGATATTTTCCGTAATGAGTTACTTGATGGCGACGTCATTCCAATATTAGGCGTGCTGTGGACGATATTTTCTGTAATGGGCTACTTGATGGCGAAGTCATTCCAATATTAGACGTGCTGTGAACGATATTTTCCGTCCGTAATGAGCTATTTGATGACGACGTCATTCCAATATTAGACGTGCTGTGAACGATATTTTCCGTAATGAGCTACTTGATGACGAGGTCATTCCAATATTGGACGTGCTGTGAACGATATTTTCCGTAATGAGCTCCTTGATGGCGGCGTCATTCCAATATTGGACGTGCTGTGAACGATATTTTCCGTAATGAGCTACTTGATGACGACGTCATTCCAATATTAGACGGTTGTGAACGATATTTTCCGTAATAAGCTACTTGATGGAGACGTCATTCCAATATTAGACGTGCTGTGAACGATATTTTCCGTAATGAGCTACTTGATGACGATGTCATTCTCATATCAGACGTGCTGTGAATGATATTTTCCGTAATGTGCTATTTGATGGCGATTATGTGGTAACTATAAATCTGAAAACATCACGTGTTGTAAAAAAGCGACACAGGACGTCAGACAGGAAAATTTACTTGAGCAAATATTAATCATCATTAAGGCAATACACATTTTATTCCAGGTGTTGGTGTCAATGGTTCAAACGTTTCGGGTCCATCATATTACGAGGAGCACACAGAAAAACGTTTGCAAATGGTAAGGTTTTTAATGATATAATCCTTTTTTGTTATCCTGCAGACTGAGCGTCGTCTTTTTAGAAACATTCGTTAACTGGTTGTGTGTTGCATTTATTTGTTTATTTATTTATTGGTGTTCAGGATAACATATTCCTGTACAATGGCTAAGAATTGGGGCCCCATATGTGGGCTGCATTCTGAAGTGCAGCTACAACAATTTAAAAGATTAATATTCAAATGATGTGTTTTTATTTATTTATTTATTTATTTATTTATTTATTTATTTATTTATTTATTTATTTATTTGTATTCAAGGTCACATATACTCGCACTGTGGCTAATCATGACAGTAACATGGATATCAAGTCAAGTGCAGCCAATCCATGTTACCCACGTTCGAGTATTGGTGACAAGGTCCGATATTACCAGTAAAACAGAGCTTGTTTTCCACAGCAAAAAGGCACAGCTTCACTTTCCGATGTTCTCAAGGGAAAAATGATGTTAGTCATATTATTTTTGAAGTAAATTAATTAGTCTGTGCGGATTTGCTTTGTTAGGTTTAAGGGAGAATGCCCATAAACATTCTTTAATTTGCAACAAGGCACAAATGTGAAAAACTGCTGACGACCAAAAATAATTGATCACTTAACCCATTGAACCCTGGTGGTATTTTCCATGTCAGTTCAATGACAGCATTTGGAAGAGTCCATATTCATTATTTGGGGGTAGATCAATTAAACTTTTCAACGTGCAGCCCTGCAGCTGCACGTTGAAAATATTAATTGGTCTACCAAACACATTCACTTTGCAGCCATCCTGCTTAATGAAATTATGACGAATCATGCTTCTGGGCCGGAAAAAGCGCCCGCTGAGGTTCAAAGGGTTAACAAGCTAACAGAATCAATGTTTGTTCTATTTTATAACGCATGTGTTTCGCTTCTTATTAGTTTTTTTTAGATAATTTTTCTAGACTCAAATATGAAAGCTTTATCTTTTCAATAGACCATGGCTGGCAATTTTCGTCATTGGAAAAGATTTACGAGAAAGTTAGCTCTCCTCACTTTCCCTACGCCGTCAGTAATTTCATATAAAAATGAAAATTTTGAAATGTAGCGTTTCACAAACATTAGACATTTTTGCAGAGTACACTGCAAAAAATATAGGTTCTCTTTAGAACATAAACTGGTTCTAATCTTGTCCCTGAGATGGAACCAGTTCTGTTTAAACAGTATTTATTTCAAATCAAATAAATTTATAAAGATTGACATTAAATATTAACAGAATTAAACATAAATTGAGGGGGGTTCAGCCGTAAGTTTAGAGCTTATACGAGGCTGTCTCAAATCATTACTAAGCAAAGGAGATATGAACAGTTGGCATATCGTACCAGTTTTGGTTCTGTATAGAACCAATATACCATGTATTTATATTCGCTTTGTTTCAAAATGTTTGGCGACTGCGTTGAATAAGCTCCAAGTTTACTGTTGAATCTACTTCAGTTCATGTATTATTCTGTTAAAATTGAATGCTAATATTGGTAAATTTATTTGATTTGAAATAAATACTGTTTAAACTAAATTGGTTCCATCTCAGGGACAAGATTAGAACCAGTTTTGCTTCTAAAGAGAACCTATATTTTTTGTAGAGTCGTATAAAAATACAGAAGCTTACATTTTACAATTTTTTCCCAGTATGTTTGAATATTTAACTATAATTCTTTTTTGAAGCTCATTTAAAAATAAGAAAACGGCGTTTTCACCATCTTTTGATGTTCTGTAACTTTGTTCTGCCCGTTATATCAACAGTGTGTCCATCGCGACATTTAATACACACAGATAATTTTCCGTTGATGCAAAAGCCCCGAAGATGAGATTTGCTATTTTTTTTCCTGGGAAGAATAAAAAAATTACAAATTACTGTAGAAATATTTTCGCTAAATAAAGAACCAAAGTGTCGGTACAGTTAAAACTAGAAGTCCTGTCATGAAATGCGCAGAAATAGCACGTCGATCTGCGCGTTAATAAACACGTTATGACCATGGTAAGGCTATCAAATTCTGTACATATGGCCTGTGCACAAGCAATGTTTCAGCCAATTGACAGAAACATTGTCTGTGTTTGCTATAAGTAACCATGAGAACCTGTCGTGCTTTGGGTGCCATTCGATATAGCAATTGCGCGAAATTCCAACGCCCAATTAAGCCTAGATAAGCGCACAGTTCGTGACAGGACTTCCAGTTTTAACTGTACGTGAGATACTGGTCGATTTTCTTAACGACGGTTTATCTGTGAACTAATTGTTTCTAATTAGCTCGCCATGAAAAACGTTGTTTCCTCTTGTTACTTTTGATAAACAAAAACAACAGACAGCTCGGAGAAGTTAAAAGTTATAAACGGGAACTTGGCTTCATTATCTCGTGGTGGGGTAAGACACTTAATCCCGCTTACCCTCGTGTCGTCACGGTGGCGTAGTGTACAAAGGCGTATTGCACGTCGATGGTGCTCTTCTCTTCAACCAATGCTAACCCTGCTTATGTGGTGTTAGTATGTTGGGGAGTCTGACAGCTGGTTCCCTCAGGGTAATCCGGCTTCCCCCACCCGTAAAACTGCCCCGACTCGAGGTGACCCTGACTGTCGAAAGTGTCGTCAAACCCTAATAAAATAAATAAAAGACTATATAAAAATGATGAAACCCTCTTTAAGGCATTTGTAGTGTCAAAGCACTGACGTCTCCAGAGGAGAGGTCTTCGAGCCTTCGCTGCTCCTCTGTCATTCTGAAATATTCTGTTGTATCGAGACAGAAAGAATCCATTTTATTTATTTAAATTACAGACACCGCTTTTAGTCGAGATCATTTTTTCGTGATTATACTGGCCCATCATGCGTTAAACATGAAAAATAAATCAAAGAAACACACAGCTGAAACACTACTACAAATTTCAGCGGTTATAGTAAGTAAAACAACGAATGCGGATTACGCCAAACACAGCGCAATAACTTAATAACGTGACGTCATGATCTTCATTCATGAGAAAAAATCAATTCATAAATGCTGAATGCAGTCGCCGTTAAAACCTGTGCTCAATTCCTACATTATAGGAACAAGTTATGAGGGGGGGGGGGGAGGGTATTGTTATTACCATCAGCCTCTGGTAGTCCCTTCTGACTCGTCGATATATGCGCAGAGACGAGGTCTAGACTTCAGTACACCACGTTGGAAACCTACACGGTGGTGATAACCTATAGGTAACTAGGCATTTAACCAATTTAGTCTTGTTTGACAGAGCTCATGGAGCTCTGTCAAACAAGACTGATTTGGTTAAATGTCTAGTTGTATTAGGGTATAAATTTGCTGCTTGGAATTTTAGTGTTATGATATCAGTGTACAGAAGCTTAAGGGGAGGCAAACGCATAACCGCGCGGCTTTTGCAAGAGTGACTTCGGGATGTGAAGAAGATCTTCGTGAGAACTGCTATAGCATCGTAAACTGTACACACAATAATTTGACTAAAGCGTAGTGGTATAAGAGACATGACGGATCCACGTAGTGCATTCAATGGCTACTTAGCATCAAATGCTAAACGTTAACATATCTGATTTTCCTTTTCAGAAGTATAATGATTTAAAAAAAAAAAGAATGTAGAGCTGCTCATCCCGTCATTTTCGGGTCTTTGGAGACTGTAGGGTTGAAGGCGAAGCAGGTCCGTAAGATCACGTACACACGCTGTGACATCACTACAATTCGATTCGTTTTATGAGGTTGTTTCGTTGCGAAATTCAAACTCGTAGTTAAGTCGAGGTCTTATAAATTAGTCTCTCTTCTTTTATGGTTGTCTTGTTGCCTATTTCAGCTGTCAGGAAGCCTGATTCTAGCCGGTGTGTTTCAGACAGTAGTTGGACTAACGGGAATTGTAGGATTCCTTTTGAGATTTGTTGGACCTGTTACAGTCGTTCCGACACTGACTACAGTAGGACTCTACCTCTACAGAGCAGTAACAAAATTCATGTCGACGCATTGGGGCATTGGAGGATTGTGAGTATTACATTAATTAATGTAACTTCTTAATTAGACATGGCGAAAGTAGTTATTGGGTCCAAGTGCTAATTCGTACTGAAACAGTTAGCCCATTTCCGTTACCTCTTAACCACGGACTATATTGCCAAAATAGTTTCGGGGTGGGGGGGGGGGGGTGGGTGGAGAGAATCGACATGCGAGTGGACGGCTCGGAGTTGAGTATGCCAAAATAGTTTCGGGGGGGGGGGAGAATCCCCATGCGAGTGGACTATACTTCCTCAAGGAGGATTAGCTTGAAGGGAAAAATACATGCCTAGTAATAATATTATTCGAACAGACCTAGGAAGGTTCCAATCCTAGGTACACTGCCTACAGTTGAACCTAGACGCCCTGTCATTGTATTGTGCATTATTGTGAAGTAATAGCGGGCCGGGTAGGTGCACATTTTGTCACTATCAAGCTCAAACTGCCCCATTAGCGTAATTCAATTTCTGAAGTAGAAATATCGCGCTCAGCAATTTTTTACTAGCAAAAAGAGATCATTAACATCATTCCTAACCTCTGCTGGGATACAGTTATATGTAATAGCTTACAGTACGTGGAGAGTGTATTATCACTAAATCACCCACAGAGTGGAGATTCCACTCAAGCAATAATTGCAAATTTGTTGCAAAACATAACAAGCACAAGAAAAGTTTCAGCCAATGGACCTCCGGGTTAAACCCGGAGGTCCATTGGCTGAAACATTGCTTGTGTTTTTTGTCGATATGCACAAAATATGAAAGTTATAGTTTGGGTGATAACTCCACTCCGCGAGTGATTTAGTTACAATCCACCCTCCACGTGCTGTATGTAGAGTTTACAATTCAGCTGCGTAAACAAAATGAAAAAAGTGGATTACTACTTAATCGCAGCGCCATATATTCTCCTCTCGAAAGTATTTAAATTTTTTCATAACATCACGAGAAATATTTGCAAACTTTCATCGCATGGACCACCGGGGTGCAACCCGGTGGTCCTTGTGATGAAAGTTTGCAAGTCCTTCTTGTGTCTTGTCCTCAGAAAAAGAAAATAATTACTGAGTGAAAAATCTACCCCACAGCGGCACCCTCCACATACTGTAGTCTCAATATTTTCTTCATATCTTTTATCTCGTGAGTTCTCTACCGACCTCACTGATAGTGCATTTATTTTGCAGTGAGCGGCGCACACGTACTTGTGCACTTTGTGTAAAATGTTTTGTGATGGATCAACAGATCATTTACAATTGATTATGTGAAACGTTGTGTTGAAGGCCGCACCAAGGAAGGTCAGGGGTCGAAAGCTTTGAGACAAATGAGCGTTATTATTATTATAACTTCTTGTGTGTTTCAAACAACTTCATTCTTCTGCAGTAAGGAGCACATTAACTAACGAGCATTTTCTACGCTAATTGTGACAGGACTTTTCCTTTCAGCTGCATCTTCAAGAACTTGGTGCAAGACAAGTATTTTCGTTCCTGAACTTAGAAATAACAAAACAGAATTCCGGAAAAATGGCGCGTTATGTGCAGTCATTCGAAAGTCCAAAAACTATTCCTCGGCTATTTTTTGAAAGTGCACAGTACATGGCAATGGTGCACGATTATTTTGTTTAACCCTTTACCCAACGAATCGGCCGCATCCGCCCACGTAATATACAAATTCAGCAGTTGAAAAAATAGTATTTTTCAAAAAATTGTCAACAAAACCATATCATGTGACCCCTCGTTGGAACGAGCTCGTCGAGCTCGTTCCAACGAGGGGTCACATGATATGGTTTTGTTGAATTATTTTGAAAAATTTGAAAAAATGATATTTAAAATAATAAATTTTGATATTGTCTGCGTTGGGTAAAGGGTTAAGACGCCTCTCTGGGCCTCTGAAAAAAAGAAATATCGCGTGTTCATCTATTCTAGTTTTGTTAAAAGTTTTGGAAAAAAAATAAAAAATGATATTTAAAATAATAAATTTTGATATCGTCTGCGTTGGGTAAAGGGTTAATCTTCGATAAGTAAAGGTATCGGTGAGAGTAAAATATGTCCCAGCCGAACAGCAGAAGGGAATGCTACCCGAGATATAATTTAATCTGATAAGGTCCCACAAAGTAGATCTTCTGTTTCTCGGGCCATTTTTGTAAAATTGCATGCGGTTGGGCGGTTTTTCATTTTATTTTTTTATTTTTGTAATTATTTCTTTGCTATCAAAAATTCATTTTTTGGGTTTGTTTTATGTTTTAGGTCTCATAATCTACAGAATAGCATTGGTGGTGGTGTATTTCGTTCCTTAAGTGCAAGTAGGCTTTGCAGTGCTTACGCATTTCAAAGCTTTATTGCACTCAAGGGACAAATTATATCAATTTTATTAACTTCGGCAATAGCATGGGTGGTGGCCATGTGTATTTCATCCCTTGCGAGCAAGGCTTTGCAATGCTAAAGTATTTCAAAGCCTTGTTGCACTCAAGGGACAAATTTATCAATTTTACTAACATGGGGAAAAAAGTTTGCATTGGTTATAGAAAGAGAGAATATGCGGCAGCCAAAAGATCTTGCGGGGGCATGAGAAACAGATTTTTAACTATTTAGGACTTTTTTTTTCTTCCAATCAATAAGTATTCGATTTCCCTTGACAATAGAAATATGCAACATAACTTGTGGAACTGTACGCGGCGTAATCGTAAAACTACGCTTGTGGTGGGTTTTCATTTCTAATTGTAGTGCCATTAAAACTGTCATCAAATCAAGTCTCGATTTAGCAAACTTTCCAGTTTTGATTCACAGAAAATAAACTTTATGAAATGTTTTAGTTTCACTCACTCAGAATATATCAGTTGGGTGGACCAACTGAAATATTCCAGATGTGTGAGTCTAAACATGGGCGATGACTTAATTGAGAACTAGCCTGGTTCCAGGCCATAACATCATCGAATCTCTTATAGAATTATACTGGTGATCTGTGAGCTTGATAGCTTTCATTTGGTACTCTTTAGGCTAAATTCCATAATTCGAGAGAATTTTCGCTTGTTTGGTGTTCTGTATTTTAGGGTCCTGCCAAGCTTTTAATTCGGTTCGGTTCGAAAACGTCTCGATGATTCGATTCGCTTCCTGTCGAGCTGATTCGGAAATTTTCGTATCGTTAAGATGTTCTCAAAATCCAACTAAGTGTCTCCTCCTGAACCCCTCTTCTATCATCAGGTCTCCTGCACAGGAGGGATGGGGAGGGGGGATTGTGTCCTGTACAGGAGAACTGATGATAGAAGAAGAGTTCAAGGAGGTTCCGCTTCCGAAGCAACTTTGATTCCGTTCAGGAATATTCACCCTTTTTAACCCTTTGAACCCCAGCGGCCGCTTTTTTGGCCCAGAAACAAGATATGTCATACTTTTATTTAGTAGGAACGCAGCTGAGTTAAAGTGTGGGGTAGACCAATCAATATTTTCAACGTGCAGCCATAAGGCTGCACGTTGAAAATATTAATTGCTCTGTCCCCAAATAATAAATATGGACTCTTCCAGTTGCTTCCATTGAACTGACATGGAAGATACCACCAGGATTCAAAGGGTTAAGGACATGCACAGAAACGAGTCATCGTTGAATACAATACGTGAGAGAGATTGACAATATTTAATGTGTAAGAAGGTGTTATGTTTACCAGCTGAAGAACTGTGAATTTCGATTCAAGATTCGATTCGATTTGTAATTCTTCATTTCATTCGATTCGGAATCGATTCGATCCGAAATTTGATATAGGAAGCGCTCTATTGTTTTGTTGTTAGAAAACATCATGGGCCGGTAGACAAAACGTAATATATATACAGCATCGTAATGTCGATCGTATTCAATATTGTGGATACCAGATTGACAGGCTTTCAAGCCGGGTAGGTCGGTAATCTCTTCTGAACCGGTTATATAGCTAGCACTTAAGTTGACTAATGACCCATCAAGGGGTATGGTCGTGTAATGAAAAGCTAACATCTCAGAACATCAGAATGGCAGGGTTTTGAACTAAACTGCTTGTAACGAACGCAAATTCATCATGTATTTTGTCCCTTCAGCGCAATTCGGCACCATCTGCTAAAATACAGCAGATGACGCCATTTTGCACTCAATGGACGATTTGTAAGAAGGTTAATTCAATTCTAGTGTGCACCGTTCATGTATGGTTTAATTAACTCCTCAGATTTTAATCTGGGAACTTTTAGTAAAGTCCTGTTATCTCGAAAAGTTCTTTTTTATTTTAAAAGAAATATTCATCGCCCAAACTTGAAATTTAGCTTATTAACGCACAACTTTATTCTTTATCAAATGCAATAAAGGCGATAATCTCTTCAAATAACTTTAACCCCTTACGAAAATCAAAATTTTAGAAATCTTATCAAAATTGTGTGATCTCTAACAATTTCAGCATAAATATAACCTTTCTGATTTTGGATATCTCCCACCGTTTTGAGGTTAGCGCCCCTCAATTTAGGAGCAAAAATGCCATTGAAAGGGACTTTTGTGCACGTGATAACGTATAAACCACAAAACTCCCAGGTTAGGAATTAGTATAAAAAGGTGAGTTTCACGAAAAAATCGAATTTTTCTTCTTAGACCTATACGGTCGTGACCGTTCTATGGGTTTGCTTTTTGAGATTCTGTTTTACTATTTACTTCTGGAGCCGGAATCTTCGCAGTTGTTTACAACTTTATATCCCAAAAAAGATAAATTATAAGCGATCCAATTTTCATAAATTTGAAAAATCATGATGTTATTATTAAAAAAGGGAAAAATGCCAAGTGTGTTAGATTATGATTAAAATTGCGATGCAGATACAGTACGTGGAGAGTGGATTGTAACTAAATCACCCGCGGAGTGGAGTTATCACCCAAACTATAACTTTCAAATTTTATACATATTGACAAAAAAACACAAGCAATGTTTCAGCCAATGGACCTCCGGGTTTAACCCGGAGGTCCATTGGTTGAAACTTTGCCTGTGCTTTGTATGCTTTGCAACAAATTTGCAATTATTGCTTGGGTGGAATCTCCACCCTGCGGGTGATTTAGTGATAATACACTCTCCACATACTGTATATCTCGACGTTTTCTTTCGCAAAGTGCTGGAATTTTCCAATATCTCTTACCGTTTTCGAATTTTGGGCTCTTGAAATTTTGGGTTCACAATTTTCCCGAAAAATGTCCCATTTTTTTATCGTCCCGAAAGGGGTGCTTCCCACTGTCAGGTTACCCAGCAATGTTGCACATTCATTATTTGGAGGTAGAACACGTTGAAAATACTGATTGGTCTACCCCACACATTCACTTAAGAGCCATTACACCTACTGAAATTATGATGTTTCATATTCCAGGGCCTGAAAAAAGGCCTCTCGGATTCAGAGTGTTAATCGGGTGTAGTTAGAATTGACCCTTTAACTAACCGATTTCATACATTTTGTACTCTTTCTTTTTGCAACTACCAAATGTCTCCATTACACAAAATTGTATACATGCCGGATTAAGTGTCAGTATAGAACGAGGTACGGACAGGGGAGGCTTCTGGGGCTCTATCACCCAAATATTTTGACACACGTTTTTATTCAATATGAAATTTAAATATAATGTCTAAATTATACCACCAAAATAATGCGGTATACCACAAAGAATGCCAAAATGCTTATGTTTGTTTATTGTGGTTTAACGACACTTAACCCTTTATCTAACATGAAAAGCAGATGACACTTGCAAAACAAATTCTTGAATAATTATTATTTTTTTTTTTTTATTTTTTGTCTCAAAAACATAGGTTATGACTCTCATTGGAACGAGCTCGGCGAGCTCGTTCCAACAAATGATCATAACCTATGTTTTTGAGATAAAAAATGAAAAAATAATGAAAATTATTTGGCGATGTTCAAGAATAGCGCTGGCCGGTTCGGGCCTTAAGTCGGGTAAAGGGTTAACGGCAAGTAATTGTCAGACTCTCCAATTTACCAGCCCGGCACGAGTAGGATTATTATCGATTGAATACAAGTATACCCGTCGCCTAGCTCTACGCTGTAGTACGCTTCGCCACCATGTTCACATAGAAGCAATCAGAATGAAGTGTCTTGTCTAAGGACAAAACAGATGACGCGGGTCAGGAATGAACCGTCGAATTATCGAGCTCAAGTTCAATGCGATGATCAGTGAGCAAGCCCTCACCAGGTATGCTAAAAGATAGCTTACATATTACTATTATCCAACTCCCTTCCCACCATTGCTCTCTTCCACAATCGTCGTCTTTCTGTGAGCCACCACGCTCCAGATAATGCTAAAAGATAGCTTACATATACCTGTAACCCATCTCCCTTTCTGACATTGCTCTCTTCCACTATCGCCGTCTCACTGTGAGTCGCCACGCACCAGAGAAGGCTAAAAGATAACTTGCATATAACTATAACCCAACTCCCCTTCCTGTCATTGCGCTCTCCCACTATCGCCGTCTATCGCGCTCCAAAGAAATGCTAAAAGAAAACTTAACGTATGACTATAATCCAACTCCTATCCTACCACTGCTCTCATCCACTATTGCCGTCTCACTGTGAGACTTCTAGTTTTAACTGTACGAATGACTATATAACCCAACTCCTACCCTACCATCGCTCCCATCCACTATCGCCGTCTATCGTGCTCCAAAGAAATGCTAAAAGAAAACTTATGTATGACTATAACCCAACTCTTATCCTACCATTGCTCCCATCCATTATCGCCCTATCACTGTGAGCCACCACGCTCCAGATAATGCTAGAAGATTGCTTACGTACAATTATAACCCAACTCACTTCCTGTCATTGTTCTCCTCCACTATCGCCGTCTCCCTGTGAGCCCCCACGCACCAGAGAAAGCTAAAAGATAACTTGTGTATAACTATAACCCAACTCCCTTCCTGTCATTGTTCTCCTCCACTATCGCCGTCTCCCTGTGAGCCACCACGCACCAGATAAGGCTAAAAGATAACTTGCGTATAACTATAACCCAACTCCCTTCCCGTCATTGTTCACTTCCACTATCGCCGTCTCACTGTGAGCCACCACGCACCAGAGAAAGCTAAAAGATAACTTGCGTGTATTTATAGCCCAGCTATCATTATCATTGCTCTCTCTCACTATCGCCGTCTCTCTGTGACAGTTATAGTCTACAAGTAAAACCTACAACATTATATTCACATAAGTCTGTGTATTATCTCAAGGGACATTCGTATCATTCGTATCAAATTAAACGCGAAAGACCGAAAACTTCGACCAGATTGTAACCCTGTCGCCATCAGGTCAATATTCTGCCCTCTTTTGAAAGAACTCCAGACCTAATTGCTTGATCTTGTGTTTAGTGCAACCTCTCTGCACATCTCCAGTAATCAACACAAATAAATATATTCATTTTATTTTTCATTCGTCTCTCCCCCCCCCCCCACCCCACCCCCCAAAAACACATATCGTATTCCCACTCACACTAGCCGCAAATGATATTCCACCACTTCTAGCTTCGTATTCCACTCTCAGCGATGACTGACTATTTTTTTTTATTGTTCTCAAATCAGTTGAGTTGAATCAATTAATCAATTATAGTTAAAAGTAGAGTCCTGTCACGACCTGTGCGCCCATCTAGGCTTAATTGTGCGTATGAATTGCGCGCAATTACCATATTGAATGGCATCCAAAGCACGGCAGGTTCTCCTGGTTATTTATAGCAAACACCGGCAATGTTTTTGCCAATGGACCTCCGGGTTACCCGGAGGTCCATAGGCTGAAACATTGCTTGTGCACAGGCCATATTTACAGAATTTGATATCCTTACTATGGTCATATCGCGTAGATTAACGCGCATGTCGACGTGCTATTTGTGCGCATTTCAGGACAGGACTTTTAGTTTTAACTGTTTTAAGGGTTGTTTTGGGAAAACAAATAAGAAGAAAATAAAATGAATACAACGTTTCACTGTTCGGATTGTAGTTCGATGTTTATCCGCGAGTGGGGCGCGCGGAGGATTATTTTACGAGGTGTTAGCCGAGTGGAATAATACCCGCGCGACCCATGAAAGAATAAAATCGTACTTAAATCCAGGCAGTGATTATAATTATACGGGTCTTGCTAGTCGGTATGTGTTTGGAAATAGACAAGGAACTATTTTTACAAATGTTTCTCAGAAAATATTTTATTTTAACCCTTTACCCAACGAATCGCCCGCATCCGCCCGCGTAATATGCAGATTCAGCAGCTGATAAAAGATTATTTTTCAAAAAATTTCAACAAAACCATATCATGTGACCCCCTCATTGGAGCGAGCTCGTCGAGCTCGTTCCAATGAGGGGTCACATGATATGGTTTTGTTGAAATTTTTCGAAAAAAAGTTAAAAACGATATTTAAATTAATAAATTTTGATATCGTTTCCGTTGGGTAAAGGGTTATTTATTTATTTATTGGGATTTAAGTTCACATATTTCAGCACAATGGCTAATCATGACCATGACAGTTTTACGGGTGGAGGAAGCCGGAGTACCCGGAGAGAACCACCGAGCAACGGCGAGCAACTGTCAGCTCCCCAGCATACTAACTCCACACAAGCAGGGTTAGCATTGGTTGAAGACAAGTGCACTATCAACGTGCAGTACGCCTTAGTACACGACGTCACCGTGCCCCCACATGGGCAATGGGAGTGAAGTGTCTTGCCCAAGGACACCACGCGCTTGCCGTAGGTGGGATTCGAACCGAGGACCTCTCGCCTTGCAGCCGGCACCTCTACCTACTGAGCCACCGCGCCCCCCGGGGTAAAGGGTTAATCACACGGAAAAGTAATTACACTGCAAAATACATGTACAGTTTAGTGATTGAAAAGCATTTGTAAATATATTTTCAGAACATCCGTGACTGGTATTGTGTGCGCATTGTATCTGAGGAATGTTACATTGCCGATGATGTGGTGGTCAAGAAAGAGGGGATTTTTCATTTTCCGGTCTCATTTCCATAGGTCATTTTCGGTGAGTTGAGCATGCAGTTTTCAACGATTTTTCTGTGTTTAATGTAATAAACTGTAAAACAGTACATTCTTTATACACAATACATTCATTATGGTGTAGTCTACGGAAGTACATTTGCCCGGTGGACAAAAGGGAAATAAATGGACCTCGTGTGGAACTTAAGTTATGGGTTACAATTCGTGCCTCTTCCGGAAAGTCATTTTGCTGTAATCGGGATTTATCGGGCACGCAGAAGCATGTGACCTTCTATGCGTTCAGGGGAGATAACTCCCTTTTGGCATTGGTGCCGAGAATACGACTGGGTCAAAAAATAGAACACAGCGCTTTTGGAATGTAAAGAATCAATTAAATATGATCAGATTTGCAAACCACACAGGCCAAATTAAGTGCCAGCTTAGTCAAAAAGTATAAGAAATCGGAAGGTGAATCATTTAATATTTGAGTGACATAAAGCATTCCACCATCTTTTGAATTGTATTATTTTTCACTTCAATGCAAGTAAGGAAGATTGATTAAATTACAAAATCGTTGCCCATGTATTAACATTTTGAAATACTGTTTGTATACAGCCTTATGTACCCTGGTAGGATCAGGGTACAGACACAGAACGACACACGTGTTTGAATGAGTCAATCGGTATGGCACGAGTGTCAGCACGGAAGAATAAAACGAGAGGCTGGACACGCGCGTGTCATTCTGTGTTTATTAGACGCCTTCCCGTCTATAAAAACAGTTATTAGAAGGACACTCAGCATTTCATTTGACAACTATTAAAAAAAAACACCCATGTTATCGCCAACCACATTTGCGAGGGGAACCCGTGTTACTATTTCTTCCCTGAGTTTCAGTGTATTTCATGCGCCTACTGGCACATAGAACATATTGGAACTCAGGGAAGATTTTTTCAGCTATCGCTAGCGATTCAAATTGTAATTGCGGTGCACGATTTGTAGAAAATTCCAGTGAAATTTCGCTTCTATTTAAAAATAGTCCGTCAACGATTTCCGTTCCGCACAATCTCTGCTAAATTTCTTAACGGACTGTAAAAGGGTGATGAGTCTCCCTTACATAAGGGGTGGTAGTAGAATGACATGTACCCATCCTTGCCCCATTTGGATGACCTCGGTGGGTGACCTTGTAAGTGAAGTCATGCCACTTGAACCAGTTACATCAAGTTGAGTTGTGGTAGCCCGCGTGATGTCATCACCATTGCGATACGTGTTGTTAGTGCACATGCGCAACGCGTGTTAATGGGGTGACAAGTGTTTCCTACGTCCATTTGTTATCTGCAGGCCGCCATCTTGGTATCTATAGTGGCGCGTGGTTGCTCTGCGACCCAAATCCCCTTAAAAGGGCAGTGTGTTTTCTTCGGAAGTTATGTACGATTGAATGGGAGTATATCCAATTACCACAAACAACCCAACAATTTCTCCCAAACTCCAAAACCCCCATTATAAGAATACCACGTAGTGTTGTATGCCAAGAAAAGCCTCTAATAGGTTGGGTGTGTGTGTGTAGTGTGTATTCGATTCCAAAAGAGTACTTTTGCTGGTTTCTGATTTCCCCAAATCCTCGGTTACTTCCCGGAATTACACCCCGACATCCATTTTAACCATTTACCCAATGCAGACGATATCAAAATTTATTATTTTAAATATCAATTTTTAAATTTTTTTCAAAAACTTTCAACAAAACCATATCATGTGGCCCTCATTGGAACGAGCTCGACGAGCTCGTTCCAAAGAGGGGTCACATGATATGGTTTTGTTGAAATTTTTCGAAAAATAATATTTTTTTCAGCTGCTGAATTTGCATATTACGCGGGCGGACGCGGGCGATTCGTTGGGTAAAGGGTTAATTAGTTCCGATTCCTCCGGAATCCTTTGCTTCCATGTATGTATCCATAAGCTATGTTAAAGTTTCCGTCTGCCCAGCCCTATTCGTTTGTTATGCAGTATACTCCAGTGGAGCAGACGAGCATGTCAGTGGAAATAGTTTTAACTTATTGGTACTATTTTTAGCTTTCATGGTCTATTATGACTAGTTCTAACCCTTTTCCGGGTACTCGTTTTCTTGTTTCTAACAGTGCGAGTCATGTTTCGTTTATCTGGGTCAGGCAATCAGATCTCGTTACTGTAACTAACTAACCAATCAAATCACTCCATTCAGCATAACCCCCACCCATTGTTACTACACCGGGTATATAGGCCGAGACGTTCGTCTTTCGCCACATTAAGCCATGAGGACCATGAGAAAATCCTGCAATTAGGTGTAATCTATCATTTCTATATCCTCGTGCACTCGGCCCAGGATATATCGCCAGATAAAGGTCTGTGACATATATAGAAATGGGCCAACAGTAGTCTTTTCGCCCCTTTTCGCCCCTAACAAAGTTCCTAAACGCACGAAACTGGGTAGGCTAGTCTGTTATATGGGATAACCCTACAACAGGTCCCATCGAACTCTCTGAGTTGTTCATTATATTATTATGTCGGGCGTACCCAGAAAGGACGGGGACACAAGGAGCACGCCCCCTCCACCAAGGCTAACATAACATTACCCAATACCGCCTTCTAAAACAATCACGTGATAAACACATACTAATTAATCACTTTTGATTGTTCAAATTTGTACAAAACATCAGGAGGGGGCAGAACTGTTGTGTATTGAGTCCCTTTGGCAGTTGACCTGCAGGCTCAAGGAACAATAGTGAAGCCATAAAATAGTACAATTAGCGACTCAATGGTGCGTACGACGAGTGTCAAAAAAGGTTCCTAACAAAATCGTATCTACTATTTTTGAATTCGTCGCATTTCTCTAAGAGGTATAGTGTTGTCAATGTTTGGTTCCCCTCTCACATGTTTCCTCATCAGCCTCCATAGTGCACCACCTTATCCGAAAGACTAGACAACATTTTTGCCAGATGTAGTCTGGGGTTTCCGCTCGACACATTTTTTCAAATTTCAGACAAAGCTAAAAAACAACGAGCAAACATTCAGCTAACTGTACACTGGATGTGTCACTGAACTAAAACAAGAGATTCGGCTTCAGACAACTTCATTCTTCTGTAGTAGGGAGCGCATTAACTAACGAGAATTTCCTGCGCTAATTGTGACAGGACTTCTAGTCTCAACTGTAAGTTAAAGATAGGTCCTTGAAAATCTTAAATTTCGGGCCGAATCGAAGCTCAAATCACACAGGCAGGAGATCTCGAATCGAATACAATCTCGAATCGAATGTTTCCACTTTTATAATTGCAGATTTTGCACCTTCTAACAACAGTGGAACGCAGTTGATATTCTCAGTCTCCCTTAGAGTATTGTCTCAAACGGCGACTGGTTTGTTTGGGCAAATCAATCCAAAAATGGTAATATTCCAGAAACGAAATCAAATTAGTTACCAAAGCGGAACCTCCTTTAGCATTTCTCGCATCATCTGGTCTCCGACACAGGAGACCTGATGATAGAAGGCGAGTTCAAGGAGGGGGGGAGGGGGGGGGGGGGGGGACTTGATAGGAGTTTGCGAAGATTTCGCCGATTCGAACATTTCCGAATCGACGCCACTCGAATCGAATCGTGAACCATCGGGATGATGTCGTATCGATTTAACTTCGAAGTTTCACGTGGTCCTAGTTAAAGACTTAACTCCTTGAACCCTCGTTTCCTGGAATGTTATCGCCTTTGTGTACACTTACAGTGAGATGGGTCAGTCCATACAGATTATCACCACAGTGTGTGTCTCCGGGAATTCAGATCAAGTCGAGTTGTAGGAACAAAACAGTATTTCGATGAGCCCGTTAGGGCGAGTCGAAATGCGATTCTGTGCCTACAACTCGACTTGATCAGAATTTCCGGAGACACACTCTGTGGTGATGATAAATTTATCTCACAATATTGACCACAAAATGTGTTATAAAACTATTTTAAGAGGAACTTTTTCATTTGCCTTATCGATAGAAAGACGCAAATTGAAAAATAGAATAGTGTTCATTGATCCCCATTTTGAGGTCAGTGATGACGTTACACTTCAAAGAAAATTACGTCACTGGGATTCGCTTTACTGAATACTGCTTGCGAAGTGGAGCAACTGTGTGTTTCGTCAACGTGAATTTGGTTGTAACTTTTGCAATAATTACTGGTGAATTAAATATCCCTCTTGGTGTAAAGGTTTATTGTATTTTAAAATATGCCGTTCGTCGTTTATTGAGGTGGAGTTTTCCACATTTCATAGCGAAATCTAATACTGTAACTTCAAGCGTTCACGGTTCAGTAAAATCCCAATAATAGGCTACAACCCAGCCCAAGATGCCGAAAAGTGTGCATAATTTAACTATTCGTTGAGTTAACTTCCCCAGTGGCATTTTAGCATGCCAGATACAGTGTCATATACGGCTCAGAGAAAACAATATTAGGTTCGGTTTCGCCTCACCTAATATTGTTTTCTCTGAAGGGAAAAAGGCGAAGCGATCGAAAAATGATAATAATGCCGTTGTTTTGGCAACAGCGGAATCACGCGCTTGTATCAGGGGCCCTTGATACGGATTCGGAACAAGGGCCCAGATACATTAAACTTTAGTTGCGTAACAGTGCAAAAACGCCCGATTGTGAGATAAAATATCATCATACAAAGAAGATAAAATAATAACTGCAGTCTGCAGCCGTCTCGCTGCAGACTGCCGTTATTATTTTATCATCAATGCCTCGTGTATAGACCTCATACAAAAAGACAAAAATGGGACGGAATTATGCCTTGGAGGGAAACATCGGTATTACGCGTTTAAATGGTTAACTATTGTTTAAACGTCAGTGATGATTTGTCCCAGAAGTATGTTTTCTATAAGATACGATTCCTGTATTTTTCTTTTGCAGATTCTGATTGCGTTGGCTGCCGGGTGGATATTCAGTGCTATACTAACTGTAGCAGGCGTCATGAGTGATGATCCTCGCAGCAGGGAATACACAGCCAGACCCGACTCGAAACTCCACGTCATTGGTGAAACTGACTGGTTCTTGCTTCCATATCCAGGTTGTTACCAATGATTTTTTTTCAGTTTTCATATTGAATTCCACCGAATAATCAAATATTCTGTAAGGAACCCTTAACCCTTTCCAACCGGTGTGCATGAACTTTTGCGTGAAGAAAAAAATTGATAGTGGACGAGCAGACGATATAGAGAGAAAAAAATCTGAAGGGAGGGTCGGTAATAATTTAATCCAACAGCTCGACATAGCTGTTGGGATAAAATTATTACTGAACCTCCCAACAAGCCAGGATGGTTTCGCCCTTTTCGTCGTTGAGAGTATTAACTAAAATGATATCTTCCAGGGCACCAGTGTTGAAAGGGGTAAACTATGTTTATTTATTTATTTATTTATTTATTTATTGGTGTTTAAGGTCACATATTTCTGCACAATGGCTAATCATGACCTCGACAGTTTTACGGGTGGAGGAAGACGGAGTACCCGGAGAGAACCACCGAGCAACGGCGAGCAACTGTCAGCTCCCCAACATACTAACTCCACACCAGCAGGGTTAGCATTGGTTGAAGACAGGTGCACCATCGACGTTCAGTACGCCTTACTACACAGCGTCACCGTGCCCCCACGTGGGCAATGGGGGTGATGTGTCTTGCCCAAGGACACAACGCGATTGCCGCAGGTGGGATTCGAACCCAGGACCTCTCGGCTTGCGGCCTGCACCTCTACCTACTGAGCCACCGCGCCCCCTAAACTATGTTTAGATTAAATCGTCTGAACTAGTTCAGTTTGTCGGAAAGGGAAATATTCCAGACGACATAATCTCAATAATATAAAAACATTCTTTGTCTTTGCATCAACGCAAGAAATGTTTCTCAATTCAGAACTGAGTTGATCGAATCTTTTGTGACGTTATCAGTATAAAAAAGACTCACTCACCACAACTGCGGATTTATGATTACGCCGCGTAGTTCCACTAATTGTGTTAATATCTCGATGGTGTCAAAGTGAGTTAAATTCCTATTAATTGGAATATCTATAACTGGAGCACGAAAGAATAACTGTGTATCGTTGTGATTAAGTGGACGGCACATTAAAGTCATGGTAGTCTGCGCGCAACCCCCGTGAACAGTGGATAGACAAATAACCCCATAACAGCGCTGAATTTCGTACATAATTCTACTGGTGTCTTGGGAGTGCGATCGAAACCCTGTAACGCACCTTGCTGATCTCCAGCACGGAAAGGTGACATAGAAGTTAGTAGACACTATTAGAGTGTAAGAGACATAGAGGATCTCAAACGAGTGATATTTGGATATAAGATTTTTTGAAACGAGTTTGATGAATTTGATTCACAACGAGCCATTAGGCGAGTTGTGAATCGAATTCATCAAACGAGTTTCAAAAACTCTTATATCTAAACATCACGAGTTAAAGATTCTGTATATCACATGAATTTTCGAATGTTTTTTTTACACTTTTTATTTAATTCATTGTCGCTAAATTCTCCCAAAACAACCGACAATCAGTTCGTTGGCTCATACGCTTCACACCATGACGCCATGAATGCTCTTTACTTGCACCTGTTGTCGTAATTGACGTCATGTTCACGAACGTCATGTCAAGAATACAATGCTGCTGCTGTGAGACCATGCGCCGATTAGACACTAGCTGATAATCAAGAAATAAGACATGGGTTGTTACGTCGAAATGAACGACGTTTCGTGTGATATAAACCTACACGCTGAAGATCTGAGTACACAACATAAACGAACGCGAATAATTCGAAAATATTTGAATCAGCGACACTCGAATCGAATCAGCCAGGTGATTTCGAATCGAATCAAATCGAGTTTTGAATCCTCGCAGAGCTCAAGTAGCTGCCCAGTGAAATCATGCTTTAACTGTTATTGTAACATGATGTATTCTCCCGCCTTCAACCAATATACTTAGTGATTTTAGTCATCACCACTGCAAGTAGAGTATGTTATCACCACAACCCTTACTGTTTTTAGCTTATTCTATTACTGATTACTATATATCACATGAAACGTCGTTAATTTCGACGTAACAACCCATGTCTTATTTCCTAATTGTCAACTTGTGTCTAATCGGCGCGTGGTCCCATAGCAGCAGCATTGTATTCTTGTGCGTAGTTCACATGACGTCAATTACGCCAACAGGTGCAAGTAAAGCGCATTCATGACGTCATGGTGTGAAGCGTCTGAGCCAACGAACTGATTGTCGATTATTTCGGGGGGGGGGGGGAATCTGCAAACCACACATGCCGGGGTGGGTGGTTGGTCAAGGAGGACAACAAAAAATTTTTTCCGATGCTTGCAAATTTTTTCCTCAGACACTTTTGACTAAAATTATATACCATAATCAGTGAAGTATCATTCAAGAACCAATAAAAAGACCCTCAAGTTATCAGGGGGTACCTACCATGGGTTATATACGATTATAAAACTGTTATTGCGGCTGAGCTATGATTCGGCTTATAGTGATACAATGTATGACATATTGAATAATGCAAGTTAAAATGCATCACTAATTGCAATTATCAAACACTGCACTCTAAGGATAAGTTATCTTGAGGGTGTTCTGTTTGACTAAATTTCTAATATGTTCACCCTGGTGAGATCGGCTGGCTTAGGTAAGGAGCAAAGACAATTATGTGAAGTCAGGAACAGTTACAGATTTCAGCTGCAGGAACAATTCTGTACAACGATGTATCCAGAAGAATTACGAAAACACCAATGATTCTTATTGCCATTGTAGGAAGTATGTAACACAGAAACTACTAAACATTGAACCTGATTGAACTGCTAATTTATTTCAAACGCATCTGAAAACACAGGTGTCAGCAAAATCATGTACCAGATCTTCTAGGGATGGACTTAAAATAAGTAATAAATCCCCCCCCCCAACCCAGCCATGCCCCACCCAAACCTTCGTCAAAAAAATAAACAAATACATAAATGACTAAACTCATTGCTTTTTGCATACACATACCGTGGAACCTCTCTTGAGTGACCAACATTTTTGCCAGACAAAAGGGGTCTTTCAGGCAGGTGGTCTGCCAAGACCACCTGTTTTGAAAGCCCACTTTTGTCTGGCCGAAATGGTGTGTTGTCCTGTGTTGTCCACATAAAACACGCTCTAGCACAAAAGAGGTGGTTCCTCAAAAAGGTGGTCTCTCAAGAGAAGTTCCACTGTATATATGAATGGAGAACGCAATGGGTTCTGATGGGTTGAGTAATTTATGATATTTAACCCTTTACCTAACATTCTTTTGTAAAATACAAAAAAAAAAAAAAATTCTCATATAACCATTACTGTTCAATAAGGTTACTTGGAATAAACACATGTATGGCTAACATTAGAACTGGCTCGAAGAGTCAGTTCTAATGTTATCCATATTTGTGTGGCTTTATTGTGGGATATACAGTACGTGGAGAGTGTATTATCACTAAATCACACACAGAGTGGAGATTCCACCCAAGCATTAATTGCAAATTTGTTGCAAAGCCTAACCAGCACAAGCAAAGTTTCAGCCAAAGGACCCCCGGGTTAAACCCGGAGGTTCATTGGCTGAAACATTGCTTGTGTTTTTTGTCGATATGTACACAATTTGAAAGTTATAGCTTAGGTGATGACTCCACTCTGCGGGTGATTTAGTTACAATCCACTCTCCACGTACTGTATTTGGATATATAATCTACTTTGATTGTTGTTGGTTTATTTTGGTTACATTTATTGTGGCCACTATGTTAAGTAAGAGGTTAATGCCTCTACCTGAGTATTACATGAAATTTACACAGATTGAAATACTTTTAGGAATGACTCAGAATGACCAGGCTGCATAGAGATTTTTTTTTTTTGCAACATCAACACCCTTCACTTTGATATTGAAGTATACTTTCTCTTCCGCAATTATCTCTCTTCATGTCAGTCCATGCTGGTTCATGTATGTAGTCAAAAAAATCAACAATTTGTATGATATTTTACAAAGCTCTCTGAACTCTGTCGAATACCATATATATTGTTGGTTTCTACAACATGTCTGAACACATGGAGAGATAACTATAGGTAAAAAGTTAATGATATGACATTCAAGAGGGTTAATGAATTACAATAGAACATGCCTTAAGAGACCGATGCCTTTGGAGAACATGTTTTATATGGACATACCTGGACATACCAGCTTTACTCTATATTTGACTTGTTATGGGAGACCATCTGCCTTAAGAGACCACTTTGGTATGATAAAACGGATGTTCTTTCAAGACCTGTCCTACTATACAAGGTCAATCACTCAATACTGTATGATAAAAATTGGTTATGGTGCAGTATGGTGGGAAGGATGATGCAGAAGCATGTATTTAGTGGGGGTGGGTGGTTCAGATAACCCCGGAAAAAAGTTGTAAAACTGGAAAAAAAATTACATGGAGTGGGTGGGTGGGTCCTCCGACTGGTCAAAAACAAAAAATCGGCATCGGTGTCTGCCAATTTTTTCCTACCACCCACCCCCCCCCCCCCTGAATGAATTAAATAAAAAGTGTAAAATTTGTTGCAAAGCATAACAAGCACAAGCAAAGTTTCAGCCAATGGACCTCCGGGTTAAACCCGGAGGTCCATTGGATGAAACATTGATTGTGTTTTCAGTCGATATGTACAAAATTTGAAAGTTATGGTTTGGGTGACAACTCCACTCCGCGGGTGATTTTGTTACAATCCACTCTCCACGTACTGTAGTTAAGCTGGCAAAAAAGGAAGATCTCATTTGTTGCGGGAATTGGAGAGGCATCACACCCATACCAACAACTACCAAAATAATGGGCAAAATCATCATTAATCGTATAGGAAAAGAAGTAGACAAACATTCAAGAGAAGAGCAAGCAGGATTCAGAGCAGGAAGTGGCACAACAGAACACATTTTCATACTTAGAAGCATCATGGAACAGACTGTGGGATGGACCCCAACCTTCACGTGTGCTTTGTAGACTTCGAGAAAGCATTTGACAGCCTCCACATGGACACGCTATGGAGATCATGAAATTATATGGCATACCTGACAGGTTAGTAAGATTAGTCAAATGCATGCATGAAAACAACGAATGTGCAGTTATAAATAGAAGTGGAAAAACTGAATGGTTTAAGATAAAGTCTGGAGTCAAGCAAGGATGCAACATGTCGGGTTTCCTTTTTCTTTTAATAGTCGACTGGATAAAGAGAAAAACAACAGTTGAGAATAAGACAGGTATTTCCTGGAACATGACATCAAAACTAGATGACGTAGATTATACAGATGACATTGCTGTGTTATCCAGTTCCAGAGAACAAAACAAAACATTCAACTTGAATAAGTACGCAGTCAACCTTCCTTAAGATCAATTCCACCAAAACAAAAGTAATGAGATTGAACTCCAATAACAGCCAGACCATAAAAGTTGAGTTCAAGGAAATCCAGGATGTTGAAAGCTCCGTGTACCTATGAGGAACTGTTAGCATCACACGAGTTACCAACGAAAGCATCAGCAAAATACTCGGTCATGCACAATCTGCCTATCATAAACTGTCAGCTAAATGGAAAAACAACCAGATAGGACAAAAGACAAAGACACGACTCTTCAGGTCAAATGTTGTTTCTGTACTGCTCTACTGAAGCGAAAGCTGGAAAATGACAAAAGGAGACGAACAAATATTGGATAGCTACTTGCATAAATGTCCCAGAAGGATATTAAAGATATACTGGCCACAGAAAATAAGAAATAAAACAGTAAGGGAAAAAGCAGGGATGGATAAATTAGTACTATTATAAAAAGACGAAGGTGGAAATGGATTGTACACGAATTAAGAATGGACAGCACCAAGCACGCAGAAATAGCTGTAACTTGGGCTCCAGAAGGGAAAAGAAAGAGAGAAAGACCAAAGAAAACATGGCGGAGGACCGTCGAGAGAGAAAGGAAAGAACTAGGTTTTGAGACATGGGCAGAAACTAGTAGAACAACACAGCAGCTGACAGGTTTGGAGAGGACTTGTCCAAGGCCCGATTCTCCATCAGTAGCGACGGAAATAAGTCAAGTAAGTCAAGATTCCATGCCTCTTACATGACGACCTTATTGTCTGCTTGTATCCATGTTAAACAAACATGGACTATAAGATACCAAGACAGGCCATTGTATTAATCAGGTTGCTAAGGTAGAGTACCACTAAATATTTGACAGTATGCTATTTAACCCACTGCTTAACATGAAAAGCAGACGACACTTGCAAAAATAATTCTTGAATAACTAATTTTTTGTCTCAAAAACATAGGTTATGACCCGTCATTGGAACGAGCTCGATGAGCTCGTTCCAATGAGGTGTCATAACCTATGTTTTTGAGACAAAAAATGAAAACAATAATGAAAATTAATTGGCGATTTTTGAGAATAACGTTGGCTGTTTTAGCCGTTACGTTGGGTAAAGGGTTAAATAATTGTAGCATGAGGTTATAAAAGTGCATTGGTACTTCGATTCTCAGGTACTATAGGGTTGAATAACTTCTATTTATTTAGTGTATTTGATTGCGTATACCTTTTCATTCTTTAAAGTTTCCTGTAGATTGTATATGCAGTTTATACAAGGGTGTAGCCAGGGAGCCCCCCCCCCCCCCAACCCGAATCCCAACGGTCCGCGGCGGATATTCTCCACAGCAATCTAATAAATGTCTACATTGAATTTGATTCAATTTCACTCAGCATGAAATCTTTGATCTCTGCTGATATCAAATATTGAAGATTTTTTCCGGAGGAGTCCCCCCCCCCCCCCCCACACACACCGGACCACCACCGATAGCCAAAGGTCAAGTTGGGGAGATTATGGGAGGGGGTGACCCCCTCCCATAATCTCCTCCAACTTGATCTTTGCCCAAGACTTGGTCTCGGGCCAAGATTTCAGTATTTTTAATTGCCCGACATTCTCATCCTTGAGTTACATTGTGGGAGACCCCCCCCCCCCCCCCCCCCCCCAAAAAAAAAAACAAAAAAAAAAAAACAAATTGCTGGCTACACCCCTGTTATAGAGTGATTTTTCTTACAATTTTATTATTTTATATTTCAAAACTTGATGGTAAAAACGAGTGGAGTGACCGAAAACAGTTAGAACAAATCTATCATCTGTTCACTACCAATGACTTTCAATAATTTTGAGTACCTATCCACTGACCTAGTTTAGTTCATGCCAGTGCATGGCCATGTCTTAACTCAGAAGAGTCAGTTGAGAATAATCAGTCTGAAAGTGCTCTGATGAATAAAAATACTTCTGGTATGTCTTGATAATAAGTCTCATATGTTTTCATCCAGTGGTTCTATTTGAGATATATATCAGATGTTGCTACTGCTAACTTTATTGAGGAAAATGCTAAAAAGTTCAAACTGGTTGAACAAAATGACTAATGACTTATTGAATGATTGCTGCAAATCTATAAAAATGACACAATGAACATTTATATGTATGTACCTGTCCTAAAAATCATATAAAATCATTAAAAGATTGAAAGGAAAACATTTTTTTCTGGACACTCCAACCACCCACCCACCCCATCCTGTTCCTGGAAAAACATTCCCCCACGCCCCCTAAATGGACCACAACAAATTTCGACAGACATAGAGACCCCCACATCCCTCACCCCATCCCCTCCGCACCACCACCAGCTTCAGGCCTGCATTCAAACTAACTTCTGTCCAACACACTAGATTTGACAGCTAACTATCCTACCCTGGTATCATGCTTCTTAAAAAAGCTATGGTTTATATTATTATACCCCCTCAAACAAAGTTTTGGGGGAGGGGGTATATAGGAATCACCCTGTCCGTCCGGGCCAACACTGGGGGTTTAGGGGATATTATTATTAGGGGCTACCCCAAATTAAGGTAGTGTTAGGGTTAGGAGTGTGGTGGGGTTAGGGTTAGGGGTAGCCCCAGAGTAGGGTTTAGGTTGGGGAGGGTAAAGGTCCGGGGGTTTAGGGTTGGGGTCAGGGGTGGGGTTTTAGTTTTAGTAGCCCCTAAACCGAAAAATGGCTCCTAATCCTATTGGTTTGGCTAGGGTGGGGTTGGGTCAGGGGTGGGGTGAGGTGAGGTTAGGGTTAGGGATAGCCCCAGAGTAGGGCTTAAGGTTGGGGGGTTAAGTTCCGGGGTGGGTGGGAGTTAGGGTCTGGGGTGGGCTTTTAAGGTTTAGGGTCAGGGTGGGGTAGGGTTAGTGTTAGGGTGTGTTTTTGGGTGGAGGGGTGGGGTTAGGGTTAAATATAAGTTCTAGGGTGGAGGGGGTGGGGTTCTGGGTGAAATAAGGTTTTGGACATACAAAATGTTGTCCGTCCATTCGTCTGTCCGTCTGTCCTTTCTTATAAGCGCAACTCCTCCTACACAATGGAAGAATTCCATATGAAGATGTGCATGAAGCAATATAATTCCGTTCCGACATTTCCAAGGGGAGATAATCTAACTTATACATTTCAATTGCTACATCATATGGTTGTGTCTTTGTAAGCGCAACTCATCCTGAACCGCTCAATGAATTTTCATGAAACTTTACACAATGGAAGAACTCTATATGAAGATGCGCTTGAAGCAATATAATTCCGTTCCGATATTTCCAAGGGGAGATAATCTAACTTATACATTTCAATTGCTAGATCATATGGTTGGGTCCTCGTAAGCGCAACTGCGCGGTGGGGGGGGGGGGGGGGGGGGTGTATCACTTTGTGAGCTTGCTCACAGTACCTCTAGTCAATACTGGAGTCATTGAAATTAAGGCCACAGCCCCTTTCGTAGTTTACATCTCACTGGTTCGCACATATTGTGCGCGTCTCGAAACGACAAGACGAGGAGAGAGAGGGTAATCGAGGTCATAACGGATATCTGGTACTTTTGCAGTCTAAATTCGGAAAACGTTCCAGGGCTGTAACATCCTTGGAACTTTTATCCGAATTTGGACAGCGAAAGTCGTCATCATCTCGAATCTCCACTGGAATTACTTACATTATTAGGCAACAGACTGAGCGTCTCAATGGAACCCTCATATTTACTTTCTGCCCTGGCACCCGCGCCCTCTCGCCAACCCAAATCTTCGATGACAGTCCAGAAATTCCCATTAGAATCCTGGCAATTCGTCGCCTGAGTGCTAGAATGTCCTATGTCCCCTATGGGACATAGGACATTCTTGCACTCAGGCGACGAATTGAAGCAGTACTTGTTTACTGTGGTAAAAAAAAAGCTTAGTTTTACTAGTAAAATAGGACCCAGCCACCAAAGCTCGTGGAAGACATCTAAAATATGCAAAGCGGGTATAAACGATTGAACGTTCACCTGGAAGCCCATTTTAAAAAGAAGAAAACGACGCTTTGACCCTCTTTTGATGTTCTGTAACTTTTTTCTATCCAAAATATCAACAGTGTGCGCATCGTGGCATATAATATAAACGCTGAGGTGAGATTTGCTATTCATCCTAGGAAAAATAAAAACTTGCAAATTACTGTGAAAACACATTCGCTAAACAAATAGCCAAAGTGAACGCTTTAAGTAATGTTGGTGGGTGTGATACCGATAAATATTCTTAACTGGTAGAGTGCTGGAAGCCCATATTTGGGCTTTATTCTGAAGTGCAGGTACTGCAACTTGAAGGTTTTAAATTCAGTGGCTGTGCTTTCGTATTATCTTTGAAGTGATATTATTTAGTCTGTTAGAATTTGCATTGTTACAATTTATGGGAGAGTGCCCGTAGGCACTCTCCTATAAATTGTAACAAAGCAAAGACATGTGAACAAATTTTGTTGGCCAAAAATAATTTAGCACTCTACCAGTTGATGGCGAATTATCTGTGAAGTAGTTGCTTCATGAAAAGCCAAGTTTCCTTTTGTTTTTTTAATACATAAAAACAATATACAGCTCCGGGAGCTCTCTGTTGTTCTAGTTTATTAAACGTAACAAAAGGAAACTTAGCTTTCTTGTCTATTGACGTCATAGTTTTTTTCTCAGCGATTACAAGCTTCTTAATTCGACCTTCCTCGATCATCTAATAATTTTAGAGGGAAATAACTTTATCGAAAATCGATTTTTATGACGATATAGATCAGGGATGCGAGTGTTTGGGAGGTATTCTCTCCCCCCCCCCCACCCCCCCCCCCCCCCCACACACACACGTGTTATGAATGTAAAGATTCATGTCAATTTCATTGTCTTTACAAAGGTCAGTTTGGCACACCATCTTTCAATACTGCTGTTGCAGCGAGTTTTATCCTGGCTTCAGTAGCTGCTATCCTCGACTCCATTGGTGATTATTACGCATGCTCACGAACATGCTTTGTTCCGCCGCCACCAGCAGCAGCAGTTAGCCGTGGAATTATGGTGGAGGGAATGATGAGTGCATTTGCCGGTGCATGTGGGATAGGACATGCTACTACGTCCTTTGGGGGAAACATTGGCGTTATCGGAATAACAAAGGTACATAATCTTAATCCTTTGAGACTTTAATTATCCTGATGTTCAAACGTCACTGGGAATTCAGTATCTTCAACGTTTTTCAAAATGCGACGTCAAACGTCGGAAGGTACAAATAACAAGATAATTTTCACATTCGTGACTATCTGGTTGAGGGCTAGATTATTTTGGGTGGTCTGAATTTGTTATTGAAAACTTGTTTTATTACAAATTATTGGAGAGTGCCCACATGCACTCACCAATAATTTGTAATAAAATAAATTTATATAAACAAAATATTATTTGTGTTTGAAGGAGAGTGTTGGCTTTTGCTCTGGTATCCTCATTTTTTGAAAGCCCTGATAGTGTCTTCTTGCACTCAACCAGTTAAGAAGTCTTGACAGCAGGATTATATTAGTATTTTAAGCTGCGATAACATTTGGCTCAACGGTTATCACTGAGCACTAGAAAATCTGAATTTGAGGTTAAAATTTTAAAAAATCGAAAAATAATAACAAAACAAATGACCACAAAGTATCAACGTGCTGTGCTGTTTGATTTCGTTCGTCATTTATTTATTTATTTATTGGTGTTTAAGGTCACATATTTATGCACAATGGCTAATCATCACCGTGACAGTTTTACGGGCGGAGAAAGCCGGAGTACCCGTAGAGAACCACCGAGCAACGGCGAGCAAACGATTTCGTTCGTCATAAGACGTTGAAAAGTATCAAAACGTTAATAAACAAATCGTTCAAAGAGTGGTGGAAAATAGACTTCTATCAGAAGAGGTTGAAATCCCATTCCAGTTATACTGCGGCATTTATTTTTGTAAACAGTCACGGCAGGAGAAATTGTAAATCTTCAAATTACGTCATCCCGCTTCATGTAAATGGTTTCGCCACGATATAGCGTTAGCTGCCGATGTAGCGTTAAACACCAATAAATAAGTACTTGTAAATGCTAAGGCTGGGAAAAAATGAAATGGTTCAGGCTTTGCGATCGATCCAAATTTTCATTATCTTCACTTAAAATTATTTAGGACGATACGCGGACTTCCAATACATGTGCAACCCATACATTATTACCTACCAGACAGCCGAAATCATGACATATTACACCCTCCTCTCTAATCTACACTGGCTGGCAGTTAACCCTTTACCCAACGAATCGGCCGCATACGCCCGCGTAATATGCAAATTCAGTAGTTGAACAAATATTATTTTTCAAAAAATTTCAACAAAACCATATCATGTGACCCCTCGTTGGAACGAGCTCGTCGAGCTCGTTCCAACGAGGGGTCACATGATATGGTTTTGTTGAAATTTTTTGAAAAAGTTGAAAAATTGGTATTTAAAATAATAAATTTTGATATCGTCTGCGTTGGGTAAAGGCTTAAAGAAAACAAATACCAGTATGATAATTTACATGTTTATTTATAACAAATTGTTGAAATACTGTAAAAAAAAAATTGTGAAATGTAACTGTACTATAATGTTTTTCTGCAAATAAAGCATTCATTCAAGAAAGGATAGAGTACAAGACGCCTGACATCCAAAACCCTGAACGGTCTGGCTCCTGATTGTCTGAGCCGTCTGGTACAAGGTATGTACCACCTCGATTCCTCCGTTCAACAACTTCGAACTCCCTGTTATGCAAACCAGGCGGCCTCGCAACAGCAGGGGATCGTGCGTTTTCCGTTGCGGATCCCTTTCTTTGAATAGGCTGCCCGATCACTTTAAGGCACCACAGACGCTGGAAAGCTTCAAAAAGGCACTAAAAACCAACCTCTTCATCCAAGTTCTCGATGTGCGTTAGTAGTGTATTCTCACCTCCACATAATCATTTTGCTAAATACTAACAGAGCATTGTAAAGACTTAGAGGCGCAAATTCATGGCTCTAAACTTTATTATTATTATTATTATTATTATTATTATTATTATTATTATTATTATTATTATTATTATATATTTCAACCCTTCACCTAACCCAAACATAACCCAGGCGACACTTTAAAAAATTCAGTAAGTAAACTTTTTTATATTTTTGCCTGGAAAACATAACGCATAACTCCTCATTGGAGCGAGCTGAATGAGCCCGTTTCAATGAGGGGTCATAACCTATGTTTCAAGATTTATTTATTTATTGGGGTGTAACGACACTTTCGACAGCCAGGTCCCCTCGTGTCGGACAGTTTTACGGGTGGACGAAGCCGGAGTATCCAGAAAGAATCACCGAGAAACGACGAATAACTGCCAGACCCCAACGTACTAACTCCGCACAAGCAAGGTTATTTATTTATTTATTAGAGTTTCAGGTCACATATTTATGCACAATGTCTAATCATGACCGTGAGAGTTTTACGAGTGGAGGAAGCCGGAGTACCCGGAGAGAACCACCGATCAACGACGAGCAGCTGCCAGCTCCCCAACATCGTAACTCTGCACTGCAACACAGGCAGGGTTAGATTGGTCTAAGACATGCGCACCATCGACGTGCAGAACGCCTTAGTACACGGCGTCATCGTGCCCCCATGTGGACAATCGGGGTTAAGTGCCTTGCTCCAGGACACGACGCGTGAGTCCGAATCGATCGCTCAGACGGTCACCCATCCGAGAACTAACCGGGCTCGACGTTGCTTAACTTCGATGATCTGACGAGAACCGGTGACCTGCAACGTCACCGCACCCCTGCAAGCAAAGTTAGCATCGGTTGAAGACAGGTGCACCATCGACGTGCAGTACGCCTTATGATTAAGTGCCTTCCCCCACGGACACAAAGCAGTGGCCCTTGGTGGGATCGAACAGTGGGCCTTTCAGTCTGAAGCAGTGGCCCTTGGTGGGGATCGAACAGTGGGCATTTCAGTCTGAAGTCCAATGCCGTAACCACTAAGCTAACGCGCACCCTATGTTTCGAGATAAAAATTGAAAAAGTTAAATTTGAATGGTGATTTTTGTAAATGCGCTTACCAGTTTTGGTTGTTACTTTGGGTAACAGGTTGAGCGATTGTATAAGAAAGAAATTAAAACTAAAAAAAAAATCCTAGCCGACTGACTCTAACTGCATGTAACCGGAACCTAACAATTTTTTTTTCGCGTAATTGTGAATGGAACCCGAACTTTCTCATGATTGATTGGAAGGACATATTAGTTTCCCGAACGGCTACTTTAGGATTGTTCGAATGGAGTTACTCAGCTGCTGTGTATTATCCCTTTGAACCATGATGGTATATTCCATGCCACTACAGGGCCATCAATTGGTCGAGTCTACATTCCTTACTTGGGGGGAAGATAAATCAATATTTCGTCGAGTGAGAACCACACGACGTTCCCACGCGACGTTTTTCAACGTGCAGCTGTTGGGCTGCACGTTGAAAATCTTGATTGGTCTCCAGCACAAATACACTAAGCATCTATCCTCTTGATGAATTCGGGTCGTATTAAGATCCTGTTCTGGAAAAGGTGGCTTTCCTGTTCAAAGGGTTAATCCCCGTGGGCTCTTGGGCTAAATGAATTGATATAGAGCAGTTAAGTCTTTAGAACATAATTTATGTACACGAATATTGCGCAACACGTGGTCCAGCAGATCTAGCCAAACTGGAAAAAAAAATATCCCCAACCTCGAATTTATTGCAACTCAAAAGTTTCCTTCCGTATAAGGTGTGTATGGGTGTTCTCAACAAAATACTTAAATGACCCATTGATTGAGGTGAGGGAGAGACTTCATTTTGGGAGAAAAGGTGTCATTTGTCGCAGAAAACTGGTGAAATTCGGAATCCCCTTATACACCTATGAATAAATAAACCGAAGTCACGTCGTACAAATCCATACGTTTATTCCCATGGTGACAAAGAAACATAATCGACTGCGTTTGAGAGAGCGAGAGTGTGTACCAAATACACATAATTTCAAACTCTCACTTCCACACGACCTTTTAAAATGCTAATGATTCCTTTTTTGACAGATATATTAATAGGTAGAAAATACAATTCTAGAAATACAATTGTAAAAGTTTTATAGTATTGGCTTCTTGCCGAGCAAAACTTAGTACAGTACGTGGAGAGTGGATGATAACTAAATCACCCGCGTAGTGGAGTTATCACCCACGTTATAACTTTCAAATTGTATACATATCGACAAAAAGACTTAAAAAAACTAAATTACCCGCGGAGTGGAGTTATCATTCAAGCTATAACTTTCAATTTTTGTACAAATCGACAAAAACACAAGCAATGTTTCACCCAATGGACCTCCGGGTTTTACCCGGAGGTCCATTGGCTGAAACTTTGCTTGTACTGGTTATACTTTGCAACAAATTTGCAATTATTGTTTGGGTGGCATCTCCTCCCTGCGGGTATTTAGTGATAATACACTCTCCACGTACTGTAAGTGTTGTTGTATCCTGCAACACCTCCGCCATTGTGGCTAGCAGAACAAATATTGAATGAACGGTTTGACCTCAGTGTGCAACGGGTAAAGATTACTTGTTAACTTAACCCCGTGAGAACCTGTTCTAACTGAAGCTCCGAGCAAAGAGGATATTAATGGCCTTACGTTATACCCCATGAGGTAGATCTGTTTCTCATGCATGTTTTCGTAAATTTGAGTGTGTTTCTGGCGCTTTTTTATTTCATTTTTCAATTTGTAATTATTTCTTTGCCATAAAAAGTTCCTTTTCTTGGTTTGTTTTATGTTTTAGGACTCGTAATCTACAGAATAGCATCGGGTGGTGGTACTCCGCCAGTTGAGTGCAAGAAGGCTTCGCAATGTTAAAGCACTGCAAAGCCTGGTTGCACTCAATGGACAAATTTATCAATTTTATCAACTTGAGTAAAATATCACATATAAACCATTTAATTTTTATTTTTTTAAGTTTGCATTGGTTGTAAAAAGAGAGCATGCGGCAGCCAAAATGAGCATGCAGTGTGTGTGGGGGGGGGGGGGGGGGGGGGGGAGGGGGGCTGAGAAACAGATTTTAAAACCTTTTTTTAGGCCCTATTAAAATCAAATTAACGATTCAGAAACGTTATATTATTTTAATGAAGTCAACAATTTTCAGAAAAAGTGGGATTCTTCCCAGTCCATGCATTTAGGCATAGCCGTATATGCTATCATTTCGGCAGCACTGACTCAAGAACAAAGACAAAATCTAGTTTGTGTTAAACGGCTAGGCATTTTGATACATTTGTTACGGCCGAGGCCATAAGAAAGTGTCAAAATAGTGCTTAGTCGTTTCACAGAAACTACTTGCAAACGAGAATATTTGTTTTAAAACTATCAAGCTCGATACTGGCGATACAGCATACTCTCTGTGGATTAACCACAGCGAGTACAATGTTACGGGGTAAGTGAGCTCGTTCCATTAGATCAAAATTTAAAAAGTCGCAAATGGGACATAATCCGTCAAGTGAAACTCCAATTTTGAGGGGAGGTGCCTTCGCGTCCCTCTCCTGGCTACGCACCTGGTTTGGCTGTTTCAATTACAATAAAAATAGCACGCAGTTACCTTTAAAACATCGTCATGACTATAACAAAAAAAAACATACTGTTCTTTGACTGGGTGCCAAAATTATCGCTCACGTGACTGCAGGGTGCAGGAAATGGAAGTTTATAGTTATTCAGTTTTTGCCAAAGCCGTCCTATATTCCTGTCGGATTTTGAGAGTAATCGCTTGACTGGACTGGTTACGTGAAATAATTCATGAGAGGTGAGGGACGTTGTACAAACACGAGTGTGCGAATGCGCACGAGTGTTTTACAATATAGTTCCTCGCTTCGAATGAATTATTTCACGTAACCAGTCCAGGCAAGCGATTACTCTGTTTATTACTTTTCATTATTAACGATAATTATATTATTAAACCTTTACCTAACGTAACGGCCAAAACCGGCCAGCGCAATTCTCAAAAATCGCCAATTAATTTTCATTATTGTTTCATTTTGTGTCTCTAAAACATAAGTTATGACCTCTTGTTGGAACGAGCTCGTCGAGCTCGTTCCAATGAGGGGTCATAACCTATGTTTTTTGAGACAAAAAAATGAAAATAATAATTATTCAAGAATTTTTTTTGCAAGTGTTGCCTGCTTTTTACTGTTAGGTAAAGGGTTAAAAAACAAAAAACAATGAAGTCTCCATTACACCCACGACAAAGCGTCTTCGTTTGCGCGCACGGATACATGACACAATTGTTGATTGCATAATTCACTTGTTAAGTTATCGTTTATAATCAAACGGGAAATCCCAGTGAATCACACTTTGGAAAGTAATAAAAAGGGGTAACTCGTTTGATGCATCAAATATAAAACTCGATAACATACAGTACACTCGCCGTGGAATGGTCGTAATCCACGCGTGGGCAGTGACGTTCAACATGCGTTTACCAGGTAAAAAAAAATCACAATCAGCAAAATTTTAATTCATGAAGCACCGGGTTGTACCCGGTGCTTCATTAATTAAATCTTTGATGATTATTTCTATAATTGGTGTTTGGAATTTAATATAATTCTGTCCGTGGAAATATTGCTCACCCACAAAAAAGTGACCAGTCCAAGGCGGCTGTGCTTGTTATTTGTAATTGTTCTGTTTCAGGTTGCAAGCCGACTGGTATTTGTCGTCCTTGGTTTCATGTATATTTTCTTCGCCTTGTTTGGTAAGCTTGGAGCTATCTTTGTAACAATACCACTCGCTGTTCTCGGGGGTGTACAGCTGCTAACGTTCGGTATATTTGTTGGAGTTATCATGTCGAATCTGCAGTATATTGATTTACGCTCGACTAGGAACTTAGCCATAATGGGAATATCTATGCTGATTGGATTGATTTTGCCCATCTGGTCGACAAAGTATCCAGATAGAATAGGACACAGGTAAACGGTAGTATTTATTGTACTTTTGTGGTAACATGGATATGCTGTTCAAATATTTATTACGTTCCAATGAGGGATGATAAGCTATATTTGAGGCAAAAATTGAAAAACATAATGAAAAAATAATAGTCCAAAAACGATTTTTATTAATGGCCCTGATCGATTTTCACCGTAACACTAGGTGGAGGGTTAATAGATTGAGAAGTTTGTTAGCGTGGCTATCACAGGATAAAACCCTTTTACAAACCATTCAATTCATACTTTTAAAACGGCAAATCACCATCATTAAATAATATTCTGAAAAGGGATCCAGCTGTACGCAAACATTGCGGTCTAAACGTTGAAATTGATTCGGTAGATGAGAGAACATTCAAGTAAGAGGTATGGGAAGCATATCGATCTGGGAAAAGCACGATCAAGGACTACACTCAATTACTGATATATCAGTGGTGACCCACGTGCATCAGTGGCATGGTGGGAATAAATACGCAAAACTATGTTGGGGATTAACGCGCCTCTGCATTAAGAAAACTGCGCATTTTTGGTTCCATATTTAACAAATTTCAATATACTTTATATTATGTTATAATGGTCGCGTATTTGAAAATATTTAGTACTTCTATATAGACCTTGAGTGATAAGCTGAAGGAACTATTTTGTTTCGTGGACGACCTGATTTCGTCGCTGAAAGCGGTTCGTTGGCTGGCTATCCGCTGGTGTCTTTTAAACTGATATGTTTGTCGCTTTCGAAGCAATTACAAAGCATTAATTTGGGGTTGAAACTGTTTGAACAATTCGTCGCATGAGTGCTAGAATGGTCTATGTCCCCTTCGGGATATAGAACATTCTAGCACTCAGGCGACGAATTGGCGACGCAAATAATAATGAGATTGCACATGGTTGTTTGAGTAGATAGACTAAAATGCCGTTCGTTTAAAATTTATATTTTACTAGCTAGTCCATCGTGGAACAATTATGGTATCCGCAGAAATACATACATGCAGGTATGCTCTTTTTATTTATTGTTCCAGTACAGTTGCCGTGGACTGATCGCAATCCACGCGTGATGTCTACGCACGTGTTTACCAGGTAATAAAAATCAGCAGCAGCAAAATTTTAATTAATGAAGCCTCGGTTTGTACCCGGTGCCTCATTAATTAAATTTTTTGATGATTAGTCCTATAATTTGTGTTTGCAATCTAATATTATTGCGCCCGTGGAAATAGTTCCCTGGAAAATGACCAGGCCATGGCGGTCGTGCTGTGTGTGAATCATGCGTACATGAATTAGTTATAATAGGTTCTTTACTCCGGAGTCATTAATGAGTTCCTTCACGCAATTGATCAAGTGAAAAAATATCGATGGATCCTCAGTGGATTGTACCTGTTTAATAAAACAATAGAACATTAATAATAAAATAAAAAAAATATATAAATTAATAGAAGAAAGCCGACAAAATTTATGTTGTCTAAAGTACACTTAAAAAAGGATTGCAAACCGTACTATGTTTAAATATAGTTCATTGGCTTAACTTAATCACAGTCTACATGTCTGTACATCAAGGTTTAAATATTCCTAGAGTGTGAGGGTACAGTTAAAAGTAGAAGTCCTATCACGAACTATGCGCTTATTTAGGCTTAATTGCGCGTAGGAATTGCGCGCAATTTCCATATGGAATCCAAAGCACGGTTACTCATAGCAAACACAGACAGTGTTTCTGCCAATGAACTTACGGTTTACCCGGAGGTCCATTGGCTGAAACATTGTTTGTGCACCAGGCCATATGTACAGAATTTGATAGCCTCACTATGCTCATAACACTAGATTAACGCGCAGATCGACGTGCTATTTGTGCGCATTTCTTAACAGGACTTCTAGTTTTAACTGTAGTATTTACATCGAGTCTTTCAGCCTATCAAATCACTACATTAAAGTGTGTTTGGAGATAGTACTTTACAGTTTCTTATCTTCACATGATATGGTAGAGCTAAATCTATGTTATTGTTCATCATTTTATTCGCATAGTTATTTAGTGTTTCATGATTGCCCACGTGGGAGCACAGTGGTGTTGTGTATTAATGCGCACTGCACGTCGATGATGCACTTGTCTTCAATCAATGCTAACCCTGATTGTGCTGAGTTAGGCAGTATGACAGTTGTTCGCTGTTGCTCCGTGGTCTACTTCAGGTAATCCGGCTTTCTCCACCCGTAAAACTGCCCGACACGAGATGACCCGGACTGTCGACGGTGTGGTTAAATCTAAATAAATAAATATTTGGTGTTTATTCAATTTCAGGCGTTCGGGAACTCGATAATGTAATAAAAATGTTGCTTGCAAATCCGTTCTTCGCTTGCGGCATACTGTCTTGTTTTTTGGACAATACTGTTCCAGGTAAGGATAATTTAATCGCTTAAAGCTTCAACTTAACGCAACGGTCAAAACTACCATTCAAAGGTTATTATTTTTTCCTCTGAGACATACCTTACGACCCCTCACTGGAACAAAGTAGTTGCGAAAATGGCAATATTTAGTTCGTTAATTTCTTTTTCTTCCATTTTACACTTGTCGTATCGTGTTCACGTTAGGAAAAGGCTAATCGCATATGGAGTAATGGTATTGTCTAAAATCGTACTTCCGCCACACCTCCGAGAATATCATTGGATTTAGGACGTCGCGTGCAAGGTGTGTCCAAACTATTCACAGTCTTTTCCAATTTATACATGGCGAATAGAGAGAGTAAACTCGACGTTATTTATTCATATATTAAAATAGCAGGCGATTAGCGTTTCACGTTAAGCAAGTAAGACTGCTGTCCTTTATTATTTATCGCATTGACTAGTTCAGTGTATAGTAAACGTGGTAACTAAGATTTAACTTCAGTTTAGAGAAACTTCGGAGTGACTAAAGTGCCCCTTTGTTTTGGAACGATTTGTTTTAGTAGAACATTTTGGAAGGATGACTTACTATTTAAATGACGCATTTATTCTTGCAGGGTCACTGAAGGAACGTGGTCTTCTAGCTTGGTTGGTGGAGGAACCCACATTTCGTGCAGATGACAAAGAGAAACGAAAAGAGTTGTCATCCGACTTAGAAGAAGGGACGGAGGTTTATGACCTCCCATTTCTTCCATACGCCTTACGCTGGGGTAAAATCTCTAAATACATTCCAATAATGCCAGGTTACAGTTTTGGGAGAGGAAAAAGTTCTGTGTTGGAGACACTACAGGAGGAGACAGCCAAGTCAAAATAGTATCAGTGGTCGTACAGTCTTTTGAGTTGCAAACACCATCATGGCCATTCAAATGTTATCATTCTTTTTCTTTTTTTGCCTCAAAGACATATCTCATGCTCCTCCTTTCCAGTGGCATGTTGAGCTTATTCACTTAAGTGTCATAAGCCACCCCTGAATTCGCCGTTGAAATATATCCCGCTGAATCAAATAACTGAAAATACAATACTTAACCCTTTACCTAACATAGAAAGCAGACGAAACTTGCAAAAAAAATTCTTGAATAACTAATTTTTTTTTCATTTTTTGTCTCAAAAATATAGCTTTTGACCCTCGTTGGAACGAGCTGGGTGAGCTCGTTCCAACGAGGGTCAAAAGCTATGTTTTGAAACAAAAAATGAAAAAATAATGAGAATTAATTGGCTATTTTTGAGAACAGCGCTGGCCGGTTTTAAACGTTATTTATTTATTTATTGATGTTTAAGGTCACATATTTATACACAATGGCTAATCATGACCGTAACAGTTTTACGGTTGGAGGAAGCCGGAGTACCCGGAGAGACCCACCGAGCAACGACGAGCAGCTGCAAGCTCCCCAACATCGTAACTCCGCACTGCAGCACAGGCAGGGTTAGATTGTTGAAGACATGCGTACCATCAACGTGCAGCACGCCTTAGTACACGGCGTCATCGTGCCCCCATGCGGACATTGGAGATGAAGTGTCTTGCCCATGGACACAACGCGATTGCCGCAGGTGGGATTCGAACCGAGGACCTCTCGGCTTGCAGCCTGCACCTCTACCTACTGAGCCACCGCGCTCCCATTTTTAAACGTTACGTTTGGTAAAGGGTTAATCCTTTGAACTTTGATAGTATAATGAAAATTGATTGGCGATTTTTGAGAATAGCGCTGGCCGGTTTTAGCCGTTACGTTTGGTAAAGGGTTAATCCTTTGAACTTTGATAGTATATTCCATATTGGATCAGAGCCATCAACTGATAGTCAATATTCGTTACTCAGAGAAATAACAATCAACATTTTCAACGTGCGGCCTCAGGGCTGCACGTTGAAAATCTCGATTGGTCTACCACACAAAATCATTGAGCTGCTATCAACGTTATGAATTCGGGTTGTATCGCGTTCCTGGATTGGAAAAATCTTTGGGATTCAGAGGGTTAGTTGCAGTGGTGGCGCCAGGGGGGGTGTCAGGTGGGCTACAGCCCCCCCCCCCCCCGCCGTGGAGGTCCAGCCCCCCCCCCCTCCCCCCCCCCCCCCGTCGGAGATTTTTAGTCAGTCCATCGGAGAGTCTCGTAAACCCGACTTCACTAGAAACTTCCGACAATCGAATGTAGATATCTCGTCTTGTCAGTCTCGAACCCGTGCAGCACTGAAACTTTGATAGAGAACAGTGATTCTCACGAAATTCCTTAATGTTGTTCGTCAAACTGGCTTTATAGATGAAATATTTCCCGACCTTATTATAATATGTTTACTTGAACCCTTTACCTAAGATAACAGCCAAAACCGGCCAGCGCTATTCTCAAAAATCGCCAATTAATTTTCATTATTTTTTTCATTTTTTGTCTCAAAAACATAGGTTATGACCCCTTGTTGGAACGAGCTCGTCGAGCTCGTTCCAACGAGGGGTCATAACTTATGTTTGTGAGACAAAAAATGAAAAAAATTAATTATTCAAGAATTATTTTTGCAAGTGTTGTCTGCTTTTCAGGTTAGGTTAAATAATCAACAAACATACTCAATTTGCTTCTATTTTGGTTCTCCAATTTACCAATTTTCACTCATTTTCCTTCGTTTGGGAGCTCAAATGTTATAGCCCCCCTGTCGGAGAGGTCAGCCCCCTGTCGAGAAATCCATGGCGCCACCCCTGGTTAGTTGACACTGACAACGTTTGCCTTTTCCGTACTTGTTAACATGAACAATGTCGGCTGACTATTTGGAAAGCCGGAAGATTATATTCGAGCTTCGATTCGATTCGAAATGCTTTGCACCATTCCATTTGACGACCATTTATGATTCACAAAACTCGAATTTCACTACCTCATGTCGAAATTAACTACAACAATACTGTCTTCCTGTTTGTTTTTGTGAGTCTCTCCCAACAACAGCGGTAGTGACTGTTCCCTCTTGGGATGTAGAGTGGTTCCTCTTTGGGAACAGTGGTGGCGCCAGGGGGGGGGGGGGGCAGGGAGGTCCACCCACCCACCCCCCACCCCCCCCCCCCCCCCCCCCCCCCCGTCGGAGATTTTTAGTCAGTCCGTCGGAGAGTCTCGTAAACCCGACTTTGCGAGAAATTTCCGACAATCGAATGTAGATATCTCGTCTTGTCAGTCTCGAACCCGTGCAGCACTGGAACTTTGATAGAGAATAGTGAGTCTGACGAAATTCCTTAATGTCGTTCGTCAAACTGGCTTTATAGATGAAATATTTCCCGACCTTATTATAATATGTTTACTTTAACCCTTTACCTAAGGTAACGGCCAAAACCGGCCAGCGCTATTCTCAAAAATCGCCAATTAATTTTCATTATTTTTTTCATTTTTTGTCTCAAAAACATAGGTTATGACCCCTCGTTGGAACGAGCTCGACGAGCTCGTTCCAACGAGGGGTCATAACCTATGTTTTTGAGACAAAAAATGAAAAAAATTAGTTATTCAAGAATTATTTTTGCAAGTGTCGTCTGCTTTTCAGGTTAGGTAAAGGGTTAAATAATCCACAAACATACTCAATTTGCTTCTATTTTGGTTCTCCAATTTACCAATTTTCACTCATTTTCCATCGTTTGGGAGGTCAAATGTTATAGCCCTCCTGTCGGAGAGGTTAGCCCCCTGTCGAGAAATCCCTGGCGCCACCCCTGTTTGGGAACTGTTCTTGTTGCTTCGAGTAATCATACATTTTCTCCTGACGTATGATTAATTACTGTCTGTTATTACTGGTTGATGTCTTATCTCCCAAATATGCTTTTTGAGTTTCAGTTCGATTGCTTCTAAATCGAAACCATTCGGTTATTTCAGAAATTCAAGTGAAAAAATAAGCTGAGAGAATTCAGAGGCGTCACCAATGGAGTTCGTGGTCACTCCCCAATAATTTTCCATTCAGGACATTTTCGTCTGGATCGGAGTTTCAGATATCAAGTCTCTGTTGCTGGTAATCCGGGACTTTCTCACCAAAACTAGCTTTGACACTTGACTAATACCACACACGCATTCGACCATACAAATACACAGAACGACACACGCGTTTGAATGGGTTAATCGATATGGCACGAGTGCCAGCGCGGAAGGATAAGACGAGAGGTCACAGGCCAATGTCGACTAACCCATTCACACGCGTATATTGTTCTATGTTTATTACACGTCTTCACGTCTATAAAAGCAATTATTAGAAGGACACTCAGCAATTCATTTGACAACTCGTCCCCTGAGATCCAATGTGTTATATGTGCCAGTAGGCACGCCAGTAGGCACAATGCCAGTAGGCACGCCAGTAGGCACAATGTCAGTAGGCACATAGAACACATTGGAACTCAGGGTACGAACTATCAACAAGATGAACACATTTAAGGCCAACCAAATTTGCGGGGTGAACCTGTGTTACTATATTTAGCTATCGTTACAGATTCAAATTGTAATTGCGGTGCACGATTTGTAAAAAATTCCAGTGAAATTTCACTGCTATTTAAAAATAGTCCGGCAACTATTTCCGTTCGGCACATGTGTGCGGAACGGATTTTCATTTTTTTGCATGGTTTAGTGTTGCTGTAGATGGGGGTTTCATAGAACAGGCATGTAATAAATTGAAGATCTATAGAACCGGATTTGGGTTATTGTGGCCCGAGCGTCACCAGTTAGGAGTACGGTACGTGTTAAAAAAGAAGTTTTATTACGACAATGACATGTGTATTTTATTTATTAGCAAATAACTTTCCAAGAAGTCTTTTGAACTGTATCCCCCAACTGACTATAGTATTCCATATACACTGGATCCACAAATATGCGGATGTTACTTCTCATTTTCATTTTTACTATTATATTCCATTTACATAAACTGTTTCTATATTGCGTTAGCATTATAAGGTGGCATAAATATTTCTGATTGTATGGTGTACTTCAGTATTTTGTAACCATGTCTGCAATACACTCCGTCCAGAAATCCCATCGACATTTCTAGAAGAAAACGCTGTGTCACTTGGGTTTCTTCCTTTTAGAAAGTCACGGTTCTCTCGTAAAAATGCAGGATTCGGAAGACCTATAGATAAAAACAATCCATTTAATGCAATAACTCAGCAAGTACGCAAACAACAAATCAACTTGGTGGATTCTGCGATGTTACCTCCGTTGTCCGCAATACGATGACTAAAGATTTCAAATTACGTGTTTTCGCATTAGAAGTACTTTTCTAAACCATTCTTGTTATGATACATCCACACTCCATTATATTAGATGGCGTGTCTTTTCCCCCAGTACGCGATCTATGTTGTCCAGTTAAAACTAGAAGTCCTGTCATGAAATACGCACAAATAGCACGTCAATCTGCGCGTTAATCTACGCGCTATGACCATGGTAAGGCTATCAAATTTTGTACATATGGCCTGTGCACAAGCAATGTTCCAGCCAATGGACCTCCGGGTAACCCGGAGGTCCATTGGCAGAAACATTGCCTGTGTTTCCTATGAGTAACCAGGAGAACCGGTCGTGCTTTGGATGCCATTCGATATGGCAATTACGCGCAATTCCAACGCGCAATTAAGCCTTCTAGTTTTAACTGTAGCCTACATTTAAGTATTCTGCATTGTTTTTTTTTTGTGTGTGGGTGGAGGGGAGGGGGGGAGTGTAGTTTTCCAAGCTTTTTTCCGCCTGGTGATCCTAACCCCCAAAGTGTAGCCACCACTCCTCTTGTCCAATAAACTTGAAATTCTTTAAAAAGACTTTTCGAGAATCCTCACTGACAATACTTGGAGATTCTGGGCATTTCCTCTTGAAATCACCTGGGCACGGGCGTTTTGTCCAAAGTCGAGTTCGTACGGGGACGATTCGTCCAAAAAAGCTGATCTTTTTAGGGGTGTTGTGTGCGTGTCTGTGGTGGGGAAGGGGGGGGGGGGGAGTTCTCCGAATTTTCGAATGAAGATATTAACCCGTCATAGGTTGGAAACCTGTCGTGCTTTGCTCCGTGCTCTGTCGGATTCGAATCTTTTCACTGAATCGATGACATTCGAAACCATCTCAATTTGCACAATATATCGCCCTTGGGTGGAATAAAAGCGCCTTGTTCCAAACATGCGCAGATAAATGGCTTTTTTCTTCTTTCACTTCGGTGATACCTGGCCAATTCTTGTTTGAATCTTGTCCCGTTGCTAATATGATTGCCGAGTGAGTTGTCACCACCAAAATATTAAGAACACAAACTGTCCAAACTCTTTTTTGTTAGTGATACATTCAAATCGACTTCTTCGAGTAATTTCGATATCAGTGCAAAAAGGGTTCTAATTAACCCCTTAGACTCTGGTGGTATCATCCATGTCAGTTCAATTACAGCAGTTGGGAGAGTCCATATTCATTATTTCGGGGTAGACCAATTAATATTGTCAACGTGCAGCCTTGTGGTTGCACGTTGAAAATATTGATTGGTCTACCCCACACGTTCACTGAGGAAAGTTCCTACTTAATGGAATTATGACGCATTATGTACCTGGGCCGGAAAAGAGGCCTATCGAGTTCAAAAGGTTAATGGGAGTGTGTTTAATATTGGGTCTATGCATTGGTTTATACCAAAGTTTCTGCACGGGATAACTTTTCTTGCGATACACTCTAAACACTCTAGGTTCTCTGTGATACCAAATGTGGTACTCAACTTGTCCCGTGTGGGGTACCAAAATTATGGTACTCTAAGAAACCAAAACATTGTTGGTACTCCAAGAAACTAAACTGTAGTGGTACTTTGAGAACCCAAAACTGTTTGGTACTTTATTGGGGTTCTCCAGAGAACTCAACTCAAGTAACTATACCATGGAGTTCCAAGACACCAACAGTTTGGTACATGGTTTGCCCCCCCCCCCCCCCCCCCTCCATCTCTTACACAACATATACATGGGAAGGGTCGGCTAAACTATTGCTCCATTGAAGGATCTAAAGACCAGTACTAGCCTCCCTCACGGATTAAGATGCATTTATTGTGTAGATAACACCTCAACACAAATCATTTCGCTATGAAAAAACTGAAAGAAGAAAAGTTGAGTTGTGCAGTTATGCAGTTCCTTAAATAACTTTCAACAGATATTTAAAGACATACAATGCAACTCACATAAATCAAATACAGTTTGCACCAAGTTATCCAACCCGCTCCCTATATACGTTTTTAAGGTCCCAGGCTTCGACCGAAACCGCCATTGTTGATACAGATGACGCGCGTCTTTGGCGGCCAAGTTGCTCAGGTGCTGGATATTCAGGTGGTGCACTGCAAAAAATATAGGTTCTCTTTGGAACCAAAACTGGTTCTCATCTTGTCCCTGAGATGGAACCAGTTCTGTTTAAACAGTATTTATTTCAAATCAAATAAATTTATAAAAGATTAACATTAAATATTAACAGAATTAAACATAATTGAGGGGGTTTCAGCCGTAAGTTCAGAGCTTATACGAGGTTGTCTCAAATCATTATTAAGCAAAGGTGAAATGAAAAGTTGGAATATCGAACCAGTTTTGGTTCTATACAGAACCAAAACTGGTTCGATATGCCAACTGTTCATATCTCCTTTGTTTCAAAATGTTTGGTGACTGCGTTGAATAAGCTGTAAGTTTACTGCTGAATCTACTTCAGTTCATGTAATATTCTGTTAAAATTGAATGCAAATCTTGGTAAATTTATTTGATTTGAAATAAATACTGTTTAAACAGAACTGGTTCCATCTCAGGGACAAGGTTAGAACCAGTTTTGGTTCTAAAGAGAACCTATATTTTTTGCAGTGTGTAACACCTGTTTGTCGATAGTTAGGTATTCCACAGAATCCAGTTTGTATTATAAGCTCGAAATATTGGGGCGGCTATCCATATTCGGTGTTTTGGGTATCTCATATACTGGTGGTGTCCTGGAATACTAAAATGTATTGTTTTTTCAGAGTGTATGAATAATTTGCTAAACCTTTCAGAAGCAATTGATAGGTTCATCTACTTGTTTCGACTTGTGGTTTGGTGACAGGAAACAAACTATGGTAGCGGACCCTTTCAATTTCTAATCGATGACCTCCAATCCTAATTTTAGGATGCCTTATAAATAAATTGCTCTACTTCTCAAAAACAAGTCGTCTTCTGAGAACCACAAGGTTTTATCTTCCTCTGGAAGATAGTACCTTGTGGTCCTCACGCGACAAAATGCTGGGTGCATTCACTCGTCTCTGTAGTTCGATGGTACAGAATAGTGTAACCTGTACGCATATTGATACTGTGTTCTCATGAGAGATAGACAGCACTAGTAAGACAACCTGAGTATCGTAACAATTGGTAAGTGAATCCGATTCGAGATACAATTCTTCAATTCGGTTTCGAGCTTTTCGCCTCATTCGATTCGAGATTCGTTTCAAGCGAAAAATCGTGCTTCGCCGGGCCCTATTAGATGCCGGGTATGGCGAAAGACAGAGTTAGAAATTCTCATCCTCGTTTCAATTGCAGAAGGAACTATAATAATTTTGGCTCGTATGAGTTACTGTTTAATTTAATGAACCGGGTCATAACTTTGCGATTTTGAAAACATTTCGATATTTACGAAACTGACCGTGTTCTCAAAATGCACATCTATTACTAGAGTCTGAATTGGTTTCAAGCAAGAAAAGTTCAGCAGTCTCTGTTTCTTTTTCCCACTCTCTCCATCTCCTGCCCTGCAATCGACAAGAGCTTGTGGTATTTAATGCAATAATGTTTATGCTATACGGATCTTTCTTTCCAAAACAATGAGCCTGTGCCCTCCTACTATAAAGTAACGTTTGCAATCGCGTCTCCCATGTCTCCACTGTTTCTACGACATATTTTTATTCCTAACATAGCACCGCCTGGTGATGAAAATTTTGTGAAAAAGATCCAGAAAATTGCATTTCCTCAATTTCTAAGTGTGGCAAATGCAGCGGAAAGTGTAAAAATGTGTCCATGAGGGGCGGGACTGGGGGCACCTATAAATATATAATACTTTCGAAAGGGTTGCTAAAGTCGTTTCGTTTCATTCGAGAGATTATAAATATCTCTGGCTATAATCTATAAGGCTAGTCTTCGAGTTGGAAGATGGTTGAAATATAAGAAAAAGGCTGAAGCGGCTTACAGTTGAATTCATCGGAGGCTGAAGGTTGAATTCATAGACTAAATACAGCGTTCACACTGGCCCGAAATGTCTTGGTGCCAAGTGAAATTTTTGTTCGGTGACAAATGCATTTTGTTGGTGCCAAATGAACGATTTTAGTGCCAAATTGACTCTAATTGTAAATGAGAACAAATTAACCATTTATCATCCGTTGAGGGTCATGCGGCGCCCTCTGGACTGCTCGGGCACCTCCCTCGTCATTATAAATCTACAAAATAATTTTATGATTATTAAGGCATAGCGGAGAGCGCTTTAGTGAACACAAAGTACGACATTTCACTATAGTATTACATGGCTCTTTAAAGTATTTTAGTGGCAAAAAAATTAACTAATTCCGATAAATAAATAAATAAATAAATAAATAAATAAATAAATAGAACGCGATGTGTGTTTGAATCGGTGGGTGTTTTACATAACGAGTTGGAATGGTGTAGTCATATTTCGCGAGAGCTATTCCAACGAGTTATGTAAAGCACCCACCGATTCAAACACACATCGCGTTCTGTGTTTATTACACAACCTATACCTTAGGATACCTTAGGATCTTCGAAGGACTCAGGCCACTAGGCCTCTATATCTTTATCTTCCTCTCTATCCATTCCATGTTTATCTCGTATTTGACTTCCGGGTTTGTCGTAGTTTGAGTTATAGTCATATTTTAGATCTAAGTTTGCCCAATGCCGATCAAGTCTGACTTCAAATTCAAAAACCGATTTTGAATGAATAATTTTCTGGGGCAAACTATTCCAAATGTCTGTAGATCTTCTAATGAATGAATGTTTTCTAAGCTCAAGTCTACTAGGCTGCTTGGCTAATTTCAGATTGTGTCCCCTTGTTTGATTTTCATTATAGTTGATAAGGCCTACTGTTGCATCTGGATCATAAATGTTCTTACATATTTTGTACATTTCAATCATATCGCCCCTCAATCTTCTATATCTTAATGTTGGCATTTTCAGTTTCCGAAGTCTTTCTTCGTAATCTAAATTTTTCAGGTTGCTCAGTTGTTTCGTGGCCCTTCTCTGTACATTTTCAATAGTGTTAATATCCTTAATCTTGTATGGTGACCATACTGCTGCTGCATATTCCAGAAGCGGTCTCACTAATGCTTGGTATAGGCTTTTAAATGTTCCTTCTTCAAGAAATTGAAAAGTTCTACGAATTAGGCCTGCAGTTTGATTTGCTTTATTTACTTGAGTTTGTATATGTTTTTTAAAATTCAGGTGGTTATCTATAATAACTCCTATATCCTTTTCTTCTGTCGATCTAGAAATAATAAGCTTATTTCCTGCAGTGTCGTTTAGATCATATTCGGGTAGTGTACTTTCTTCCAATTTCTTAGACGATGTTGATACTGTTAATACTATGCATTTAAATGCATTTAAATAAACAAATTTTAATTCCGATAATTAAACCCAAAGGTGAAGAGTTTGTTTTGACTGAAGCTGTACTGATCATATGGATCGATAAAAATCAAAACAACCTTTTCGGAACCCGGCAGTGTTTGTTGAAATTCTATCCCTGTTTACCAACTCACGCCATTCACGCCTAACCATTTGGTGGCTATTACTGTTAATAAAAATATAAGTACAAATATGTGCAGATTTGCAAAACAGCTGGGAGAAACGTTTTTAAAAGAAGTTCGAAGCACGTCAAGATGTACGAAGATTTACCGAAATAAAGTTGACCAATTTAGATATAATGGGATCCACAAAACGAGACGGCCACGGGACTGGGTTAATGTTCTGGTTGGAAATGATTGTGTTTTTTTTTTAAATATTACCTCATTTTTGGCTAATTTTTTTGTGAACCGACTTTATTTTGCCTTGGAAGTTTTCATTTTCACACTATGCGACAGATGGTCGATGATTGTATAACGAAATTTGGAAACTTTTCGAAGCGTAACTAAACGGTGCGGTAAAAAAGTTCCGGCTTATATATCACCCGTTGAATACAGAATCATTTACATCATAGCGGCGATTCCGTTGAATACAAGGCTTTAAAATTGAATGGATGTGTAATAAAAGCCTATTAAATTTTACAGAATAATTTAATGATTATTACTGGGTGGCGCGGTGGCTCAGTTGGTAGAGGTGCAGGCTGCAAGCTGAGAGCTCCTCGGTTCGAATCCCACCTGCGGCAACCGCGTTGTGTCCTTGGGCAAGACACTTCACCCCCCACTGCCCACGTGGGGGCACGGTGACGTTGTGTACTAAGGCGTACTGCACGTCGATGGTGCACCTGTCTTCAACCAATGCTAACCCTGCTTGTGTGGAGTTGGTATGTTGGGGAGCTGACAGTTGCTCGCCGTTGCTCGGTGGTTCTCTCCGGGTACTCCGGCTTCCTCCACCCATAAAACTGTCACGGTCATGGTTAGCCATTGTGCAGAAATAGGTGACCTTAAACACCAATACATAAATACATAAATAAATGATTATTATTTATTTAGTTTTTAGTCACTTGCGGTCCATGCCTAGTTATCTCCCAGTGGTCATACCTGTGGTTTTGAACTGGTCGAATGAGCTGAACAGCCAAGAGAGTAATTGCTCAATGAGTAAATGCTCCTGTGAATCTTCAACTCATGTCAGGAAAAGGGGATTCTGTAGTCTAAAAGAGATTCTGTAAGTCGGTGTCGAAAAACGTGAATGATGATTTCATCGAATGAGCCAAAGAGACATGAGAGTAATTGCTCAATGAGTAAATGATCTTACGACTTTTCGACTAATTTCTGGGAAACATTGGGATGCTGAGAAACATCAAATGAGTTACAGAGCAGTGACTGGAACAAGCATTACTCGGTCGACTGGAATCTTAATGTGCTATCGAGCAATTACTCGCCCGAGTGACTCATCTGGGTATTGGATGATACCTATCACATGGTGATGTGCTATTGTAGGATACATATTGGAGGATACCTATTCGGGAGATACATTTTAATGGATTTGATATCGATCCTATCACCTGACCGTCTTCTGACTTCTAGATCTCCCTCTGGCCTCCGTTGGCCTTAGACCACAAGTGATGGCTTGCCTTTCGTCACCAGCATCTGTCCTGTGATCGACTTCTTCTGTAGTCGCCTAGTACAGTTAAAACTAGAAGTCCTGTCATGAAATGCGCACAAATAGCACGTCGATTTTGCGCGTTAATTTACGCGGTATGACCACAGTAATGCTATCAAATTCTGTACATATGGCCTGTGCATGAGCAATGTTTCAGCCAATGGACCTCCGGGTTACCCGGAGATCCATTGGCAGAAACATTGCTTGTGTTTTCTATGAGTAACCCGGAGAACCTGCCGTGATTTGGATGTCATTCCATATGGCAATTGCGCGCCATGACTACGCCCAATTAAGCCTAGATAAGCGCACAGTTCGTGACAGGATTTCTAGTTTTAACTGTACCATAATCTTCTAACCCCTTACAGCTTTGTTCCATTACTATTAACTTGTAGCATTACTTCATACGTCCTAGCGATGCCTGACCCTGTTTCGACTCTGCCCTCGGTCAAGTCTTTAACGGGCTCAATCAGATCACTCCATTCATCTAAACGCGTACTGATCTTTACTTTCTATTGACCTAGTGCACACGTGGTCACAGTCTGTTGGTGGCACCGAGATGTGCTTGTGTGATAGTGACAATATGCGCACTACATTTGAAGCACATGGGCACATCTCGGTACCACGAACGGACTGTTTCTTATATGTAAGGTACCCAAGTGTGTACTAGGTAAATAAACTGCAAAGAAATCGTTTATCAAAGAAGAATAAAAAACAGAAAATAAAATAAACATTCTTCAGATAGTTGTATCAAAGTACTTATTTCTATGAACTGCACTTCAGAAGAAATCAGCGACACTTGTGTTTCTCAAATTTCCCGGATGCCATAGAATTGAGAAAGGACGCTGGTGTTGTTTACACTGGCATGGTGGAGTGTTCGAACCCACGCCGAGAGCGTTTCCTTCGACACTAACGCCTAGCGAAACTATACTGAACGACGCACACCACTCGGCCACCGACAGACCCCAAAAGGGAATGCTAGTTAACCAAGTATATACGAGGCCAGTACAGAAAACACGGAATACCCAATTATTTAATTGAAAAAGACAAGTGTCGCCGATTTGTTCTGAGGTGCAGTTTGTAAAAATGTTTCGATATTATATCGTGAATTCTTTAAATCGTTCGTTGTGTAATAAGAACGTTTTTTGTGGAATAAAATACAAAGATTTATCATATGACTCGTCCGTTTTGTTCACTTTAAAACATTTGATATTTCGTTTTCATATTAATCAGTGATAAATGAAGCCTTCCGTCAATTTCATTGGTCAATTTCAAAACTGGACAATTTGATTGGCTAAACAAACTACACCTGGGTGACATTTGCATAATTTCAGTAGGGAGAATTTACGTTATCTGTCCTATTTAGGGTGGGTTATATTGTATTAATCTTTTACCTACAAGAAAAACGCCATTCATTTTTTTTTATATTTTCACTTTTTGCTTCCAAAACATAATATGATGCCTCGTTGGAACGAGCTCGACGAGCTCGTTCCAATGAGGGGTCATATTATGTTTTGGAAGCAAACAATGGAAATTTTTAGTTTTTCGAGGATGTTTTTTCCAAGTGCCATCTGCAACTCAAGTTTGGAGATGGGTTAAAAAGTCATATTAAGTGGCTAATTTGGGCGTGTGTGTGTCATATGATAAATAGAATATGAAATGAGGGTTTTTCTCATATAATATTTATGAAACTCGTCCGAATTTTCCGTTTGGGCTCCCCAGAGGGTCGCCAAAACGGAAAATTCTTAGACTCGTTTCATAAATATTATATGAGAAAAACACTCATTCCTTATCCTCTATATATCTATGGATGTCGTAACACCTTCAGTGACGTTTGTTGGGGGTGCCCGCAGGGATACGTGCCTGGTCCAGTTCCATATATATTTGCGGTAAAGAATCCCACATTACATTAATCAACTTCCTCATTGATCTGCATTATTGAATGATGATATCTGACAGCACGATGGTTCCTATTCGGAAAGACAGACTTTGATCGTGAAGTTGAGTTCAAGACAATTAATCGCGTGTCACTTCTCCAAAGCTGTACCATTTAGAACATGGGGGCGCGGTGCGCCCAGGCGGGAGGCATGCTAATTTTATATATTGTATACGACTTCAACAGTTCAAGACAAGCGTGCTCTCCCTTAATATGCAGTCAGAAGGTCACATCGTCCACTTGTCATTGACTGGTGGTCCTCTCTGAGCAGCAACTCCCCCCCCCCCCCCCCCCACACACACACACACAAATGCACGTAAAACCGTTCGGTGCGATATGACACGGGGTGCTGAAAAAGTCGTCAAACATTCACCTAAAGTAACGTCTAAGAACGGCCAATGCTTTTCACGAAAATCACCATTCAAATAGAATTATGTTTTCAATAGTTTCCTCGAAAACATAGGTATGACCTTCATTGGAACGAGTCCTTTGAGCCCGTTTCAATTTTCAATGAGGGACATAACAAAGAATTGGAAACGTTTTGTTATTCAAATTTTGTTTCCAAAGTCTTCTTTTGGTCATTTTAGGTCAAATTTTAAGCCTTGATAAACAAACAGTTTAGGGCCAATTAAAAAATATATTTGGTCCGCGAGCATTTAATTTTTCAAATCACTGAGGTAAGGGGGCTTTTATTTTTATTTTTCCGTTTGTTAACTGATTGTGTTCTGGAAGTCCATATTTGGGCTCCATTTTCAAGTGCAGGTACCACAACTTATAGGTTTAATATTCTCTGGATGTGGTTCACATTATATTGGAAATGAATTTATTTCACCTGTGTGGATTTGCCTTGTTGCCTACTGACTCTCTCCCATAACTTGTAACAGGGCACGAAGACTCTTGAACAAACTTTGGCAGTCGAGAGAAATTCATCACTATTCCCGTTAATAATGAGTTATTTTCTGCAGAACACGGCGAACTTGATGTTTGCAAAACAATTACAATGAGCTGACACGTTTTTATCATTTTTTATTGCAAATATGAGCAAATAAACATACATCAAACAGAAAAGGTAACATTTTAAAATCTCTCGATTTTATAATCATTTTGGAAGACAACACAAGCCAATAAAAATGTCCAGCGAGGGGTTTTTACTCCAATGGGAGATTTCTTGATAACCAAAACCCTTTTTGGCCTTTGGATACTTCTTTTTCAAAATCTCAAACCGTTCCTTCATGCATAGACATGTCCAATAAATTTAACTTTTTTACCATTTTTTTTAAATCTTGTATCGCTTGGAACCTGCAGCAGGTACGATTAAACGATTGCAATGATTGTGAAAAGAAGGCGAGAGGAGGGGTGGAAACGCGTTACCATTATAAGTAATTCACAGGAAACATGAGCGAGTGCTTTTCACGTTTCACTTGCATATACGATCTGGGGTAGTTGATGTCAGGAATTTTGCAAGAGGTTTCCGATTGGGGATGGGGGTGTAGCGTAGTTAATTTACAATTAGGGGGAGGGGCCGGGTGCCCTCGAACCCCCACCAATGGGAGAGCCATACCCACCCCCACCTCAGGACTTCGGATATGCCTGTGGCATATATCGACCGGGCAAGCCCCACCCCCACCCCCCAACAAAATAATAATTATGTCACCCTCAATTGGAAAACCTAGCTACACTCCTGCTTAGCCAACAGCGCCGCCGTGTCTCTATGTGTGAAAATGGGAGTAAGTATTAAGTATCTTACCCAAAAATATAGCACAGACAGCGCAGGACAGAATCGAATCATGGATTTTTCGATTTAAAGTACACTGCTCCAGAGAAATGCAAACCATTTAGATGTGCTGCTGCTTTCCTGAGAAATTATAATGTATTTTCCCTTTCCTCTCCACCTTTCTATGGCTCTACATGGGTAGTCATCGGAATAGTACCTGGCCTGGAATCTATTATGATAAGGTCCCTGGCCCATGTAACATGGTTAAAAAATTTTTACCCGCCACCCAAAATTTCTAAATGGACACCCCTAAATTTCGACTTGGTGATAAGCAACGTATCCTGATAAGGTTTATTGGCTAAATACAAACCCTCCGTTAACACAGGGATCCGCTTTCGTTTTGGTGTATGAATTTGGAGTCATCTCCCTTTGGTTGAAATTCGCTTGATTTACTTCAAATTGCATTATTTGTGATACTCAATGGAGATCGTTTCGAGTTGACTTATCGAATCAGAAGGTGTGAGAGATATTTATATTTCCAGCTTACACTGCTAAAAAGTTTGGTTCTTTAGAGTTCAATATAGAACCAAAAATAATGTTGTGGTTTTATACAGAACCAATTTGTTGATATCGATTCTAAACCCCAAAATTGGTCCGATAATTTCAAGCTCCTGTACAGAACCAAACTTATTACTAGGTTATATTTAGAACCAATTTGTTCCTATAGGTTCCATACAGAACCCAAAATATTAAAATGGTTCTAACTTCTATATTAAACCAACTCGGCAATATTGGTTCGAAATCATCAAAGTGGTTTGATAATTTATAAATTAAAATATATTGGATTATTTGCAGAACCAAAAATAGTAGTTTGCTTCCATTATTTTTTTTTTAGTGTTTATATTTCTTTTTGTTAAGGTGATGTAATTATTTCCCCATTTATTTACTCCATGATATATTTTAAATGAATTCTATAAATGGAACTATTATGGAACCAAAACTGGTTCTATTTAAAACCGAAACTGGTTCCATCTCGGGAACAAGGTTTTTAGCCAGTTTTGGTTCTATAAAGAACCATTTTTTTGCAGTGTACTAACCCTGCATAAGCCAAATTAGCTGTGGTTGAAGGCAAGTGCACTATCGACGTGCAATACGACTTGGTACACAGCGCCACAGTTCCGTCACGTGGGCATTTGGGATTAGGTATCTTGCCCAAGGATACAGCCAATATGGCACTGAACAGGATCAAACCATGGATCTTTCGATTTAAAGTCCACTGCTCTTGACAAATGCAAACCATTTAGAAGTGTTGCTGCTGTCTTGTGAAATTATAAGGCGTGTTTTCTGTCCTCTCCACCGCTCTAGAAGGTGTGGTCATCGGAATAGTACCGGGTATGGAAATGATTATAATAAGGTCCCTGGCTCATGTAACTGGTTGAATAGTTGTTACCTGTCATCTGTCACCCCAAATTTCTTTATGAACACCCGTACATGTGTCCTACTAGGATTTATTGGGCCACGTTAAAACAGGGATGCCCTTTCGTTTTGGTGTTTGAATTTGGAGTTAGCTCCCTTTAGTCATAATTCGCTTGAATTGCTTTGAATTGAGAACTTGATTTGGTATCACAATACCAAATATTTTCCCATTCGGGGCGAATTTTCTTTGCGAGGCGCCAAGTTGAATGTTTTTGCATCACCATTTTCATTTTAGAACAAGTTTTGCTTCTATAAAGAACCATTTTTGGCAGTGTACTAACTTCGCTGAGTTAGCAGCAGTTGAAGACAAGTGAACTTTCGACGTGCAATACGGCTTGATACACAGCGCCACAGCTCCGTCGCGTGGTCATTTGGGATTAAGAATCTTGTCCTAGGATACAACCCATATTACACGAAACAGGATCAAACCATGGATCTTTCGAATTGAAGTCGACTGCTCTTGACAAATGTAAACTATTTAGAAGTGCTGCTGCTTTCCTGTGAAATTATAAGACATGTTGTCTATCCCAGGGGCCGTGGAATCGGGGTGGGGCTGGTGGCTGCAGCCCCCCTCCCCCACACACACAGACGCGCACCTTTTTTGCTGGGTCATGCTATTTTTTATGCATATATTTTAACACAACCACTGACTGGTGAAACACGGGGCGGATCCAGAGCCTCCCCTATATTTTCACCAGTTATGCTTCTCTCGTACTGGTTCAGTTTCGATGGATTTTGGATCATTTTTGCAGCAAGTAGCAGCAAACGCTAAAATGTATACAGTCTGTTAATAAATCGGTTAACTGGAATAGATCGTAATCTTACAGACATACAAGTACCAAATCCACCCCAGACAAGATAATCCACAGACAGTATAATTGCTGTTAACGTCTGGTAAAGCATACAGATGAGGTCTATTTTTCAGCTCATAGACCTCACCTGTATGCTTCTTTAAAATACAACTCCTGAATAATCTCAAAATATCCGCTCAAAATGCATGGAAATGTGGGTTTTGTGACCCTGAAATTTAAAGTTTTTGTACCACAGGACGAACTATGGTCGGCTCGTCATACCTACGACCACCCATCGCCCGATCCAGCATCCTCCCCCCCCCCCCCCTTTGAAAATTCTTCCGCCGCCCCAGTATCCTCTCCACCCATCTATGGTTACTCAGGCGTGGTCATTGGTATAGAATCGGGTATGGAAATTATTGTAAAAAGGTCTTGGCTCATATAACGGGTTGAATAGTTTTTACCTATCACCCAAAATGTTTTTATGAACACTTGTTAATCTGTCCTAACAGTAGGGCTGTCGCGATTATTCAATTAGTCGACTAACCGTCGACTATTGAAGTAGTCGACGTTTTTTTTATTTTTAGTCGATCGTCGTTCATTTTCAAGGTGGAACACGTCTACTAAACGTCGGGGCTAAATTGCATTGTTTTGTGAGGTGAATGATCAATGAAGGTGAATAACTTTAAATATCTAACCATAGTTAACATTCATATCCTGAAGACTGTACGACTGTCACTGACTGTGTAAGAAAGAACACTCACAGTTACTCGAGAAGAATAGATTCTTCTGAATTTCTCCAGTCTTGTACACACGAATGCACCCATTGGAAAACCCAAAGCGCGGAAGTGACAAAATTATGACGAAAGTCAGAACGTCAGATCATTTCTCAAAGTTCGGAACTTCAGAGTAAGATCCAATTTTAACAACTGACGAGGGAATGCATAGATCTCAATGTTCAAAATTTCGAGAAACTTATTGCAGAAAGGAAACATATGCAGGAACGTTCTTTGGTAAATTCATTTTAATTCATCGGCTTCAATCTAGTTCAAACTTGGACCCGCAGTCAGTAATATTATTTTTGGGGTTGGTACGTCCTACAGGACGTACCAACCCCAAAAATTATATTACGGACTGTGGGTCCAAGATTGGACTACATGTAGCTTCAGTCGGGACCGATTTGTTGTTCCCACAACCCCACTTCGTCTGAACACACTGGTGCCATTGTCATTTTCAGAGTTTTACGAACAGAAGAATGATTTGCTAAAAAGTCATGGGAAGCGACTATTAATCGACTAACCGTCGATTACTGGTCACGATTAGTCGATTACAAAAAATGATAGTAGCGACAGCCCTACCTAACAGGATTTATTGACCGAATATAAGCCCACGTAAAAACAAGAATGCCCTTCAGTTTTGGTGTTTGAATTTGGAGTTAGCTCCCTTCCACCGTTATTCGCTGGAATTACTTTGAATTGATACCTAAAGTATCACAGTTCTGAATATTATCCCATAGCCCCTTGGGACGGAGAGGGAGGGGGGGGGGGGGGTTGCCAGACGTTAGGTTGACTTTTTTCTTGTACCACTATTTTTCCACCCGTCCCCATGACTTTTTGGCTTTTTACCATCGAGATGTAGACACCTACCCCCAAAGACAATTTATTTGCAGGATTTGTTTCTGACATCTCAAAGACAACTGGACTATGAGTCCTGCTTTCACTTTTTGATGGTACCAATTCTTTAAGACCAAATTAAATTTACTCAATGCAAATAGCAACATGTGTTACAGAAGGATATGTGGAGAAAAAATATTATACGCTTAACGGTAGCCTCCTGGTGGCCCAGTTTATTTTAATTTCATAGTCAAGTGGTGTTGAATGGTGACAATTTCTTAACCGTTTGGTTGTTAACGAGTTCATTTCCCACCATATCATAATTGACAATTATCAATCAGGAAAGATGATTACCTTGGGGGCGCGGTGGCGTTGCGGTAACCGGTTCTCGTCAGATCACCGAAGTTAGGCAACGTCGAGCCCAATTAGTCCTCGGATGGGTGACCGTCTGAGCGATCGATAGGGACTCCCGCGATGTGTGCTTGGGCAAGGTACTTAACCCCGATTGTCCACATGGAAGCACGATGACGCCGTGTACTAAGGCGTACTGCACGTCGATAGTGCGCATGTCTTGAACCAATCTAACCCTGCCTGTGCTGCATGGTGGAGTTACGATGTTGGGAAGCTGGCAGCTGCTCGTCGTTGCTCGGTTGTTCTGGGTTCCTCCACCCGTAAAAACTTTCACGGTCATGATTAGCCATTGTGCATAAGTATGTGACCTTAAACACCAATATTTGGGGGCGCGGTGGCTCAGTTGGTAGAGGTGCAGGCTGCAAGCCGAGAGGTCCTCGGTTCGAATCCCACCTGCGGCAACCGCGTTGTGTCCTTGGGCAAGACACTTCACTCCGATTGCCTACATGGGGGCACGATGACGCTGTGTACTGAGGCGTACTGCACGTCGATGGTGCGCATGTCTTCAACCAATCTAACCCTGCCTGTGCTGCGGTGCAGAGTTCAGAGTTACGATGTTGGAGAGCTGACGGCTGCTCGTCGTTGCTCGGTGGTTCTCTCCGGGTACTCCGGCTTCCTCCACCCGTAAAACTGTCACGGTCACGATTAGCCATTGTGCATAAATATGTGACCTTAAACATCAATAAATAAATAAATAAATAAACACCAATAAATAAATAGATAAATAAATAAATAAATAAATAAATAACGACCCATCCTTTATATATTCATGGAAAAAGCATTTATGTCAGATGTGCTGTCGATGTGTCTTTGTGTTAACTATTAAACACAAAGGCACACCACAGATGTTAAGAACAGTTTGAACCATCCTATATGAACCTTCGATCATAAATATTCTCTTGTTCATATAGGATCAGAGATTATCTCTCGTGGGTCCTTTTATGTTATGTTTTTGTTTCTTTTTACTGATTTTATGGGGTTTTGCCTCTTTTTCTTGTCAATATAACAATAACATATAACAATAACATGACTTTGGGGGCCTTGTGGTTTATTGACGGCCCAACAGGTGTGAATAATAGTCCGACAGCTTATAAAAGGCTCGAGACGAGGTCGAGGATCGTTAATAAGCCGAAGGGCTGTTATTCTGCCTGTCCACCTGCCCGCCTGACCGCCCGCCTGCCCTAACCCACTGTTAGTTTAGGTCATTTAAACAATTAAGAATGTTCTCTTGGACAGAACCAATGTAAATTCCTGCAACATCCGACCCGGAACATGAAAAATATCTTTTTTAAAATGCATGCAAGAATTTTCCTCTCCGTTATTGGTACCTACCCTCTCGACATGACTCATTGAAACCAATTTCTCATCACAAGTATTAACAATAAACAACAGATATGATCAAATAGATTTGAAAAATGGCTTAACCCTTTACCTAACATGAAAAGCAGATTACACTTGCAAAAAAAAATTATTGAATAACTATTTTTTTTCATTTTTTATCTCAAAAACATAGGTTATGACCTCTCGTTGGAACGAGCTCGATGAGCTCGTTCCAACGAGGGGTCATAACCTATGTTTTGAGACAAAAATTGAAAAAAATGAAAATTAATTGGCGATTTTTTAGAATAGCGCTAACCCAGTTTTGGCCGTTACGTTGGGTAAAGGGTTAATAAAAATGTGTTCTCGTGCCTCAGGTACCCAGCCACGCCCAACGTAACCTCTAGCACGCCACCCACCCACCCACCCACCCACCTTCCTCCCTCCGATAAGCGGCCATTATAACAAAAACGTGAATACAAATATGATCGTATCACTTAAAATTGGATATTCAAATATACTGAGTCAAAAAAGAAAGTATAATAGAAACAAATGTGAAAAAAATAGCATAAAGGATTAAATATAATAGTTCTAATGTTGTATGTTTGTGGACAAGAAGTCGTGCAAAGAGTTTAATGACATGTTGCTGTTGTCCACCCAACCGCATACAATTTTGCTGCGGCTTTCAAAATTGCACGTGCTACCCGAGAATGTCAAATTGAATGGGTGACCGACGATTTTCTTTATGTTATATTTTGCGAGAGAGCCTGGGTTATTGAGAAAACACGCTAGTAAAGTTTTGTCTTCCGACATTTTAAAAAATGCCAAGGTTAACCGAAAATCAGAGGTTGCGTACCATTGGTATGCAGGAGGCTGAGATATCTCCAGATGAGCTCGGTGCTGAGTTCGGAGTCACTGTGGCCACTATTTACAGTCTCATTAGAAAACATAGAACCACTGGATCTACTGCCGACCGACCGCGTTCAGGTCGACCAAGAGTTACGACCCCTGCACAAGATCGACACATCAGGTCGTCTCACTTGCGGGATGGCTTCCTTCCGGCGGCGAGGACAGCAGCAATTACTCCTCGTAAAACTAACAATAGAATCAGTGCACAAACTGTCCGCAACAGACTCGCTGAACACGGCATCTGAAGTAGGCGTCCATTCCACGGACCGATCCTTACCCAACGTCATCGTATCGTCAGAATGGAATGGATATGTTAGCGTGTTCGATGGACTCACGATTTTATCTACGGCGCGCTAAAGGTAGGACAAGAGTGTATCGGCTACGGCGAGAACAGTTTTCTGATGCTTGCGTGCGGGAGTGCGAATTTCGGCGGGGGTTGTGTAATGGTTTGGGCAGTAATTTCCTTACACCATCGAACGCAGTTGATCTTCATCGATAGTAATCGGAATGGACAGCGATATTGGGACTAAATTCTGAACGCTGTTGTTGTCCCGTTGTTCAACGTTAACGTCGGACTCACAAAAACCTAACATAAAGTACAGTCCTTCACAACATTTTCTCACCAGAAAACGAGAGGGCGGGGGAGGTCGTGCAACAAATGAGCGAAAACTTTCAACATTAAGTGAACTACTGTCCTTGAAGCCATTTTATCTGGGAATTTCCAACAAAAATACACAAATAGATAACTACATTTTTAGGCCCAGAAAATATTCAGAGCATCTCCTTTTTCTTCCAGAGTATTCAGCATTGATGTAAAAAAACTAATAAAATGCTTTAACAGTTTTCTCAAACAATAAGATATTTTTTCTAGGAGCCTTATTTTCGAATATTACATCATATCTGGTTGCAACATTTCAAGGCAGATACCAAATATTTAGTTTTGTGATACCAATTAGACACACCAATGGCTACCATAAATAACAATTTAAACATACCACAAGAACAGACATGTTTTAGGACAATCTAGACAAAATTTAAAATGACTAATAACAAGGGTTGCACGGTATTCGAAATTGAATACCGGTATCGGTGTTAAAAAATATCGCGATATACCGATATATCGTGTATGTTACCTGAACATACGTACCATAATCGGAACTTGAGCGATCACAGTCGGAACGAGAATCAGTGTGCCTTCACGATGCGGTTCAAATAATCTTTACCCAAAGCTGACGATATAATAATTTATTATTTTAAATACTAGTTTATCGAATTTTTCAAACATGTGACCACTCATTGGAACGAGCTCGGCGAGCTCGTTCCAATGAGGGCTCACGTGATATTGTTTTGGTGAAGATTTTTGAGAATTTTTTTTTTTTTTTCAACTGCACAATTTGTATATAACGCGGGCGGTTGTGTCGATTCGTTTCGTAAAGGGATACTATTATTCATTCGGGACTACAGTTAAAAAACTCAAAATATCTTGAAAATTAAATTTTGTGTAAAAAATTTAAAAAATTATGATGATTGCAGTTACATCGATATTCAATCGATACTTTTTTAATTCCGGAATATATCGGTTTATCGATAAACCATGCAGCCCTATTAATAACTTAATGTTAAAGTAAGCTGTAATTAAAATTAGATTGAATTCGTTAATTACTTAATCTGTTGCACTTGCATGGTGAATAACTAATTTGAATACCGGATTAAGGCATCGAGTTACACGTGCGAAAATGTTCTAAAACTTTTAAGTGCTTTTCAGAAAAATAAAAAATAAAATGTCACTCAATTCAGCCTAGTGATATTTATAACACCAACTGGCGGTTCGCTTCAAGTCGACTAACTGAAAGAGAATCTGTGAGAAATATTTCCTTTAAATGGGGAGAAATTTTACTGATATATGCGTTGATAAAATATTATAATTGGTACCACATCACTCTTATCCTTGGGTTTTGATTATTGTTGGGTTTTTCAATTCAATTTACAAAAGTCATGTTAACAACCCACTTCACACTAATGTCAAAAATTAAATTTCAGGCAGAAATTTTTTCCCATAATGCACCAAGGAATTTACCCAGTTCAATCTTTTTTGGATAGAACTCAGCGAGCTCCAGAACTCACCGAGCTATGTCAAATAAATTTGAATTTGTTAAATTCTCAGTTGCATGATGGGTTAAATTTGTTGTTGAAATTTTGGTATTTTGACATCATTGTACGTGTGTGTGTGTGTGTGGGGGGGGGGGGGGGGGGGGGGTAATGCTGACCATCAATTGGATAAGGAATTATTTTCTGCAATGTGTGTTGGTTGGAGACAGTTTGTAACTCAAGGCACTTCAAACGCGGCATTGATCAGTTGTTTTTCCTATTTTGGAAAAATATATATTTTTTGTAATTAGTTTCACGTCTTGCAGATGTCCACTCACGACACACTCCAAAACAGCCATTGGGTGTCAGTCTAGATTGAAAATCATTGGTACAATGCAAGTGCACTGGCAAAAGCCTCCCTTTAATATTTGTTAAATTCTGGGAACAAGCTACCAATACGTCATCGCAATTTTTACGGCGAATATGTGCTATGTACACATTGTGTTTGTGGAGAATCTCTTATCGCGACGAGACTTTTTTTCGGCGTACAGTTAAAACATGAGAGGACTTCTAGTTGTTACTGGCGTATAGCTACGAGCCTCGCTTGCGTGACGAGTAGCTATACCTTCTTATTACTTTCCAAAGTGTGATTTACTGGGATTTCCCGGTTTGATCATAAACGATAATTTCACAAGTGCACTATGACATCAACAATTGGGTCATGTATCCATGTGCGCAAACGAAGACGCTTTGCCGTGGATGTAATGGGGACTTCATTGTTTTTTGTTTTTGTAACCTTTTTCCTAATATGAAAAGCAGACGACACTTGCAAAAAGAATTCTTGAATAGCTATTATTTTCATTTTTTGTCTCAAAAACATAGGTTATGACCCATCATTGGAACGAGCTCGACAAGCTCGTTCCAATGAGGGGTCATAACCTATGTTTTAGAGACAAAAAATTAAAAAATAATGAAAATTAATTGGCGATTTTTGAGAATAGCACTGGCCGTTACGTTAGTTAACGGGTTAAATGATATAATTATCGTTAATAATGAAAAGTAATAAACAGAGTAATCGCTTGACTTGACTGGTTACGTGAAATAATTCATTCGAGACGAGGCACTATATTGTAAAACACTTGTGCGCATTCGCGCACTCGTGTTTGTACAACGTCCCTCACCTCTCATGAATTATTTCAAAGATTCTGAACATGCACAATGAGAACCTAAACCTGTTATCTACCATTCAGTCAACAAAAGCCATAACCATGACTTCTCGAAAATAGTCGTTAAAAACATAAAACGCCTCACTCAAGTCTTCAGAACAATGGGACTACGCTTTCAATTCTCTCCATCCAACGCACGCGAGGAAATTCCTTCAGCTTTGGCTGTCACGATTTTTCAAATCAGGAATCCATTAATCGTCGCAAATAATCGATAATAATCGATTAATCGTACCTAGATGCCCCCCCCCCCCTCTCTTTGAAGTCGTTAAAAATGAAGTTCACGCCAGTTGACCAACCTCAAGTAAACAACGAAGACGATGAAGTTCGAAACTGGCGACCTGTCTTGATTTTTACACTGACGGTTCAAAAGTTCAGAATATCAAAGCTAAGAATGTACCTAAAAGATAAATGCTTCTAACGGCTTCTTGGAGTTTAACGTCGACGTTCTTGACCTTTTACCTTTAGAAACAATTTTCTTTTCATCCATTTTTTTTTTAATTATTAAACGTCTAAAACTGGGTACACATTACCGATTCTTCGACAACGAAGAATACTAATCGATTTCCGCGTGACCGATCGACAATCGATTAATCGTGACAGCCCTACCTTCAGCATCTGTCAACATGAATGAAAATGTATATGGTGATAAAAGAAAATCAAACTGATCTCAAATGTGCTTTTTGTCATTGGCAATGATATTTCAAACCATATTAAACCTTTACCCAACGCATTATCCACATCCGCCCGCGTAATATGCAAATTCAGCAGCTGAAAAAAATATTATTTTTCAAAAAAATCTCTACAAAACCATGTCATTTATCCCCTCTTTGGAACGAGCTCGTTGAACCCCGTTCCACTGAACGGTAACACGATATGGTTTTGGTAAAAAAAAAATTTAAATTTGAAAAAATGACATTTAAAATAATAAATTTTGATATCGTCTGCGTTGGTTAAAGGGTTAAATTCAATCCATAAGGCCACCCATGGATTAGGTGGGTGGTTTACGAAAACAGGCAGGAAGTGTGTTTTGTAGTACGCTAGGATCGTTTTAAATACAAAATGTCACTTCATTGAAAATTATTTAATGCGTGCAAACCACGTTGAGACTGATGTCACTTTTTAAACTCACTGACACTTTCAGCCACCGCAATTCGTCTTCATTTTGTTTAGTTTCGGAGTAATTCCGCGGGTTGTTTTTGTGATGGCTCGTGTAATTCCATGCAGAATGGAATACATGTTGAGGAAGCATAGTATGTTGCAGCATTGTCAGCTTTTGACGGGAAAGACTTGTGATTGTCAGTACCACTGAAATAGTTCCTCAGCAGCGCGTGCGTTCCTTTCCGGCGTCATCGTGTAACTTGTGTTGTTAATTCAATAACGACACAAAATCTTTTATCGCCGATTTTTTTATCACTACTGATATTGCTGTTAGAGATTTCATTTTGGGGTAAATGGTGGATAACAACTGTTACTGTTTGAAGTTTAATGATACAATACACTAACGAAAGAGCGTACATATGAAGTTCAGTAGGCGGCTTTCAGAACAGACACATTTACCATTCAGTTCTTTGATTTCTACTTTGCGTTATGGCTTCGTCCGTACTGATAAGTGACATGTCTGGGAAGCTCACATTCTCAATTTTAACTTATTAATATCGTTAGCCCCACAAAGTAGATATTCCGTTTCTCATGCCAGTCTTGTTAAATTGCATGTGGGAGGATGGTTTTTATCTTTATAAATTTATTTGATTTGAAATAAATATGGTTTAAACAGAACTGGTTCCATCTCAGGGAAAAAGATTAGAACCAATTTTGGTTCTAAAGAGAACCTATATTTTTTGCAGTGTAACTCCTATACAGTTCGTGGTAGTCTTACCATCGCTATCCACCTTGCTTTGAACAATTTATTCTTTGATTAGCCTGTATTGTAGACACCATTACTATGGTTTTCTACCACCCTTGTACTATTACTTTGCTCCAACGAGTGACTCCGCACAGTGGCGGCATCAGAGTTACAAAAGTGAGGGGGGTACAGTTGGGGATTGTGCAGCGCCGAGCTGGGTGGGTTTCGGGGGGTGGGGGTGGGGGGGGGAGTTCTCTCCCTAAGTTGAGAAAATTTTTAACTGTTTTGCAACAAAATCATGCAAATATGGATATCATTGGAACCGGCTGAACAAGCCGGTTCCAATGATATTCATATTTACATGATTTCATTGAGTTATACCTTTGAAATTTCTTCTAAAATTTTAAATTTTATTTATTTTTTAAAATTGCTGTAGGCTGAATTCCAAACGGATGCCTTGCACGCTCTCGATTCTAGCATTCGTCGAATACTCTTAAGCACTATGTTTCCATCCGTTCAAACGCGGCACGCCTTGTTGCAATTTGGTCCCTCGACTCTTGTTTGTTGTTTGGAGTTAGCGTGTGTGTGTGTGGGGGGGGGGGGGGGTACGGGGTAGGGGGGGGGGCAAACATAATTTCAAAACTTCTCTGATTTAGTGTACTTGGGAATATGGGATTAAGCATACCGACCATTACACCGCAATGTTCAATACAACAAAAATTAAAATGATAGTATTTTTTTACTTCACTTGGCGAGAAAAAAGTGGAGGGGTAAGTACCCCCCACATACCCCTCCATGGCGCCGCCACCGACTCCGCATACTGCTCTACGACACATTTCGGTATTTGGGGATACATATGACATGGTGATGTACTATTTGAGGTTACCTTTTTTGGGGATACCTTTTGGAGAACATCTATCTGAAGATAGCTATGGCTCCAAAACCCATCCAGTACCGGGCTTCTGGACCACCCCACACCCTTCATGACTGCAAGTCCACTACTTGTTCAAAGTCACCACCATCTGTCCTATGATCAGCCGATATTGTATTCACGCAATACTATAGTCATCTACCAGTCTTGTATGAATGTACCACCACTATTGACTTGTACTATTACTTGCACTATTACTAACGGTCCCTGGAGCTGAGGGGGAAAATTGGTAAACACAGTGAAAAGGAGTGCCAGATGTGTAACGTGGACGTGGTGGAGACCCTGGAACACTTTCTTATAGAATGCCCAAAATACCAGTCTTTTTAAAAGAACAAGATTCACGGGGAGTATAATGGGGAAGTGGGATGGTAGAATGAAGGACATGTGGTTAGGGGGCGACTCAAAGGAGAGGGTTAATATACTAATCGGAGAGATTGGGAAGAATGGGGCAAGGGATGTCATCAAGCAGTTCGTCTCCGAGTGTTGGGAGGAGAGAAGAAGCGCGGGAATAGGGGGAGGCAGTTGGTAGAACATGGGTAACCAAGGCCTTCTCATACGAGAACCGCGACAAATCAGCGGCCGGCCGAAGTGTTATTATTATTATTATTACCACTATTCTGCCCTGTGCTGGGGTGTCTCACCACTACTGACTTGTGGCACTACTACGTCCGTTAGTACATTAGTGCCACTTTGGCCCCGCACTTTTTGCTGATATCAATGTGTTTTATACACGAGATACAGTCGTAATGCTGTTGAGCTTCCACGACAATGCATGGCAGTAACAACAGGTGAAAGGTAAGTTAAAACTTCCAGACATATACTAAAATGTGGTGTACAGTTTATCTTCAGTATTCTCGGGTTGAGGACCTCTTCGCATTGTCTCACCCCACACGTGAATATTAACATGTGAGTAGAACGTTTAAAACAAGTATGTCCACCCGCTGTTACTAAAGTAGTAATGATAGTATTATTTATTTATTTATTTATTGGTCACATATTTCTGCACAATGGCTAATCATGACCACGACAGTTTTACGGGTATATGCTCGGTGGTTCTCTCCTGGTACTCCGGCTTCCACTATAGTTGAAGCCGGAGTACCAGGAGAGAACCACCGAGCAACAGCGAGCAACTAACTCCACACAAGCAGGGTTAGCATTCGTTGAAGACAGGTGCACAATCGACGTGCAGTGCGCCTTAGTACACAACGACACTGTTCCCCCACTTGGGAAATGGGGGTGAAGTGTCTTGCACAATGGCATAACGCGGTTGCCGCAGGTGGGATTCGAACCGAGGACCTCTCAGCTTGCAGCCTGCACCTCTACCAACTGAGCCCCCGCGCCCCTCACAGCAACGATGGTACAAGTTGTTCTAAACGTTCCACCAACTCTTTAATTTGGTGGACGATTTTTATGCACCCGGATATATATAGTCGCCGTTTGTTAAAGGTCCGCCCCTCCGTTTATCCGCGCCATCCGTCCGTCCGTCCGAAGCGATACCTCAGCAGTGTTTGGATAGATTTCAATGAAATTTGTTATGAGAGATCCTTGTGACAAGCCGCTTCAGCATATGTTAGTAAAAGGTTGCCCGCATAATTTTCTTCAGAATTATGGTCCTCAACTTGTCAATTATTCATGAATGATTTCAGTACGAAGCAATATCTTTCCAGTGCGGGGTTGGATTTCAATGAAATTTGGTATGAGGGTTCCTTGTGAAAAGCCGCTTCTGAACTTGTTATAAAAAAGTTGCCCGCATATTCTTCTCCAGGGTCACGGTCCTCACTTTGTCAAGTTTTTCTGTTTTTTTTTCGGTCTGTACACTGTAGCAATATCTCAGCAGTGAGTGGATGGAAATGAATGAAATTTGGTAAGAGGGATCTTTGTGACAAGCCGCTCCTGCGCATGTTATAGAAAGGCCGTTTTGTCACCGCAGATTGCCTTGCGAGGTGACCGTCCGTGTAGAGTCGTTACTTGTGAGGTTGGGGGATAAAACCGTTAGTACATCAACTACTTGTGAGGTTTTTTCAACTTGTGAGGTGCGAAAAACCCACTTGTGAGTTGCGCAATTTTCCCCATACCTAACACTAAAATAACCTACCTCACAAGTACATCTGCGGTAGAACGTCCGTCCGTCCGTCCGTCCGTCCGTCCGTGTCCGTCCGTCCGTCCGTCCGTCCGTCCGTCCGTCCGGGCCACCGCAGATGGCCTTGAGAGGTGACCGTCCGTATACAGTCGTTACTTGTGAGGTTGGGGGATAAAACCGTTAGTACACCAACCACTTGTGAGGTTTTTTTTTAACTTGTGAGGTGCGAAAAACCCACTTGTGAGTTGCGCTATTTCCCCATACCTAACACTAAAATCACCTCACAAGTACATCTGCGGTAGAACGTCCGTCCGTCCGCAGCGATATCCAGCAGTGAGTGGAATGGATTTCAGTGGAATTTGGTATGAGTGATCATTATGACAAGCCACTCCTGCACATGTTATAAAAAAAGGTTTTCACCAGTGTTACGGTCTTTGCATTTCAAAGTCATGTGCCAAATGATTTCCCATAGCGGGGGACCAAAACTTTTACGAATCTGCTTGTTAACTGAGCCGACTGTCGGGGAGCATCCATCAGTTTTACTGACTTTCTTGCTGTTAATTCACGCTGAAACTTACCCGCACACTTCATCGCCACATATATTACAAAAAATTCGTAAGTAATGTTCAGCCCCCGCCCACCCCCCCACCCCCACCTTCAGAATCTTTCTCCAGTTTCAGGATCCTCAAGCTTATTTGATTTTTTTTTTATTATTTAGTCTATGATAGTGTGTGGTGAACTATATTGCTGAAAGGGGCTCTTTCCAGCAGTATGCAGCATCACAACCTTGTCGAAGTACACGAAGGCATCGTCATCTTAAAACCAATGTTAGTTCTGGGGAACTTAGTAAAAGAATGCCGATGCCATACCTAGTTAACAGTCTCTCTATATTCACAAGGTGTCTCAACTCGTAGTCGAATGAAATATCGGCCTCCATGTGTCTCTTGGAGCGAAAGACATGCGAACGCACGTACGTTAGCCCAGTTTTTACAGTCCCTTTTCAAGAGGTGACGTTTGCCATAACCAGACATCTATCAATACCATCCAAGTGTTCTAATGTTAACGTTAATGTTAACGATTGGAAAATATGACCCACAGTCGTTATTCATCGCGATTTGTCGGCTTTGGTTGTCTCTCGCCATCTTTAGCTCAGTAATTCCGAATCCTTGTAGACGACCCGTGAAATTGTTACTACACGATCGCGAGACTGATAGTCCTACCTCTGTTTTACTTCAAGATACACGACCAAAGGGGTTATAGACACAAAACACTGGCACGCGGCCCTAACAGAGTGTGACTGATAAACAAATGAAGACATTAGTAGGCGCGACTTTATCGCAACCGTGTATCCATGGGGTTATGTTTATTCTCCAATTTAAGTACTTTTAGCTCCGCGTTGATTTCGAATTTATATCTCTAGGAGTACTTTGTTACACAATTACAACATCTATTATTCTTTTCATTAAGACGTTTACTGCATACTTGATCGTTCTCTATAAATCACGCGGTCTTAAAATGTATTTTGGTAATTTTCGTTAAGTGTTTGAGTGAGATAACATTCCCAGGAAGTAATTTATTAGATGGTAACAGCTTCACAAGGTTTCTTTCTTTTGAGGAAAAATAATTAACCATTCTCTCAAAGGCGTACTGAAAAGCAAAATCCGCCGGGCAAAATTTCCGCGTCTTGAGTGACGCACCGTGTTTCAGGCCCATTCGTTGGGAGGGTGAGGTGGGGGTCTAGTCCTAAAAGACTTGTGCTTCACATGTAGGTGCATTCATGTATACAGTACCAGCTGAAATAAATAGAGAAATACTACAAGCAAATGTCCATCTCATTTTTCTCTCTTAATAATTCCACACCTTGGTATCATTTCTTGGGAAGCTCTCTCTGAGAGCTTCCCAAGAGATGATGTCAAGGCTCGGAACATAGACCAAGAAAAATAGCGCAGAAATTATCCCACAACTTATTATCGCTGTTACTCTAGGTCTAGAATACGAGAAATTCTCCAAGTTGATTTCAAAGTTAATATACTACTCAAAGTTTGCGAAGCACCAAATATTTAACACATCATTGTGAAATTTGCTTGTGACATATTTGCGATATTTTTGGGGGATATGATTGAGGAATGTATTGAAATGGTCCCCAGTGTTTACATTAGCTCTCTTTACAGGAAGACTTTTCGCGACAGTCATGGAAAACATGTACCCCTTGATTTTCATGTTTTCGTGTACTGTCTACATGTACATGACATGTGTAGGGTATTCAGTCTTCATTTCAACACAAACCCTTCTGATTTAATAATTGAATATGGCAAATACAAATGTAAGAAGACATTTGTCTGAAGCAGAAATGCGGCGGGCTGGTGGAGCACGGGGCTACCCATCGTCAGGTTGGTGAAGCCCTTGGTGTGCTCCATACGCTGATCACCAGAGCCTGGGCAAGATTTAGACAGTATGGCACACCAGTAAGACGTCATGGTGGTGGCAGAGACATGGCAACATCTGGAGCTGAAGACCGGTTTTTGATCATTCAGACCCGCAGTAACCTCTTTGCCACAGCAACCCAGCTTCGCAGTGTCCTTCGGAATGCATCCGGGGTAAATGTTTCGACGCAGACTTTCCGGGCAAGGTTGCACGAAGGTGGTCTCTCATCGAGAAGACCATGTATTCGCATTCCGGTGTCCCAGAACCACCAACAGGCACGATATGAATATGCAATGGACCACGTTGGATGGACCAGAGAAGATGGGCGACCTGTCCTTCTTACAGATGAGTCAAGGTACTGCCTAGACCACACAGATAGGCGGTCTAGGGAATGGAGAAGACCAGGAGAGCGATTCCATGCAGCCAACATTGCTGAGCATGACCGCTATGGTGGAGGGTCAGCCATGGTCTGGGGTGGCATCAGCAGGGATGGACGTACAGAGTTATGTGTCCTTGAACGTGGGACATTGACTGCTCAGCGGTATATTGATGAGATCCTGGATGTCCACGTCAGATTATATGCGGGTGCAGTGGGTGATAGATTCATTATGATGGACGATAATGCCCATCCTCATGTTTCTCATGCTGTCGGGGAGTACCGACAGAGGGAGGGGATTGAGCGTATGGTCTGGCCAGCAAGATCCCCTGACCTCAGTCCAATCGAACATGTCTGGAATGAGTTGCAGCTTGACATTTCAGCCCGTCCAGTCCAGCCAAGAAGTGTCCAGGAGCTTGGTACCAGGCTGGTCCTAAAATGGAGCAACATCCCACAAAGGACCACTAGGAACATGACTGGGAGCATGAGAAGACGTTGCCAAGCTGTAATTAACAGTAATGGGTCTCATACTCGATATTGAAGCCATACCAGTTCGCTCCGTCAACTTTTTGGCAATTGAAAAATTTCTTCTTTCCCCTGTAATATCCTGTTTTCATGGTTATCGTATTCAAAAGCTAAAAAATATTGTCAAACACAAATAAAATCTTAATTTCTGTACTTAAATCATTAAAGATATAATTAAATAAAAAAATATATACGCTTTTCATTACAATATTTCAACTAAAATTTAAAACAGGTAGTTGGATATACTTGGTGCTTAGCAAACTTTGAGTAGTATACATGTACATATTGAAGTCCAGAGTTGATATAGACAGAACTTCCATAATGCCTGATTTCCTCAAAACAATCCCGGGTTAGCCCTTCGGAACAATACATTTCCCCCAGTCATAAGAATTTGTTTGTTAGTATGCCTGTCGGAAGCTTTCATCGCCCCATTCCTTTACGCTGGGTGTCCAGGCTTCGGTTCTGTCATGCACTTACAAGTCACAAGTAATACTAACGGAAGTGGTACAGCATGATTGGGCCTACCCTTTATGAAATGATCACATGGATGGACCCTACGTGACGGCATACGTCAAGAAGCTGGAGCATTCACGTTAGTTGTCATTATGGCCTGCGTGAGTGGCCCTCATGGTCATTCTCATAGAGCTATGTTTTGATAAGGCGCATGCGCCTGGCGTGTTGTTAGTGTCTCCGTCGTCCATATTTAGTACGAAGAATGGTGTCATATTGGTTGCTGTGGTGGCAGGTGGTTGGTACAGAGTCGTTGGTTTGTTAATATAGATGACTTTCTTTGTAAGTGTTGTCTCCCCGTGGACATAGGTTTTAGAGGATCGGAGTACTCCGATAGAGTGGAAATACCATCTATTTGAAGCATTCAGACTTTTTATTACTTTCCAAAGTGTGATTTACTGGGATTTCCGGGTTTGATTATAAACGATAACTTCACAAGTGAAATATGCAATCAACAATTGTGTCATGTATCCGTGCGCGCAAACGAAGACGCTTTGCCGTGGATGTAATGGGAACTTCATTGTTTTGGGTTTTTTTTTTACACTTTACCTGATATGAAAAGCAGACGACACTTGCAAAAAAAATTCTTGAATAGCTATTATTTTCATTTTGTGTCTCAAAAACATAGGTTATGACCCCTCATTGGAACGAGCTCGACGTGCTCGTTCCAATGAGGGGTCATAATTTATGTTTTAGAGACAAAAAATGAAAAAATAATGAAAATTAATTGGCGATTTTTGAGAATAGCGCTGACCGTTACGTTAGGTAAAGGGTTAAATAATATAATTAGCGTTAATAATGAAAAGTAATAAACAGAGTAATCGCTTGACATAGAGAATAATCGCTTGACTAGACTGGTTACGTGAAATAATTCATTCAGGCGAGGGACTATATTGCGCCCTCGTGTTTGTACAACGTCCCTCACCTCTCATGAATTATTTCACGTAACCAGTCCAGTCAAGCGATTATTCTCTATGTCTATCCCTATTGTTGATTATCACTTCCATTAATGCAACACAACGTCACAATAATAGTACTGCTGTCACAACCTTCTATCATTATGTGTTAACGTCACTACTACTACACTATCATCAAAAAGTGTTATAGCTCTCATCTACTCTCATTACTACTGCTTGTTTCAGTCTTCACTAACAGCTATACACCTCTCTATCTAGGGGGCGCGGCTGCTCAGTAGGTAGAGGTACAGGCTGCAAGCCGAGAGGTCCTCGGTTCGAATCCCACCTGCGGCAACAGCGCTGTGTCCTTGGGCTAGACACTTCACCCCCATTGCCCTCGCGGGGGCACGGTAACGTTGTGTACTAAGACGTACTGCACGTCGATAGTGCACTTGTCTTCAACCAATGGTTACCCTGCTTGTGTGGAGTTAGTATGTTGGGGAGCTGACAGTTGCTCGCCGTTGTTCGGTGGTTCTCTCCGTGTACTCCGGCTTCCTCCACCCGTAAAACTGTCGAGGTCATGATTAGTCATTGTGCAGAAATATGTGACCTTAAACACCAATAAATAAATAAATACCTCTCTATCTACTCGTTTTACTACAACTGTTAACAGTTTCTACCAAAGCTAACACTGTCCAACGATCGACTTCACCCAAGGATGGCTTCTACCACTAGGCTACAGCTATTACAGTACGTGGAGAGTGTATTATCGTTAAATCACCCGCAGAGTGGAGATTTCACCCAAGCAATAATTGCAAACTTGTTGAAAAGCAGAATCTGTGCAAGCAAAGTTTCAGCCAATGGACTTCCGGTTTAAAACCGGAGGTCCTTTGGTTAAAACATTGCTTGTGTTTTTTGTCGATATGTACACAATTTGAAAGTTATAGCTTGGGCGATAACTCCACTCCGCGGGTGATTTAGTTACAATCCACTCTCCATGTACTGTAGCTGTCGCCATTGCCCCAACTGTGAATAAAGCTATCTTCTCCCAGTAGTGTTACCACAAATATGGCGCTTGCTTCTTTCTCAACTATGACCACCCCAGCCACTGTTCTAGTAACTACTACTGCTTCGGGTCTCGGTTCGATTCACTGTAAGTCCTATACCTGAGGGTATTACTAATACTACTAATCCTGAAATTAATTGTGAGTAGTGCCCCCCCCCCCCCCCCTCCTCCTCAAGCTTTCAGGTCATCAGTAAGTCCTGTAAGGAACTTGTCTTTGTTATGAGCTGTTTGCTTACCCACTTTGTGTGGAGTTTTCGCGCGGACTACCGTTGGTAAAATTTGATGTTCCCTTTGTTTTCGTTTACTTTCGAACTACAGTTACAGATATTTCAGTAAAAAAAAGCATGTATCCAGTGGCGTACTTGAGGTATGGTAGGTATGATACGTGACATTTGCGCCACTTGAAAGGGGATATACAGTACGTGGAGAGTGTATTATCACTAAATCACCCGCACAGTGGAGATTCCACCCAAGCAATAATTGCAAATTTGTTGCAGAGCCTAATCAGCACAAGCACAGTTTCAGCCAAAGGACCTCCGGGTTAAACCCGGAGGTCCATTGGCTGAAACATTGCTTGTGGTTTCTGTCGATATGTACAAATTTGAAAGTTATAGCTTGGGTGATAACTCCACTCCGCGGATGATTTAGTTACAATCCACTCTCCACGTACTGTATGAGTAGTTTCTATTAAAGTCGGACAAGCCACCGTCGATGAGTGAAGAAAGAATTTTCTTCAGATGTATGATCTGTCTTTGACTATCATGGGTGAAAAGCATTACGATGGCCGGATTGTTAAAGCACTTATATAAATTATTAGATAAAAATACAGATCTGGGAACAGCATGACCACATGCCTTGTAGTACCTCTGTTCAGCCTCAGTGCTAGGAGGCAGTAAAACCATTCTCCTGCGCAAAGTAGGGAGGTTGTGTTACCTTCAGACTTCTCCGTTTTACTACACTAGTCATGCTTGTTAAGTCTCAACGGACTCCCCGCCAATATTAACATCAACAACTAATGCGCGATCTCACCGAAGCGAGATCGCACTTTAGTTGTAGCTGTTTATTTGGGTGGAAATTCTTTTAAGATGGCAATAACATACCGTTCAATTTATATATGTATGCGATAGGTGCTATTTTCCGTGTATGTATATCACTTTATTAGTACCAAAATGTTAAAACACTTTGTGGAACTGCGCGGAGTAATCACAAACTACTGCTATAACGAGTCTTTATTTGTAACATTTTGTAAACAAACATGTCTAACAGTAATGATAATGTCGGTCAAATAATGTCTCGATTGAGAAACATTTATTGCGTTGATTCAAAGAAAACGAATGCGCTTGGCGTGTCCAATAGCTATGGACCGGAGTATTTTATTTGGTCGGAAAAACGACCCCTTCGGAGTCGGTTTCTTTTTGGCCAACTGAAGTATTTCATCCAGCTGAATTTAAAAATAGGCGATGGATTTGTTTAGGACTAGACTTGTTCCCGTAAGATTCGCTAAATAACTCATCTTTTTATATATATACAGTTAAAACTAGAAGTCCTGTTATGAAATGCGCACACATAGCACGTCGATCTGCGCGTTAATATACGCGTTATGGCCATGATAAAGCTATAAAATCCTGTACATATGGCCTGTGCACAAGCAATGTTTTAGCCAATGGACCTCCGGGTAACCCGGAGGTCCATTGGCAGAAACATTACCTAAGTTTGCTATAAGTAACCAGAAGAACCTGTCGTGCTTTGGATGCCATTCGATATGGTAATTGCGCGCAATTAAGCCTAGATAAACGCACAGTTCGTGACAGGGCTTCTAGTTTTAACTGTATATATGTAGATAAATTGGTTGTCGTGAACTATCCTTTTAATGCCTAACCATTGACACCTTCCAGAGACCAGCTTAAATCAAAAGGATGGCTCGGATATGATTGTGAGATAAACGATCACACTTGGGGTCAGTGCCTACTTGTCTCTCACTGGGGTTATATCTCCCTTAAAATACAAGTAACAGGCGTATCACTTACACAACACAACAAATATGAACCATATAACACTGTGGCCTATCCAAACTCCTATACTTTAATGCGCCACGGACTTGTCAAGATTGTGGTCTTTCTGTGTGTTCGCCTAATGGGTGTTTGTAAATGATTATCTTTTGAGGAGGTAGATGCAGGGGTGTCGTGAAGATGATCGATTGTGTGTGTGTGTGGTGTATACCTGATTTGGTCCGACTGCGACGATTCTTATCCCGGCTTATCCCGATTCCTATTCCGCATTCATCATAAAGTCATGTCTTCGTCGAATGCATGTCTTGACGGTGTATTTGGAATAACAGTCAGACGGGATTATAATTAAAAATTACTGTTCTTAGAGCTTTATTTGTGGATAAATATATGTAGTAATCGTGACGCATGAGGCTTACGACTTATATAACGAAGAACGCACAGTACTCCAAGATGACCATGCTGGGCCTAAAAGTCTGAAATGGTTACTACAGACCCACATGTGTATGACCGACGAAATATGTGACAAAACTGCAAGTACCAACTACAGTCGCGTAAGAAAGCACATGTTTACTACCCTGAGCGAATCTCTATCTGAGCTTTCTATCCACACGAAAATATCCCAAAATGGATAGTTTATTGGGTGGTCACACCCCTACATCTCTCACCACATTCACCCCTTTATTGACGCTCCCCGAGAGGTTATTATCTACGAGGGGTTTAGCAGACGATGTTGTCTGAATCCTGGTTCGATGGTATATCTCACAGCTGTACCCCAGCCATTCGTATTTAATTGTGTGTGATTAGTCTCCGGAGAGGGTCAATGATTTTAAGTTTAACCCAGGTTTGTTCACGAAACTCTGGTTTATTTACATGTGTAAAAAATTGGCCCATGTCAACCATCCTTGAATAAAACACATGAACGCTTTTTGGAATGTTAACTGAATATATAGTTTCCAAATATTTCGACTCGAGTCGTCTAATATGTCGGAGTTAAAGTGTTAACCTTTTATCTTCCGGTAGATAGATTATTTGTTTTCTGTTTTTATTTCAGTTCCCCCGACAGCACAGTTTCTTTAACGTACTATACTGACTACTCAATCACGACGTCGATTCTGTTTTTTAAAGCAAACTTCGCTATACTCCACAATGAAGCGCCGTTCTATGGGTTAAGTCTTCTTACACTCAACTGGAATGTAGCGTTCAACGTAACATCTCTGGCTTAGCTCTCGACACTTCCACTTAGTCGCTCTTGGTTGTAACAGACAACAACAGACCTTCCCTACAGTATGTGATCAGTTTTCATGTTGTCAGGTGCCAATTTACCCAATGGTACTAAAAAGTTTGATTTGGTGCCAACAAATCTTCGTTGTCTCAAATTTTGACAACTCGAAGATTTCTCTCACTTGTAAAGGAAAGCCATTACGGGAGTGAAGGGTACGATCGATGTCGAAACAAAGAAACAAAATATGTTATTTCTTCTGTTGTCAACAAGGTGTTAGAAACTGTGGACAAAACTTTCAACGTTAATTGTCCGTCAGAGGAAATCGGGCATTATGTTACTTCTTTTCTTTTTTTTCTCCAATAAAACATTGCAGGTTGGCAACTTTACAAAAGGCTGCATTTAATTAGATAAATGTTTCATACCGTCGCGAGTGACTCGCGACGGTATGAAATATTTATCTAATTAAATAGTGCCTTTTGTTAAGATTCGCGGCCGGTTAACAGTATTTATTTATTTATTTTATTTATTTATTTATTTATTTATTTATTTATTTATTTATTTATTTATTTATTTATTGGCGTTTAAGGTCACATACTTATGCACAATGGCTAATCATGACCGTGGCTTTACGGGTGGAGGAAGCCGGAGTACCCGAAGTGAACCACCGAGCAACGACGAGCAGCTGCCAGCTCCCCAACATCGTAATTCCGCACTGCAGCACAGGCTGGGTTAGACTGGTTGAAGACATGCGCACCATCGACGTGCTGTACGAATTAAATAATGCCTTTTGTTAAGATTCGCGGCCGGTTAACAGTATTTATTTATTTATTTATTTATTTATTTATTTATTTATTTATTTATTTATTTATTGGCGTTTAAGGTCACATACTTATGCACAATGGCTAATCATGACCGTGGCTTTACGGGTGGAGGAAGCCGGAGTACCCGAAGTGAACCACCGAGTAACGACCAGCAGCTGCCAGCTCCCCAACATCGTAACTTCGCACTTCTTCCCTTGCCAGCAAGGTGTTAGAAAGTGTCGACAAAACTTTCAACGTAAATTGTTCGTCAGAGGTAATCGGCATTATGTTATTTCTTTTATTTGTTTTCTCCAATAAAACATTGCAGGTTGGCAACTTTACAAAAGGCTGCATTTAGTTAGATAAATGCTTCATACCGTCGCGAGTGACTCGCGACGGTATGAAGTATTTACCTAATTAAATAGTGCCTTTTGTTAAGATTCGCGGCCGGTTAACAGTATTTATTTATTTATTTGTTGGCGTTTAAGGTCACATACTTATGCACAATGGCTAATCATGACCGTGACTTTTACGGGTGGAGGAAGCCGGAGTACCCGAAGTGAACCACCGACCAACGACGAGCAACTGCCAGCTCCCCAACATCGTAACTCCGCACTGCAGCACAGGCTGGGTTAGATTGGTTGAAGACATGCGCACCATCGACGTGCAGTACGCCTTAGTACACAGCGTCATCGTGCCCGCATGTGGACAATCGGGGTTAAGTGCCTTGGCCAAGGACACAACGCGGGAGTCCAAATTAATCTGTCAGATGGTCACCCATCCGAGGATTAACCGGGCTCGATGTTGTTTAACTTCGGTGATCTGTCGAGAACCGGTTACCGCAACGCCACCGCGCTTCCGGCTTAACAGTAATTGGTCGATTAATTTGTAATTATCCAAGTGCAACAACAGATATATGTACCGACATCATTCGGTTTGGCCATTAATTGAATAAGTGGTCCAGAGATAACTTATGTGACCACTCTTTCACTTGGCGAGGATTTCGTAAGAACCTTCCTAAGTACTGTCGGATTTTTTTCCATGACCAATTGTCCATTCACGCTTGAAATAATTGCCATTTCATTTTTCAAAACGTGATCCATTAATATTTATTAGACAGCGAAATACATCTCCCCTCCTTCCATTGGCGTTTTGACAGTAAAATGTCCAGGCTGACTAAAAATGTGACACCGAATAGTTTCGGCCCAGCGTGGACACTGTGTGTGATCATGATTGATTGTACCTCACGCTTTGTCCTGTGGATACTGGCACTTCAACTTCCGTATTAGACGGCTTGACACTCAGAGTGGTTTCTGCTATGTCTTGTTACTTCTCGCAGGGAGTGAGTGACGTTTTCAAATATTTCGTCTCCAATATGTAACATTTTTGAGTGCGTTGAAGTACAAGTCTTTTTAGCTGTATTTCTAAGTTATAACTAGAAATTGTCAGATCACTATCCATCATAGGCTGAGTTTTGATTTTAATATGGTTGCTTGCATTCTGTTAATTTAGCTCTCGACCCGTGTTATTTCCATTGCGCATCTGCTGCAAATCCTAACTGGAGTAATATATATATCAGTTGGAGTTAAACTGACCATTCAGTTCTTCCGCTACTTCCAGACACGAAGACAAACTCATTTTAATATATGCAATTCTTCCCCCTTGGTGTTAGCTACGCGTGGACTATTTTTACAGTCGAGGTTACTCGAAGCTGTTCGCATATTTTCGGGTGCGAAGGTCAACAATAAATCGAGGAGATCTCGTACCCACCCACCAACTTAATGTCAACAATGAAAGCCTGGGCTGAACTGGCTACGGATGTTTAACTTTCAATTGGTTGAAACTAATTTCTACTTTCTTGGAATGGTTCTCGGGTGAACAAAACATTGCCATTTTCACGTTTAAACATTAACAACTGCTTCACCCTTGAGTCTGCACTAAAACCAGTTATGCTGTGTCGTGGAAAGACCTGTGATATAATGGGAAACAAGAATGATTAAAGCGCAATTTTCAAGTTCATGTCAAATTGCTCTATTTTACACACGTTAGGTTAAACGTATAACATCGTTGGTAAACGATTCTTTATATCGATCTAATGTATTGTTTATGTTCTGTTTGTTTGTTTGTTTGTTTTTCTTTTTTTTTTTTGGGGGGGGGAGGTGTGTTGTTGTAGGGAAGCTGTATTAATTTTATTTTGTTTAACTAAATTTATTTTAGAAGTCTTGGAACGCGTAAGCTGTTATTCATGCCGGACACACTAAAAACTAAAGTGATACAACTGACACTTTCAAGGTGTTAAACCCATTCTAAGTCTTAGGGTTTGATTTTAACACTCGAAGTACAATGCTTTAAGCACTTAGACATTACAATCGCCAGACATCTGAAACTTGAATGGATGGCACTTCCCATGTGTCTAGCATTGGTGGTTCTTCCAGAATCGTCCATAATTTGATTTGCGCTTGATGGGTACATAATTAAAAGGACACAACGCAGACGACGCGGATCAGGCTCGAGAGTTCGAGTCTGATCCGCGTCCTCTGCGTTGTTTCCTTTTAAGTGTCTGACATTACACTTGTCAAGTGGTATTATTGTAACACCTGTCGAGTTCTGGGATATCAAGTACTTCAAGTGTAGTTTTTAACACTTTAGTTTTTAGCGTGTATGTACCAAAGTGAAATAGCATAGCTTTCTGGGCCTCCAAATAATACTTCTTAATCAAGGTATGGCTGCCTATTCAGTAAGCCAAGTCATTGCTACGGTACAGCCGTCGCGGGATGGTCGTAATCCACGCGTGGTCAGCGATATCCACGCATACGTTTACTATAGGTAAAAAAAATTATCTTCAGCAAAATTTTAATTAATGAAGCACCGGGTTGTACCCGGTGCTTCATTAATTAAATTTTTGATGATTATTCCTATAATTAGTGTTTGGAATCTAATATTATTGCGTCCGTGGAAATATTGCCCACCCGTGGAAATTAGCCAGTCCACGGCGGCTGTACTTTGGAATTACTGTCCAAATACGATACTTATATTTTCAAAGCGGGTTTAAAAACAACACTACAGTGGGCATTTTGGTGTGAATAATGCAAATAATCTGTCTCTGATAAGCGTGTTGAGACAAAGACATAAAATCTTTAGATTCTCACCTAAAACGATGGTCAGAAACCGATTGCCATTATCCGCGATCTGGTCTAGAATACTCGCAATTTTCAATCGAGTATGTTATGAAAAAAAAAACCTCGTGCATTCATTTGAATAAAAATGTGGAAAACGACAAATATTTTTTCGCGCGATGTCATTCGCAGGTGCAAAAATTACTGCAAATCGGAAATGTTTTCTTCATCACTGCACAGCTCTCAAATATGCATCACGAAAAGGTACATTTGATGAATACGTACTTGGAGTTCGGAGCCTCCCGGCGCCACACATTCATTATAATTAACCCTCTTTGCTCACCTTTGTCAAAATACCGAAATTTCAAGCAGCAAATTTTTAATTTCAAGCGCAACTTGGAATTTAACCAATTCAGTCTTGTGTTACAGACCTCTATGAGCTCTGTTAAACAAGACTGCATTGGTTAAATTCCTTGTTGCATTATGGTACAAATTTGCAGGTGGGCATTTGTATATTACTTCATCAGTCTTCGGGGTTAATATAATTGGTATAATGTAATTTCGGTGCTAGTCGAAACCTGTCTCATTTCAACGCCTTGTTTCTATTTGCAGAAGGGAATTTAGCTCTAATTGTCTTGCTGTTGGGCCTTAAGGGATATAAAGACGGTATGCATCACCACAATACATGACAGATTGCAGTGTATTCCCGATTTTGTGGTCCTTGTTCAATGGTAGATGCACCACTCTCCAGATTGCACTCTTCTTCTCATATAATGCTAAATCCATGTGGCATCGGCACGCGTATGTGGGTTTTGTAAAAGTTATTTTATGTACTCGGTAGAGTTGAAACTAGGACCCCCGACATGAGGGAGTGGGGGAGTTTAAGGTCGTTAGTCCGACCAAATATTAATGATAGCTTTTTGTATAGTAACCTGTGAAGAAAAGATCATATAATTTTAACACGATGTCATGTCGGCCATGCAAGACTTTCACCATGGCTGACAATTTTCGTTACTGGAAGAGAGTTACAGGAAAGTTGGCTCCCCTTAATTTCCTGAAGCTGTCTGTAAATTTAGCATTAAGGGGATGGGAATTTCATATAAAATTTGAAATTTTGAAAAGTTAGCTAATTTCTATCATCGACGCTTCATTTCGCAAGCTTCAAACATTTTCCTGTCGAGTCGTATCAAAATACGGAGGTTGGTTTTACAGTTTTTTTCTCAATCAGTTTGATTGCTTGACAATTATTCTCCGTTGATACCATTTAACCCTTTACCTAACATGAAATGAAGACGACACTTGCAAAAAAAATTCTTGAATAACTAATTTTTTTCATTTTTTGTCTCAAAAACATAGGTTATGACCCCTCGTTGGAACGAGCTCGGCGAGCTCGTTCCAACGAGGGGTCATAACCTATGTTTTTGAGACAAAAAATGAAAAAATAATGAAAATTAATTGGCGATTTTTGAGAATAGCGCTGGCCGGTTTTGGCCGTTACGTTGGGTAAATGGTTAAAAATAAGAAAACGGCGCTTTTACCATCTTCTGGTGGTCTGTAACTTTTGTTCTGTCCATTCTATAACCAGTGTACGCATCGTGACATACAATATCGACACTGTTCGTCCCGTTCATATAAAACTCTTGGAGGAGATATTTGCTAACAAGATAATCCGCAATTAAGAATATCTATCAGTATCACACCTTCCAACACTAAGTAGCTGTCTACGTTGCCTCTTTGTTTAGCGAATGTGTTTTACGGTAATTTGCAAGTTTTTCTTCTTCTCACAAAAATTTGGAATCAGAGCTGCTCAACTCGGATCGAATCGAATCTGTCGGGGCAAGTTCGAAACGAATAAAATTTCGAAGCTTCGCTGGGATCTGTAATTAAGTCTTCGCCAAGGCAAACGTTTTCAATGTTTGGGTACAAGTGGAAGATGAACAAGCAAAATTTATTAATGTATTGATTGGGGTGTATCGAATCTTTCAACAGCCAAGGCAATATCGTGTTGGAGGTTGCTTATGGATGGAAGTACCCAAGATAGAAGCACCTAGTAGCTGTCCCAGTCTTCACCTTACTAATAACATTTTTTTTTAAACAATATTTTATTCTCTTGAAATGGTTCGGTAAACAGGCTATAAGCCTATATAAATACCTTACCGTTACATAAAAATACTTCTTTGATTTACAAACGATGGTGCATGAACAAGTGTGAAAATTGAGTAGAGTCAATCGCTGGCATCAGCAAGGTTTGGTATTGAATCTGAACGTCTTGAACATTACTTCAAACGTTTTACGTATGATAACTGATTCACTATCTCAGCAGGTGTATAGGTTATTTCGATGTTGTCTCTATTGAATCTGAACGTCTTGAACATTACTTCAAACGTTTTACGTATGATAACTGATTCACTATCTCAGCAGGTGTATAGGTTATTTCGATGTTGTCTCTATTGAATCTGAACGTCTTGAACATTACTTCAAACGTTTTACGTATGATAACTGATTCACTATCTCAGCAGGTGTATAGGTTATTTCGATGTTGTCTCTATTGAATCTGAACGTCTTGAACATTACTTCAAACGTTTTACGTATGATAACTGATTCACTATCTCAGCAGGTGTATAGGTTATTTCGATGTTGTCTCTATTGAATCTGAACGTCTTGAACATTACTTCAAACGTTTTACGTATGATAACTGATTCACTATCTCAGCAGGTGTATAGGTTATTTCGATGTTGTCTCTATTGAATCTGAACGTCTTGAACATTACTTCAAACGTTTCACGTATGATAACTGATTCACTATCTCAGCAGGTGTATAGGTTATTTCGATGTTGTCTCTATTGAATCTGAACGTCTTGAACATTACTTCAAACGTTTTACGTATGATAACTGATTCACTATCTCAGCAGGTGTATAGGTTATTTCGATGTTGTCTCTATTGAATCTGAACGTCTTGAACATTACTTCAAACGTTTTACGTATGATAACTGATTCACTATCTCAGCAGGTGTATAGGTTACTTCGATGTTGTCTCTATTGAATCTGAACGTCTTGAACATTACTTCAAACGTTTTACGTATGATAACTGATTCACTATCTCAGCAGGTGTATAGGTTATTTCGATGTTGTCTCTATTGAATCTGAACGTCTTGAACATTACTTCAAACGTTTTACGTATGATAACTGATTCACTATCTCAGCAGGTGTATAGGTTATTTCGATGTTGTCTCTATTGAATCTGAACGTCTTGAACATTACTTCAAACGTTTTACGTATGATAACTGATTCACTATCTCAGCAGGTGTATAGGTTATTTCGATGTTGTCTCTATTGAATCTGAACGTCTTGAACATTACTTCAAACGTTTTACGTATGATAACTGATTCACTATCTCAGCAGGTGTATAGGTTACTTCGATGTTGTCTCTATTGAATCTGAACGTCTTGAACATTACTTCAAACGTTTTACGTATGATAACTGATTCACTATCTCAGCAGGTGTATAGGTTATTTCGATGTTGTCTCGACGAAACAAGACAAATACAATATAATACAGCAAAACAAACAGACCAGTGTTTGGTACTTTCACACCTTGTCCAGTTTATGATGTCCGGTGTTTTACTTTTTCACGATCTCAATCTGAGCTCATGGTCACCTCTGGGTGTGACTTCTACGATGTCACTCCCAAAAGGACCACGAGCTATGTTTGGAAAGCGATAACAATATAGAGGAACATGAATAGTGATAATAATATTTATTATTATAATGACCAAGGTGGGAAATTATACTCAACAGTCTTCGAAGATCTATTGAGAATTGCGCTTTTAGCGAAACCTTCCGGTTTTAAGAATGAAGTTCTGTGTAGCAATGGCAATATTCCTGTTTTCTATATCTGACAGCATAGTACTGCCATATAAAAGCATTTCTGTGTCACATATCGTAGAATCTATGCTTTCAAATAATACTTGCCGCTGTGTGACATATTTAAGACAAGTCAACAGGAAATGCTCGGAGTCTTCATAGTTGAATCCACATGAGCATCTTGGATCGCTATCTATAAATCGTTCAAACATATGACCTTTCAGGTCACTGCACCTTTGTCTAAGTTTGCAGTGTAGAATTTGACCATTCCTCCCACCGACATAGTAATGCTTCGGAACCACTTTGTCGTTCCTTTTTAAATATTGCTTCAGAAGTTCTGTTGATTCACAGGATCTCGCAGTTGGGTCCAAAGTATTCCAAAGCTTTACCGCTGATGGCAGGAATGAGTCTCCAAAAAGCGAAGTGCGACATTGTACTTCACGTAGATTACACGAAGAGCGCAGAGGGTAAGTCGTTATATCAGACACTTGGCGGGGAATCATAGACCTTAGGTACAGGGGCGCATTTCCAGTAATAATTTTGTGCATTGTTGTGATTTTGTGCCGTCTTCTGCGTTCTTTTAGAGTTATGAATCCACTTTCTGAGTATATACGATCATGGCTTGTGCCTCTTGGAATTCCACTTATTGTACGCAGAGCATCAAGTTGTAGATTTTCTAATACAATTAACTTGTTCTCGGGGCAGTTATCCCAGATGATATCAGCATAGTCAAAAAGTGGAAGTATAAAACTAACATACATTGTTTCCAAAGCTGACCTTGAGAGTCTGTATTTCAAGCTACGAAAACAGTTTATCATGGGACTGACTTTAGTGATTATGGAATCGACATGAGCATTCCATGATCCTGAATAGTGAAAATTCAGACCAAGGTGTTTGTGAGTATCAGCATCGCCCACGGGAGTGTCTCTAAAATAGAGAGCTGGCTTTGGGAGGGGATTGCATTTCCTCGTAAAACTAAGCGCCACTGTTTTCTCTGGGTTAAAATTGACCTTCCACGTTTTCGCCCAGAGACCTATACACTCGAGATCTGTATTTAAAAGATTTGCGGCCTGAATTGCATCTTCTACAATTAAATATATTGAAGTGTCATCTGCGTATAACCTAATGTTCGACTGGATATTGTCCACTATATCATTTATATAGATATTGAATAAAAGTGGGCCAAGAACTGAACCCTGAGGGACACCAGCAAGTATGTGATTTAGTTTTGAGCTGGTGCCATTTATTACGACTAACTGTGAACGATCAGTTAAGTAGTTTTGGAACCAAGATAAAAAACTGCCCCTAATACCAATCGCATCTAGTTTATGTATTAGACCACTATGCCAGACTCTGTCGAAGGCTTTACTTATATCACAGAATACAAACCTAACTTCTTTACCCTCATCAAGAGAAGATTTAATAAAATTGTCAAGGTAGATAAGTTGATTGACTGTACTATCCCCCGGCCTGAAGCCTGACTGCAGGTCAGACAGGCGATTATCGTTTGTAAGAAATGAATAGACATGATTGAAAACTTTTTCAAGAACTTTACTTATGCAACATGTCAGTGATACTGGCCGATAGTTTTCTTTATTGTTGGGTGATAATTTTTTATGAATTGGTATGACACTTGCCATTTTCCATTTCTGTGGAAATATTCCTGTCGATAAGGATATGTTAAATAGACGAGAAAGTGGATATGATAACTCACTCGAGAAACATTTTAAGATCTTATTACTAATTTTGTCGGGACCACAAGCCTTGGACGTGTCTAACTTGGACAATAATAATTCAACCTCTGAAGGATTAGTTTCAACACTGTCGATATAACCATCCAAACGTACAAGGCTTGGCAATTCCCCAAAAGGCACTCTCCAACAATTTGTAATAAAATAAATTTTGAATACCAAATTCAGACCCATAAAAATAATCAGGCCTTCAACCAGTTAACACATTAACCTGCCACGGCCACATGGGTGTTTAGGGTTAACAAGAACCAGATGGTTCGTTTCCTAAAATGTTTGTTGTTCTTTTCATAGTTAAATATGAAATATGAATTATAGACTGGGTGGGAACTCCACTGCACACGTGTTTTAGTTATAATCCACGTTTTGTGTACAGCACTGTTAAGGTATACACAGTATTTTAGTACTCTGCGGTTTTTGTTTACATTTTTAGGTTCGCAGCAACTGGAAAAGCGAACCGCAAGACCTAGCAAAACCGGTTTACTGTGTTTGCGTAGCAACTGATCAAACTTTCTTACAAAAAGGGAACTGGACTAGTGACCCACATGGACTCACGTCACTTTGTCTATCCTTTAAAGGGGCGAATACGTCGTGTTCCCATTGTCACATGTTCTTCCTTATTGCCTTGTCCAGTGGACAAGACAATAAGGAAGACAATGTGACAATGAGAACACAATATATTTTGGATAAATAGAGAGTAATCGCTTGACTGGACTGGACTGGTTACGTGAAATAATTCATGAGAGGTGAGGGACGTTGTACAAACACGAGTGCGCGAATGCGCACGAGTGTTTTACAATATAGTCCCTCGCCTCGAATGAATTATTTCACGTAACCAGTCCAGCCCAGCGATTACTCTATTTATTACTTTTCATTATTAACGATAATTTTATTATTTAACCCTTTACCTAACGTAACGGTCAAAACCGGCCAGCGCTATTCTCAAAAATCGCCAATTAATTTTCAATATTTTTTTCGTTTTCTGTCTCCAAAACATAGGTTATGACCCCTCATTAAACCCGGAGGTCCATTGGCTGAAACATTGCTTGTGTTTTTGTCCATATGTATAAAATTTGAAATTTATAGTTTGGGTGATAACTACACTCCTCGGGTGATTTAGTTACAATCCACTCTCCACGTACTGTATGCTTCGTGACATTTTACTGCGTAATATTCATCCCAATGCGATTGCAAATAGTTTCAAGACAATTACAAGAAGCTGCTGATAGTTCCTTCAAGGCAACGTTCAAGATGACGTCATGCGCCGAAGCGCAACGTCATTTAGGACTTTACTGAAAAAACTCATCGTGTGAACCTGAAAGTATTATTTTTATAATGAAACTTTCATGTCCACACTCATGAGGTAATTCCAGATACTGACTAAAATAGAGTTGATTTTCTTTTTTATTATATGCTACGAGACATTTTATTGCACAATATTCAGCCCAATTCGACCCCGAATGCGTACATTTCAAAACAATAACAAAGATCAGCTGATCTTTCCTTCAAGGCGACGTCATGCGCCGAAGCGTGACGTCATTTAGGAAGCTACTGAGGAGTCGAGTCGATAGATATCGAGAAATATCTTTAAGATAATTTGCGATCATTCACAGGCTAGCATATAATAATATTGCTTATTTTTTCCAAGTTAGAGAGCCTGAATTGTTATTTACTACATGATCTTAACACATAGAAAATCGGAACCGACGTGTTCTCCTGAAACCGAACCCGAATCTTAAAATATCAATACACTGCTCTGTAGTATTTCTCGGTCATATCGAGACTGGGTCGCGAAACACACACTAGTGGATCGAAATTTCCGGATTAAAATACTGGGAAATCAAGACTAAATCAAGAAAAGTAAACAAAAATAGCATTTTTAATAAATATTTTATTTTTGTAATTAGAAAAGGGTTTGGCAATAATATTTGCCTATAATTAGCCTCACCCTACATCACTAAACAAGTCAGTATTTGTAAGGTGCAGGTGCAAAAGGAGATGGTTGGTATACCTCTAACACAGAATTCAATATGTAAATAGATACAGAACCTCGAGACCTAAAGTGGACCCTGAGCACATAGCCGCAGCATAAGAATATGATGGAACGATAACATCCTCAATAACATACAGTACGTGGAGAGTGGATTGTAACTAAATCACCCGCGGAGTGGACTTATCACCCAAGCTATAACTTTAAAATTGTGCACATACGACAAAAAACACAAGCAATGTTTCAGCAAATGGACCTCCGGGTTCAACCCGGAGGTCCATTGGCAGAAACGTTGTTTGTGCTGGTAATGCTTTGCAACACATTTGAAATTATTGCTTGCGTGGAATCTCCACTCTGCGGGTGATTTAGTGGTAATACACTCTCCACGTACTGTATACAACACACTCAAATATATACAGTAGAATCCTCTTAATTGAATATCCATTTTTGCCACTGAAAATTATTCATGCAACAGGAGTATACAATTAACGGGGATTTGGTCAGTTTCCTGTGTTCTGGAGGTAAACTGAGCATTCATTCTATTATATCTTGTTTGACAGAGCTCATAGAGCTCTGTCAAACAAGATATAATAGAATAAATGCCTGTATTGGATGTAGTGAGGCCAAAAAGATTGATAAATAAGGGTAATTTGGTGCCTGTCACAGTAATGTTTTCGATATATTACAAAAATTTATAAACAATTAACAGGAGTTTACTCTTCAACCCATATGCAATTAACAGATCAAATTTGTACTGAAGGTATGGTAAATGGTTTTGTGTTTGAAAATTATATTCAATTAACAGGGATATACAATTAAGAGATATCCAATTAAGTGAGCTGCACTGTATATATAAGCGGCTCAATCACCAATAATACACTATACGAAATAATATAACAATAACATGACTTTGGAGGACATTGTGGTTTATTAACGGCCCACTAGGGGTGAATAACAGCCCCTCAGTTTATTAACGTTTGTCGAGGGCGGTTAATAAGCTGAAGGGCTGTTATTCACACCTGTTGGGCCGTTAATAAACCACAAGGCCCCGACAAAGTCATGTTATTACTGTAGTAGTAGTAGTAGTAAATTATTTTATTATAATGTCACGTTTCTATACATCTTTACAGAAAAAATACATTACATTGATACAGAAAAGTAGCATGAAACCCATCCGTGAAGGCTTATGCGAGACTTGAAAAAACGATATAAATTTCTATGTATAATATATACATAATTTTTCAAATCATTCGCACACACAAAACCACCCAACCCCTCCCCGCACACATCCCCCACCAACCACCACGACCATTCATAAGCACAGCTATGCATCTTAACTGGTGGAGTGCTGGAAGCCACAAAATGGTCTTTACTAAAAAAAGTATTGGTAATGGCCCTATCTATTATTCTCCACTGAAGATAGTTTCCTTTTGTACCTGGTATAATTTAGATATTGTGCACAACAAATTGGTCTGTTACACCTGTCTGGATAGTGCCTTCAGGCACTATCCATTCAAGTGCAACAGCACAATCTATGATGAACAAAAACTTTGTAGTCAGGAAAGCTTAGCACTCTACCAGTTAACAAATAATACATGAAATTGGTTCAAACGTGTAAAATAGCATGAAACACAGCCGTGAAGTCTTATGAGACATATGAAAAACAATATAAATTTCTATGTATAGTATGTACATAGGAGCATGCGTTAACGTTTACTGTTATTGCCATTGCGATTCTGAGAAAGTTTTGACTCTGTACCTTACATGGCAGCTACAAACAGACAATTGATCTTCATTCAATTCGCTTGATTGAGACGTTTTTAACGTTTTCAATTTCGGCAAATGATATTATCGTCTGTTCTCAAACAAACTGGTGCCACATGATTATCACGTGTGTGATCGGCATCAATATTCTCTCAATTGCAACGAAGTTAGGAAACTTAAAAACAGACCCGATATTTACCGCTTTTAAATCAGGAATAAAGACTTAACATGTCTGCAGACTTACTTACTATATACAGCTGCTTGTTCTTATGGGACTAATTTTACTGGACATTTTACATATTTAATAATTTAAATAACAATCACATTGTTTTCTAGTTGAAATCATTTCTGGAAACTGTTTTCATTTTCGAGTGTACGACAGCGAGGAACAAAAGTCACTTGACGTGTCTGGCTGTTAATGAGATGTTCAACTCATTAACGGACCGACACATCACGCGACTTTGTAAGTTGAGGGTTATGTTCTTGTAATGCCCTGTTAACCTCTGTCAATGTACTAGGAAACGCCCTATAAACTGGTAATAATATATATATTATTGGTGGTCGAACCACTTGGTATCATTAATGAAGGTATCACACTATTCACAATGATTTCATTTTCTTCGTGGGTCATTTCTGCACTGCTAGAAAGAAGATCAGCAATGGACACATTTATGTCGCAGAGATTTTGAAGCAATAACTTTCTCTGGTAAATGAAATTAGGACACCTCAAAAAGAAGTGTTCTGTTTGTCTCGTATATACACCAAAAGTACATCTATGAGAAACCTTTCAAATTTGTGAGTCATCAAGTCGCTGCATTCTAACCTCAGTTTGCTACACGTGATTTGACACGCCCTACTGTCAACCCTGTAGTGCCATGGAACGCAAATATCCCCACTTGATAACGCCTTTTAAAAGAGGATAAGGTGGTACAGTTACGAATCGTGGAATCCAGAGCATTCCATGATCTCACAGTCGATGGCAGAAATGAACAATAATGTCTCCGGGAACGTCAAAATATTTCGCAAAAAGAGCATCCCAGCCTCGCTAGTCACACTTCTTTCCAGACGAGCTTCACTTCCCAGGGTTCTCACGCGAGAACGTTAACATTGAACTGATGCTTTCACGGATTGTTCGGGAGCGCGGTGGCTCAGTGGTTATAGCATTGGACTTTAACCCTTTACCTATAACGAATCGCCCGCACCCGCGCGCGTTATATGCAAATTGAGCAGTTGAAAAAATTAAATTTTTCAATATATTTCAACAAAACCATATCATGCGACCTCTCATTGGAACGAGCTCATTGAGCTCGTTCCAATGAGGGGGTTACATGATATGGTTTTGTTGACATTTTTTGAAAAATTTAAAAAACTGATATTTAAAATAATAAATTTTGATATCGTCCGCGTTGGGTAAAGGGGTTAAACCGAAAAGTGGACATTTCAATCCTGATTAGCGATAACTGCGTTGTGTCCTGCGCCAACACACTTAATCCCAATTGTCCACCTGGTGGCACGGTGGCGCGGTGTACTATGGTCTACTGCACGTCGATGGTGCACTTGCCTTCAGCTGTTACGAAATCTGTTTGTGCAGAGTTGGTACGTTAGAGAGTCTGAGAGTTGCTCCCCGCTGCTCTGTGGTTCTATATAGATACTCCGTCTTCTCATACCCGTAAAACTGTTCGACAAGATGGTGCCCTGGTTGTTAAAAGTGTCGTTAACCTCCAATAAACAAACATTCAAGACATGGAGAGTTCGGTACTATGAAATCTTTTCCCACCGTCGATCCATCCAAAACATTAAGCTTAAGAAAAAAGCACGCATTCGCCCGCCCACCATTCTTGCTATACGTTTTCTCTTGGGGAAAATAGAACTGGAGATAATTTAAGCAACAAATGCTGGATCTTTTCTCCGAGAACTTCATGAGAACAATTTGTTAGGGTAATTATTGACGCAGTGTTCTCATAGGACCACCCAAATTTTCTACCAAAAATCATTTCCTACAATTAAAATCTATTCATCACTGGCTAATACACCTCATAAGAAATTTCGTGTTTGTCATCCCGGTTATTTACATCCCACGTGATGAGATATTACTTATTTCTCTGCCATATGTTTTAGAGGTTATACAAGGATAATCGAAAACGTTGGTGGACGGATACACACAATTAACTGTGGGCAATAGGGTGTTGTTTCGAAGGCAGGTTTACTGCTGTTTCACGCTGATACATTTCACACAGCTATACCATTACTTAAGACTTTGGAGTAAGTTTTACGGTTGTTTTGAAAAACAATCGCACTTATAACTACATTCTTTTCAGATGGTACTTCGCAATGGTATCTTTGATGTTTTCACATGTTAAAAGATAGTTATGTCTGTCATAATTATACTACAGTACGTGGAGAGTGTATTATCACTAAATCACACGCAGAGTGAAGATTCCACCCAAGCAATAATTGCAAATTTAACAAGTACAAGCAAAGTTCCAGCCAATGGACCTCCGGGTTATACCCGGAGGTCCATTGATTGAAACAGTGTTTGTGTTTTTTGTCCACGTGTTCAGAATTTGATAGTGATGCTTTGGGTGATAACTCCACTCCTCGGGTGATTTCGTTACAATCCACTTTCCACGTATTGTAAATAGATCAGACGTCGTTAAGTCTTAGTTTGTACAGAATTTGATAGTTATGCTTTGGGTGATAACTCCACTCCACGGGTGATTTCGTTACAATCCACTCTCCACGTATTGTAAATAGATCAGACGTCGTTAAGTCTTAGTTTGTAAGACATCTTCCCTGACTAACATCGTTATGAAAATCTACTTTCGATAAAGTAGTTATCTCTCCAGCAATTATTAGACGCACAAGGAAGGTCTAATTTTGTTTTACTGCTACTGTCAAGATCATAGCTCGAATTTCCGATTTTGGTGTTTAAAAGTGTATATATTTTTGATAATCTTTCTTACTCGGTTTAAATGTAAGGCGTAAAGATAGGTATATTGCGAACCCCGAAAACATATTTGTCTTTAAAACAGACCAGCAAACTAATTCATACGCTGCTAATTTAAGTATGAGGAACGCGGAGACGTTGCGGTGACCGGTTCTCGTCATATCACAGAAGTTAAGCAACGTAGAGCCCGGTTAGTCCTTGGATGGGTGACCGTCTGAGCGAATGATTCGGTCGCCCGTGCTGTGTCCTTGGGCAAGGCACTTCATCCCGCATGGGAGCCGTGTACTAAGGCGTACTGCACGTCGATGGTGCGCATGTCTTCAACCAAGCTAACCCTACCTGTGCTGCAGTGCGGAGTTACGATGTTGGGGAGCTGGCAGCTGCTCGTCGTTGCTCGGTGGTTCTCTCCGGGTACTCCGTCTTCATTCACCCGTAAAATTGTCACCGACACGATATGACCTTGGCTGTTAATGTGACGTTAAACCCTAATCAATAAATAAATAAATTAACTAAGCATGAAATTTAATGGCCATAAAGGGAAGTGGGAGGAGGCGTCAACGACCGGAGGGTGCTAGTTATTCTAGGGGAGGCCCCGAACCTCTAGACAGCGGCCTTTCAAATAGCACCCCGCCCCCGCCCCCACAAAAAAACAAACTGGCTCGAGAACCCTCAATTATAGTATCCTGGATACGCATCTGTTCTCCAGTATTAACGCATGTACACTGAGTCAAAAAAGCAAGAAAGTTTAATAGAAACAAATGTGAAAAAATAGCATAAAGGATGAAATATAATAATCCTAATGTTGTATGTTTGTTGACAAGAAGTCGTGTAAAGAGTTTAATGACATTTTGTTGCTGCCCACCCAACCTTATACAATTTCGCTACGTATTTCAAAATAGCACGTAACAACCGAGAATGTCAAATTGAATGGGTGACCGACGATTTCCCTTGTGTTATGTTGTGCTAGAGAGTCTGGGCTATTGAAAAAACAAGCTAGTTTTTGTCTTCCGACATTTTAAAAAATGCAAGGTAAACCGAAAATCAGATGTTGCGTGCCATTGGTATGCATGAGGCTGGGATACATCCAGATAAGCTCGCTGCTGAGTTCAGAGTCACGTGGCCACTATTTACCGTCTCATTGGAGGGTATAGAACCACTAGATCTACTGCCGACCGACCGCGTTCAGGTCGACCAAGAATTACGAAATCTGAACAAGACCGACACATCAGGACGTCTCACTTGCGGGATCGCAGCAATTACTCCTGGTAGAACTAACAACTGAATCTGTACACAAACTGTCCGCAACAGACTCGTTGAACACGGCATCCGAACTAGGCGTTCATACCACGGACCAATCCTTACCCAACGTCATCGTACTGTCAGAATGGAAAGGGTACGTCAGCGTGTTTGCTGGACTCAGCAGCGTTGGAGCACAGTTCTTCTTTTTAGTGATGAATCAAGATTTTGTCTACGGCGCGCTGATGGTAGGGCAAGAGTATATCGCCGCGAGGAGAACGAGTTTCTGATGCTTGCTTGCGGGAATGCGACCGTTTTGGCGGGGGAAGGTGTAATTGTTTGGGCAGAAATTTCCCTGCACCATCGAACGCAGTTGATCTTCCTCGATGGTAATCTGGACAGCGATATAGGGATGACATTAACGTTGTTGTTGTCCCGCTGTTCAATGCTAACGTCGGATTGCAGTTATTCCAGCAAGACAATGCCCGATGTCACGTGGCCCGTATCTGTCGTGACTCTCTTGAGGAGCAGAAAATCAAACTTCTTTCCTGGTCCCCACTTTTGCCAGATTTGTCGCCAATCGAGCATCTTTGGGATCAATTGGACCGTCGGGTAGGACTTCATGATCATCCGACGTTAGGCGATTTAAGTAATGTTCTAAGGCAGGAGTGAAACGCAATACCACAGGGTGACATCCAGAGACTTATCAGGTCCATGCGCCGTCGATCTCCTGCCATCCACGAGGCAAACGGTGGACATACACGCTATTGACTGCATGTGTAAACTTTTCATTTCACCCATGTCTGAATTGCGACGTCCTGACGTGCCGCTGGCAACAATAAGCACATGAAATTAGGCAAATTCATACAGCTAGACTCGAAATATGAATTTACAGTAATTTGTTTGGGATTAAAGTCGGTAATACTAAAAAGAATTGCTTCTCAAAGTTTATTACATAGAGAGTAATCGCTTGCCTGGACTGGTTACGTGAAATAATTCATGAGAGGTGAGGGACGTTGTACGAACACGAGTGCGCGAATGCGCACGAGTGTTTCACGATATAGTCCTTCGCCTCGAATGAATTATTTCACGTAACCAATCCTGTCAAGCGATTACGCTGTTCATTACTTTTCATTATTAACGATAATTATATTATTTAACCCTTTACCTAACGTAACGGCCAAAACCGGCCAGCGATATTCTCAAAAAACGCCAATTAACTTTCATTATTTTTCCATTTTTTGTCTCTAAAACATAGTCGAGCTCGTTCCAATGAGGGGTCATAACTTATGTTTTTGAGACAAAAAATGAAAATACTAGTTATTCAAGAATTTGTTTTACAAGTGTCGTCTGCTTTTCATGTTAGGCAAAGGTTTAAAAAAGCAAGAAAAAACTAACAAACAATGAAGCCCCCATTACACCCACGACAAAGCGCCTCTGTTTGCGCGTACGGATACATGACACAATTATTGATTGCATAATTCACTTGTGAAGTTATCGTTTATAATCAAACCCGGAAATCCCAGTAAATCACACTTTGGAAAGTAATAAACTTTCTTTTTTGACTCAGTATATATTGATATGTCTTACACAGCAATTTCTGAAACTACCCAAGACGACTGAGAATTTAGAATTAGGTTAACACGAAGTGACAGATCCTGTTCTTTTATTGCTCCCACACAACATGATTTCCGAATTCAGTTTACTCATATTTAAAATATTCTTAATTTCTAATTATTCATATTATATGTTTTTTAATATTATTTCCATTTCCATTTCTAGTTGTATTCTCTTACAAAATCGGTATAAGTTTTTTAATATTATTTCCATTTCCATTTCTAGTTGTATTCTCTTACAAAATCGGTATAAGTTTTTTAATATTATTTCCATTTCAATTTCTAGCTGTATTCTCTTACAAAATCGGTATAAGTTTTTTAATATTATTTCCATTTCCATTTCTAGTTGTATTCTCTTACAAAATCGGTATAAGTTTTTTTAATATTATTTCCATTTCCATTTCTAGTTGTATTCTCTTACAAAATCGGTATAAGTTTTTTAATATTTTTTCCATTTCCATTTCTAGTTGTTTTCTCTTACAAAATCGGTATAACTTTTTTAATATTATTTCCATTTCCATTTCTAGCTGTATTCTCTTACAAAATCGGAATAAGTTTTTTAATATTATTTCCATTTCCATTTCTAGCTGTATTCTCTTACAAAATCGGTATAAGTTTTTTAATATTATTTCATTCCCATTTCTAGTTGTATTCTCTTACAAAATCGGTATAAGTTTTTTAATATTATTTCCATTTCCACTTCTAGTTGTATTCTCTTACAAAATCGGTATAAGTTTTTTAATATTATTTCATTTCCATTTCTAGCTGTATTCTCTTACAAAATCGGTATAAGTTTTTTAATATTATTTCATTTCCATTTCTAGTTGTATTCTCTTACAAAATCGGTATAAGTTTTTTAATATTATTTCCATTTCCATTTCTAGTTGTGTTCTCTTACAAAATCAGTATAATTTTTACGCAAAGCTCTTACTCTCTTGTCCCTTCACATTCTGTCTACAGAAACATGTCGTTAACCCCCTGCACTCTGATGTCAAAATATCAAAGTTTTCAGCAGCAAAGTTTTCCCACAGTGCAACAGACGATTTAATAAATTATATCTTGTTTGACAGAGCTCATTGAGCTCTGTCAAACAAGATGTAATTTGTTAAATTCTCCATGCTTGATGCGCAATATGGAGTCAATGATGAAAATTGTGAAATACTACCAGAGTGATGGGAGTTAAACTGTCGCTCAACGAGTGTGATTTTTACTAACGACGCGATTCTCGTCACCAATTCACGTTCCTAATATCGGCACGTGACTGCATTTCAAATTCAGATACAGCGTCTCTTTCGGGAACACGAAGCACAGCTGACCCACCTAATCCTACAGGAATGTTGCATAACTTGTATCTGTTCTATGCCAAAGGTAAAATTGAAAATCAATTGTATTATTTAGCTCTTCATTAAAAGCATTCATCTGCTTTTCTTCAAACTATAAAATGAATTATAATTGGAAAAAACCTGCAGTGACTCGAAAAGATCGAAAAAAGAATACTTATCAGTTCAAGTTTTATACAACAGTCTCTCGTTTCCCCACTCGCGTTCGAGGCGACGTTAATGTTCGAGGTCAGTTTGTGGAGGCAGGGGGTAGTGGGTGGGTGGGTGGCATTGGGGGTGGACTGGCACAAATATACAAAACACACTTGATCTACTATGGTTCGTCAACAAAATGGAAGATAAATCAATAAAACATGTCATTTCCTTCGTTCTCGTGCTCCGATAAGTGCGTCGGAATGTGTAAAAAAGCGGATGCTGGGGAGGTTAATAACAATTCTGACACAGCTGATAACGCCCTCAGTACTATGTTTGTTAATCTCAAGCATATTTACCAGAACCCATTACCATTGCCGTTAGCTCAGATGGTATGGTGACCAAACTAAAAACTTATATTACGGACTTTCAGGCCATGTTTACACTTGAAACCCGCCAGCTTAATTAGATTGCAAGACACTATCTGTTCCTAGTATTAATCAAATCACTTCCGCGTTTCAATGATTCAATGCGCTGTTTACTTTCCTGCATCAGTTGAAGACTGGAACGAGTGGGATTATCAGATTCTTATAAAAAGCGTATAATAAAACGAAAAGCTAGTGTTTTGAGTGGATATCGAAAAAGCACGAGCGAAAATAACCATTTGTCTCGGTCACTCATGAGATAATTTTCGGTGTCCACCCAAAAACACTACATATCCTCTATACATTCAAGCAGTTGCATCTTCTTAGATCTTCTTTTAACCCTTTACCCAACGAATCTCCCGCGTAAAATGAAAATTCAGCAGTTGAAAAAAATATTATTTTTCAAAAAATTCCAACAAAACCCTATCATGTGACCCCTCACTGGAACGAGCTCGTCGAGCTCGTTCCCACGAGGGGTCACATGATATGGTTTTGTTGAATTTTTTTGAGAAATTTCAAAAAATGATTTTTGAAATAAAGAATTTGATATCGTCTGCGTTGGGTAAAGGGTTAAATGAGATTTCTTTGTTTAAACGATGAGGCCGTAGATCAATATAAATGGGTTAATATATTTTATGCATTACTGTAATACATTATCTGCGCATATAAACAAATCATTCTGCATTCAACAATGAATTCTACCTTCATTCTGTATGCTTTGATCGCGGTGGCTCAGTAGGTAGAGGTGCAGGCTTCAAGCAGAGGTCCTCGGTTCGAATCCCACCTGCGGCAACCGCGTTGAGTCCTTGGGCAAGACACTTCATCCCCATTGCCCACGTAGGGGCACGGTGACGTTGTGTACTTAGGCGTACTGCACGTCGATAGTGCACCTGTCTTCAACCAATGCTAACCCTATTTGTGTGGAGTTGGTATGTTGGGGAGCTGACAGTTGTTCGGCGTTGCGCGTTGGTTCTCTCCGGGTACTCCGGCTTCCTCCACCCGTAAAACTGTCACGGTCATGGTTAGCCATTGTGCAGAAATATGTGACCTTAAACAAAAAATAAATAAATAATATGTTTTGTTTCTTCAACTCCAAGCATCTTTAAACACGATCAAACTATGCTGAATAATATGTGCCGTGAATGTAGAAATGCCGGGAGGGGAAAGGGGGAGGTATAAAAATTCAAATCAATAAACAAAATGAAAATTAAAAATTTAATATTAAATATTGGAAAGCGTTTATAGTAAATTCTATATAATCATGCGTATAACCGATTGCGTATTTGTAGCACGTCGCCCGATATGGCGTAAGTAAACAAGATGCTTTCTTGCATAATAAAATGACTCACACGTTGCTAACAACATAGAACATGGCGCTATTCTATTCTGCATGCAAAAGACCCAATACTTCGATCATGGATACAAAACACAATTTTCATTTCCATCATTCGCACAACATCCCAATAATCGTTTGTGTCATCGTCCATGGACGCCCCGCACACTGCAAAAAATATAGGTTCTCTTTAGAACCAAAGCTGGGTCTAATCTTGTCCCTGAGATGGAACCAGTTCTCTTTAAACAGTATTTATTTCAAATCAAATAAATTTACCAAGATTAGCATTCAATTTTAATAGAATATTACATGAACTGAAGTAGATTCAGCAGTAAACTTGGAGCTTATTCAACGCAGTCGCCAAACATTTTGAAACAAAGGGGATATGAACAGTTGGCATATCGGAGCAATTTGGGTTCTGTATAGAACCAAAATTGGTTCGATATGCCAACTGTTCATATCTCCTTTGCTTAATAGTGATTTGAGACAACCTCGTATGAGCTCTAAACTTACGACTGAAACCCCCTCAATTTATGTTTTATTCTGTTAATATTTAATGTTAATCTTTATAAATTTATTTGATTTGAAATAAATACTGTTTAAACAGAACTGGTTCAATCTCAGGGATAAGATTAGAACCAGTTTTGGTTCTAAAGAGGACCTGTATTTTTTGCAGTGCACTGCTAACAACATTCAAGATAATGTTTTCAAGATCAATTAAATATTTGTTGATTGGAATAAAATTCAAATGATGCGGGTCTGGATCGAATCGTCAACCTTTCGATCTCAGGTCCAACGCTCTACCAAACCTTTACAGGTATTATGCAGGGAATAATAATGAATAAAGAAAACTATTTCCTACGCCTGTCCTACAGTTTATTTCGACGTGCATTGTACATACAGTACGTGGAGAGTGGATTGTAACTAAATCACCAGCGGAGTGGAGTTATCACCCAAGCTATAACTTGCAAATTTTGTACATATCGACAACAAACAGAAGCAATGTTTCAGCCAATGGACCTCCGGGTTTAACCCGGAGGTCCATTGGCTGTAACTTTGCTTCTGTTGGTTATGCTTTGCAACAAATTTGCAATTATTGCTTGGGTGGAATCTCCATTCTGCGGGTGATTTAGTGATAATACACTCTCCGCGTACTGTATAATGATAAGCATGGTCCCTGAAAAAGTAATGAAATTATTCACCTGATCAGACACAAAGAGAACAAAATAAGTCACGTACTTTTATCTTCCAGGTATTATATATGATGAAGGAAGTTTTTCTGCATCTTGCCATCATTTGACAGTCTTATCATCTTCCAGTAATTGGAATTATTTCTTCTCTTGATGCGCCACGTGTTAACGTTATCATACTCATCACTGTCTGTAATAAAAGTACGTCAGAACTATAAAAAAAACTCCCTGAAAGTGATGTGATAACTGAATTACATAATGAGAAGAAATTCTTATGTCGTAATATTCTGCTAACAATTGCAGATTCAAATTCCTTATGTCAAACATAAATATTAACTTACAAGAGAATCCGACGTGTTTTTCATCTTTTCTTCGTGTGTGTGTGTCCGAAATCGTTTGCAGAACGAAGTGTCAGTGATTTGCGTCAAACTGAGATAGTCTGTAAGAGGGATGTGAAAAGCAGCAGTTTAATGCGAGACAAAACGATTATTTAGTGTTACTTTTAGTAACGTCATCTGACACAGACTCTGCATTCGAAAACAGTAATATCCTTGGTAGTGGTTTGGGAATTTGTTCAGATCATCCACGTGTTAGATAAGTTAAGATACATGGCATGCCTGAAAGAAAACGCGAACGATCGTTTAGATTAGGTGAGGGTTATTTATTTATTTATTTATTTATTTATTATTTATTCATTTATTAGGGTTTAACGACACTTTACCAGCCAAGGTCATATCGTGTCGGTAACAATGATGGAGGAAGCCGGAGTACCCGGAGAGAAGCACCGAGCAACGACGAGCAGTTGCCAGCTCCCCAATATCGTAACTCCGCACTGCAGCACAGACAGGGTTAGATGGGTTGAAAACATACGCACCATCGACATGCAGTACGCCTCAGTACACGGCGCATCGTACCCCCATGTGGCCACCGGGGTTAAGTGCCTTGCCCAGGGACATAACGCGGGAGTCCGAATCAATCGCTCAGATGGTCACCCATCCAAGGATTAATCGGGCTCGACGTTGCTTAGGTTACATGAGGGTTACGTCAATTATAAAATACGCGAACGCAGTACAGGTCACGATAGATTCCTAATCCGCATGTTTCGCAAGTCAGATGTGACAATCTTCGGAACAAACTCAACTCAAAGGTTGCGCATTGCATCCTCATTATAACTAAAAATGACATGCCATCTAGATCTTAACAGAATTTCCGTCAAAATAAAAAGCAACCACTAACGCGCGATCTCGCCAGAACGAGATCGCGCGTTAGTTGTTGCTATTATTTTGGCTGAATTTCTTTCAAGACGTACACAACACGACTTGGGCAGTAAAATCAGAGAAAGCAGGGAAATCAGAAAAGCTAACAGGTTACGACGTGAGCTCATTATTTCCAGACCTGTATATCAAACAATTAGCGATATTCTCTTCACGCTGGGAATGCTCGACCGAATAGACTGTATCCCATGGGTAGATTCTCCATCAAATCTTCCAGTCACAGCCACTTACCTTCCCGTTATATGGCACGTAGACATTTTTGCTGGGTCATTGTCACGTGTGGTGCCTGTATTTGTGGTTTCAAAAGAAAGCAAACTAATATATGCTTCCGACAGTGAAAAACTAAGCATTATTTATAACGCATTGTTGGTTGCACACTCAGGCACGATTTCGAACTCTAAAAACCAAACGGCATACATTTCGAACACAAGAAAAGATGGTGTATTCGAATGTTCACTTAAACGGAATGTGTTCGGCAAATGGTTTTATCAAAAATTGGTTGTTCGACAGCCTGTGGGTGGGGTGGGTTACACTTCGAAATTACAAGGGAGCACACCCCCGAACCAAGGCCCCTCTGGCTACGTTTCTGATTTGGCAATGATATCGATGGATTTAAAAAAATATTATCGAAATCGTCAGTATCAGGTCACTTTCTGTACAACATTGGAGACGAGTCGATCTATACGTCAGGTTTCTCGTTATAAATGATCACCAAACACAATTCATGTAACCTTTCTCTCGTTTTGTCCTACCCTAAGGTCTAGCATTTAGGCTGAACGAAAAATCGGTCGCCTTAATTCTTTTTGCATTTGCAAATGAAACGACTGTCTATATAAATGGCCATTGGCTATGGTAGCTCAAGGACGGTCTTTATCTAGCTGCATGACTTCTTTCATTCATTTGACGGCGACATCTTGTCGGCAAGTGTAATAATCATAGTTGGTTAGGCTTCGATGCGCGGAGATTTGGAATTTCTTTAATGGTCCAGATGTTCTCGAAATCCTGTCAACAATTTTATTCCTTTCTTTGAATTGCTTGTTATTCAGTCACTTTCATCGTTCTTTCTCTAGACCGACATTTATTTATTTATTTATTTATTTTAGTGGGGTTTAACGACACTTTCGACAGCAAGAGTCACCTTGTGTCGCACAATTCTGCTGGTGGAGGAAGCCGGAGTACCCAAAGACAACCACAGAGCAACTGTCAGGCTTCCCAACGTATTAACTCCACATAAGCAAGGTCAGAAGTGGTTGAAGACAGGTGCGCCATCGACGTGCAGTAGGCCTTTGTACACAGCGCCACCCTGTCACGGCAATCGAGATAAATTTTGCACAAGGACGCAACGCAGTTACCCTGGCGGTGTGCCGTAACCACTCAGCCACCGCGCTCCCCAGTTGAGAGTTGTTCAGCTAAATATTACGAAATATGTAAATGTGTAACCTATTGTCCTGCGAGTTTGGTATTGGGGGGATCGAACCGTGGCCCTTTTGGTTTGAAGTCCAATGTCGTAGCTTCTGAGCCACCGCGCCCCCTAGGATGATAGTATGATACACTCATATAGGGTTAGCATTGGTTGTAGACAAGTGCACCATCAACGTGCAGTATGCCCTACTACACAGCGCCACCGTGTTCCCACGCAGGCTATCGGGATTAAGTGCCTTGCCCAAGGACACAACGCAGTTACTCCTGGTCGGGATCGAAGTCGCTTGATGTCCATTTCCGTAAACACTGACCCACCGCGCTACCAGGAGACCGACATACTCGCTATATTCCACAGTTGTCAGATGGAACAATATTCGACTACAGTTAAAACTAGAAGTTCTGTCACGAACTGTGCGCTTATCTAGGCTTCATTGCGTGTAGGAATTACGCGCAATTGCCATATCGAATGGCATCCAAAGAACGACAGGTTCTCCTGGTTACTCAAAGCAAGCACAGGCAATGTTTCTGCCAATGGACCTCCGGGTTACCCGGAGGCCCATTGGCTGACACATTGCTTGTGCACAGGCCATATGTACAAAATTTGATAGCCTTACCATGGTCATAACGCGTAGATTAACGCGCAGATCGACGTGCTATTTGTGCGCATTTCATGACAGGACTTCTAGTTTTAACTGCACTAACCCTCTTTTCGCTCATATCCCCACAAAATACATAGAATCGACTGGTCGAAAGGGAATACGCGAACATTGAATCGGGGTGCTATTTTCGTTGCATTCCTCTTGCTGTGGGCTTAATTTCGCTTTTTCGGAGGGGGGTGGTGTGGAAGTTATGAAATCTCGACTCACTGGAGTTAGGTAGTGAGTCGTGATCGGGTCGCTTTGTGATCACAATATTGTATATTGTAGTGGACTCCATTCGAGATTCGATTCGATTCGTAATTCTCATTACCTTTCGATTCGATTCGGCCCGAAATTTGAGAGCCGCGGAGCCCAATCGTGATCATCCAACGGGTCAAGTTGTGTTTTTAACGACACTTATTAATTTATATATTTATCAATTTTTATAATTTATTTTATATATTTATATAATATATTCTTCCCGCAAGAGAATTTTTTATTTTCTTATTGGAGTTTAACGACACTTTCGGCAGCCAGGGTCACCTTGTGTCGGAGGACAGTTTTACGGGTGGAGGAAGCCGGACTATCCGGAGGGATCTATCGAGCAATGGTGAGAAACTGTCAGGCTCACCAACGTACTAACTCCACACTAGCCACCTGCGGCAACCGCGTTGTGTCCTTGGGCAAGACACTTCACCCCATTGCCCACGTGGGGGCCCGGTGACGCTGTGTACTATGGCGTATTGCACGCGGATGGTGCACATGTCTTCAACCAATGCTAACCCTGCTTGTGTGGAGTTAGTATGTTGGGGAGCTGACAGTTGCTCGCCGTTGCTCGGTGGTTCTCTTCGGGTACTCCGGCTTCCTCCACCCGTAATACTGTCGTGGTCATGATTAGCCATTGTGCAGAAATCTGTGACCTTAAACACCAATAAATAAATAAATAAATAAATAAATAAATAACAGGGTTAGCATTGGTTGAAGACAAGTGCACCATTGACGTGTAGTACGCCTTAGCACACAACGCCACAGTGCCTCCACGTGGGTAATTGGGGTGAAATGCCTTGCCCAAGGACACAACGCAGTCACCACTGGCGGGAACTGAACCGTGAACTGTTCGGTTTGAAGTTCAATGCCGTAAAAACTGAACCACCCCGCCTCCGCTTACTTATTTTGGGGATAAACTTTGACGAGTGTTTATTTACACCATGAAGCTAAACCAACTCTTCGTTGTTATTCCCATGTTGTGTTTGATGCAGAGCGATCAAGATATTGTGTTTTTAATTTCCAGTAATAGAATGATAGATCGTGAGACTGCAATGATTTGTGCTTTCTGGTCAATAGACCGTCTAGACATAAAGAACGTTCTTACATGCCGTTCTTACATGTTGGCCGGACTCCACGCCTGGTTTTCATAATACATTTTTTGTCGTTCACATTGCATCGATCGGATAACATTGCGTGGAATCCGCTACATGAAAGATACGATCTTACACGTCGTTCTTGCACGTAGACCGGATTCCACGCTCGTTTTTTCTTGCACATTTTTAATTCTCCATATTGTATCGGGTAACCGTCAGTATACTCAAAGTTCACTCGGTAGTTAATTGTTACACTCCGTTTTAAATTTTATATATAGGGCCACATGCGTGGAAAAGAAATCACCAATATTATTATTTCCCTTTAATCAATCCCCTTATAATTATATCTCAATGAAGCGTCTGCTCTTTGACCGTTCCCTGAAGCGTACATATTGGAATGACTTTTTCTAAAGGAGAATTTATAATGTAATGGTGTGAAACATGCCGTGGGTGATTTGGGACATCGAGGGGCGTGGTGGCGTTGCGGTAACCGGTTCTCGTCAGATCACCGAAGTTAAGCAACGTCGAGCCCAGTTAGTCCTTGGATGGGTGACAATCTGAGCGATCGATTCGGACTCCCGCGTTGTGTCCACCGTTGCTCGGTGGTTCTCTCCGAGTTCTCCGGCTTCTTCCACCCGTAAAACTGTCACCGACGCGATATGACATTGGCTGTTAAAGTGTCGTTAAACCTTAATCAATGAATAAATAAATATTTAGGATATCGAAAAAGATATTTTATCACGAGATCTCGAGATAGTATCTCGAGATCTCGTGATAAAATAATCTTTTTCGTTGTAAAAAAAAATCAGCCACCGTAGAAACGGCGTTGTTAGACAATGCACAGAAATTAAGTTGCCCACTGGTAGCTATTTTGAGATGTTGCTTCAGAAGGAAAACAAATTATCTTTGTTACCATGGAACTTCAGCAGAAGCTTGATATTTCCCTGCAGGAGAAGTCTAATACTGTTTAGAATGAATAACGAAGTCGGGTAATCAAGCGATTAATGGTTCTCATGGAAGAACGGAATTATTCCCATCGGAATAATACTGAAGTGACATAAATTTCCTGAAGACAATTTCTCCTCATCAGTTTACCTGACCTGAAGTGATGGATTGAAGTTTAAAAGACAATCACATTCTTGATCAGCTTATAATAATCGATATTTCTAAAGAAACCTATATGATAGCCTAGAACATCTCAAGATACAGACACATCCAAACAGATATTTAAACGTACTCTGTTTACGACAGAGACCTGTTGAGATACGGTGATGCACAAATACTTCTTCCTTATTTGCATGTTGGTGTTCCTAAGATTTAAAATGTTGAATATGCAATGCATTTCCAGATAACAGATCACCATGTTTGTTCCTACCTCTACGGTGAAACCAAGGCAGCAAGTGTCCCACCCCCTTCCCAAATTACCCCACCACACGTTTTCTGCTGACATGATTACATAATGAGTTTAATAATATAAGAACAAGCGGATGTGTCAATGGATATGCTTTCCTATAATATATTATATTCAAATATAAGCACGACGACAGAAGTCCACTTTCAGCCAGTTCAGACTATTTCCTCTGCTTCAACCATTCCTCACCTCAGGGCTATCCTTCGGGTCAAAGATGGTTGAAGTAGAAGGAATAGATCAAATCCTGGGGTGAGGGGGTGAAGGGTGGGGGTGTGTTTGTGGGGGGGTCCATAGGGCAACCACCCACCCCGGTCAGGGATGTTTAGCCCCCCCCCCCCCCCCCCCCACATGGGGAAATCGGCCAAATTCGTCGGGGAGATAAAATTATGCAAACACCGTGAAGATACAGATAATACTTCCGAAGACCCGATACACGTGCACAATAAGAATAACCCGATGGGCATATCACTGTGGCATAGGCAGAGAAAATTACATCGCGAGAGTTATATTTTAGTCTGATACCAGAAACTTTCTATACAGTATGTGGAGAGTGGATTGTAACTAAATCACCCGCGGAGTGGAGTTGTCACCCAAGCTATAACTTTCAAATTTTGTACATATCGACAAAAAATACAAGCAATGTTTCAGCCAGTGGACCTCCTGGTTTAACCCGGAGGTCCATCGGCTGAAACTTTGCTCGTCCTTGTTATGCCTGCAACAAATTTGCAATTATTGCTGGGGTGGAATCTCCACTCTGCGGGTGATTTAGTGATAATACACTCTCCACGAACTGTACAATCACTGGCCGACACACATCTAGACTCTGTTGTGAGTATTATCGTACTTATAAATCTGTGCCTTGTAGAACTCGGGGTCAAAAACAGGTGTCATGGCGATTCGCCATGACACCTATTTTGATACCCTTGTTCCACAGGCCACAATTCTTTTGCGTTTCGTTTTGACTCTTTCAAAGCCATGGTTTGTTCTATCCCAAGGACAGTAGGGAATGCCAAATCATGTGGTCATGCTTGGATTCTATTATCGCAGTGGAGTATGAATGGTCGTATGCACATTCTAAGATTTAGCCGACTTTGGAGGTCGCGATATGAGATTAGCTAGCAAGTCTGTAATAATGCTACAAGTCAGTAGTAATTGTACAAGGGTGTACGGTGCTCGAAGACTATAATAGTGTGTGGAAGCTGGTCTTAGGGCAGATAATCTTGACTATGTGTAAGTCAGCAGTAGTGGTTTTAGACCTATTTATTACACATCCATTAAACTTTAAACCCTTGTATTCAACGGAATCGCCGCTATGATACAAATGATTCTGTATTCCACGGGTGATATACAAGCCGGAACGTTTTTACCGCACCGTTTAGTTACGCTTCGAAAAGTTTCCAAATTTCGTTATACAATCATCGACCGTCTGTCGCATAGTGTGAAAATGAAAACGTCCAAAGCAAAATAAAGCCGGTTCGCAAAAAATTAGCCACAAATGAGATAATATATTTAAAAAACCCAATCATTTCCAACCAGAACATTAACCCAGTCCAGCTGACGTCTCGTTTTGCGGATTCCATTATATCTAAATTGGTCAACTTTATTTCGGTAAATCTTCGTACATTTTGACATGCTTCGAACTTGTTTTAAAAACGTTTCTCCCAGCTGTTTTGTAAATCTGCACATATTTGTACTTATATTTTTTACTAACAGTAATAGCCACCAAATGGTTAGGCGTGAATGGGCACCAGCCCATTCACGCCTAACCATTTGGTAGCTATTACTGTTAGTAAACGGCGATAGGAATTTCAACAAACACTGGTTCCGAAAAGGTTGTTTTGATTTTTTATCGATCCATATGATCAGTACAGCTTCAGTCAAAACAAACTCTTCACCGTTGGGTTTAATTATCGGAATTATAATTTGTTTATTTAAATGAATTTTAATGCATGGGTTGTGTAATAAACACAGAACGCGATGTGTGTCTGAATCGGTGGGTGTTTTACATAACTCGTTGGAATAGCGTAATCTAAGGTGGGTGTTTTACATAACGTTATGTAAAACACCCACCGATCCAAACACAAATCGCGTTCTGTCTATTTATTAAATGCCCATGCAGTCTCTCTTATGCAATACGGCGTGCAATACGGCTGTGCAATACGGAATTCCGTATTGCACACCAACCTGTTCCAACCGGGACTTTTTTTATGCAATGCGACTGCATAAAGTGCATGGTGTTTACCACCGTTGATAGAAAAGAAAATTAGGTCAGTAGGTGCTTGGGTCATGTAATAAATACAAAACCACATGTATGTTTCAATGAGTCGTTTTGTATTCAATTCGCCAGATGTGCGTAGAAAAAAACGTCTCGACCTTCGGTCTCGACGTTTTCTTCCTACGCACATCTGACTCATTGAATACAAAACGACTCATAGAAACATACATGTAGTTTTGTCTATGTATTCTTCAATAGTTATCCTCCGATAGTATATCACAACGTTGCAAGTGCCCTCTAATACCGAGATGAGAATAAGAAGGATGATAGATTATACCCCAATGAGTTCTTATCTCAAATGTTTCTTATCCAAATGACGGTACTCAGCGGTCACGTTCCTTTGAATTTCTTCCTGTGGTCTGTCTACGCCTAGCGAATCCCTTTTATCGTCGTGTAAGGTTACCAGCACCAAGCGATAATACCTCATAGTATACTACCGTACTGGACAACAAAACAGACCTCACCACACCGCAAGACTAGTAGAACATCGGGGTATATAAATACAATTCATTGTATACTACTGTACTAGACGACCAAGCATAACACTGCATGACTTACAATTGCGTACTACCCATACCAACTGTAGGACAGTATAACACCCTGGGTGGATCAAGAGTACTAAAGGCTAACAGTGAACCGGCAGGAGTATAGACCGTACATCGTATACTACCGCATTAGACAACCATACATTACCCCATAATAACGCCTGGCATCGCATCACGTGCTACCTATACCAGTCATAGCGTAGTACAAAGCATCCGGTAGGTTAGTACCAGGGGCTAACAGCAGACTAACAGGGATACAGGCTGTTCACATTATACTACCGTACTACAAAATATACCACACAATACCGCCTGGCCCAGCGTTACGTATTACCTATACCAGTTGTAGAACAGTACAAGACATTGAGTGAATCAATAATACTAATTGCTAACATTGAACCAGCAGGGATACAGACCGCACACCCTATACTGCCATACTGGACTACCAAACATACCCCCACAATACTGCACGACCTTGCACTGCGTACTACATATACCAGTTATAGGATAAAACAAAGCATTTGATAGTTTAGTTCCAAGGGCTAACAGTAGATCAATGGGACCAGACATTTCGTACTACCCATATCATTATCCGCAATCAACTGTTTCGCCGGGAAAACTGTCCAGAAAATTCACCTCTCCCGTCAATTCTCCACCATATACTCATCCAGTGGCGACGCCATGGCGGGGGGGGGGGGGGGAGGGGAGGGGGTGGTATGGGGGGTACTCACCCCTCCACTTTTTTCGCCAAGCGTAGTAAACAAATACTATCATTTTAATTTTTGTATTGAACGTTGCGGTGTAATGGTGGGTATGCTTAATTCCATATTCCCAAGTGCACTAAATCAGAGAAGTTTTTAAATTATGTTTGTGTGCCCCCCCCACCCCCCCCCCCCACACACACACATTAGCTGAACACAACAAACAAGAGTCGAGGTCCCAAATTGCAACAAGGCGTGCTGCGTTCAAACGGTCTGAAACATACCGCTTAAGAGTATTCGAGGAATGCTAGAACCGAGAGCGTGCAACGCATCCGTTTGGAATGCACCCTACTATCATTTTCCATCTGTGTGTCGTTTGGTGCTTTGTGCTTGCACTTTACAACAGCGTTCTTCCGTTAAAATGTCACCATGTACGATGTTTTCTATAACTGAAAGACCTAACCAGTAAGTTTCAAAAGGATAAACCTGTTTTAATTTAATTGTCTAAGAATGCTCCAGAGAATACCATTTACAACGTAAGTTTTCAAAATTTTCTCAACTTCGGGAGGGGTGTCCCCTCCCGAAGTTGAGAATTTTTTTTAAAACTTACGCGCGGCGGGCAATACCCAACTGTACCCCCCCCCCCCCCCTCACTTCTGTAACTCTGGCGCCGCCACTGGAATGGTACCAGAAAAGAAATCCTAGCTAAAGTTATACACAAACAATTGTATACCATGTTCTACTATTGTTGCGAAGCGAGCCCACAGAGGTTAATCTAGTTCGGGAAAAGAGCTACAGCTCTTCAGGTAGTTATAGTGTTATAGAAGTAAATGGACAGTTTTCTATTAGTTTGAATGGGACTCATATTATTGCCAATTTTCTTTAAAGTTGATATTCATAGAATTGGATAAACTAACAGTCAGACACCCCTCCCGAAGTTGAGAAAAAATTTTAAAACTTACGCGCAGCGGGCAATACCCAACTGTACCCCCTCACTTCTGTAACTCTGGCGCCGCCACTGTACCCATCCTATATACCCAACACCATGTACATACATATAACTTACTCTACAGTTGATCTGCTTGTCGGATGCAATACAAAATGCATATAAGCTTCTCACCACTTAAGAAAATGTTCACTTGAATGAGAGTAAAGATAAATAATGGGTGGCGCGCCATGGCTCCCAAACTAGATTCCCCGGTGATAGCAACCTAAGGCTTCAAGAGACATAATTTAGGTTTTATTTATTTACTAAATAATTACGCAGTTTTGCCCTGAAACTGGATATAACTGATAGACCAGCAGAATAGCCCCTTTCTACGGGAGCCAGTTAGCGCCACCTGTAAATCATTTTTTTATGTCGTAATTACGACATACCATATCTCGTAATTACGACATACTATGTCGTAATTACGACATAAAAAATGATTTACAGGTGGCAATAACCGGCTTCCGTATCTTTCTCTGTCCCTCCCCGTAATACCGTCTTTTGCTGAAGTACTTGTTCAAATTCGTGTTGTTGGGCAATTATTGTTCAGATCCGACATTCAGAGATAAAAATATAAAACCAGAATTCGGAAACAGGTTTTGACAAGATGGACGTGTTTTTCTGTTAGAAAAATGTTTTATCAGCGTGCTTCGACTCCGTTCTTGAGATAGAAAAAAAAGACAAAGCATTTATTACTTGGAATTTATGACGGTCGTGATATGTCTCATTCACTGCTACATGATCGATAATGGGAATGCGTTTCCGTATACACCGTGACATTTCGCACCGATTTATCATTACGGCAAATGTGTGTGCCTTGCCTGGGGCAAATAAAGAAACCTCTTATCTTGTGAAAGATATACACTGCAAGGTTATTATCCAGCGCAATAAAAAATCAATGCTTTCTACTTTGTGTGCAGACAGGGTACTAAAATGTCAAACAGGTAGTTTTATACAGATACCGTGATGAAAAAAGCCCGAAGAGAATTTCGACCGGATTGCGATCCAGTCACGATCCGGTCAAAAAACAATTCCGTTTTTTTTTCTATTTCCTTTTGTTTTTCACGATTCAGGCGCGATTTTGCAGTATTTTATTTATGAAAGTGCTGCTCAATCGTATCGCTATCCAATCGGGAAAGGGCGCTTTTGTAAATACAGTACGGTAGTTTTCAGTCATCTTTCCCCGCCCAAAGATGCAGTTTAGGTCAGAAATAATCATGATGTGAGGTAGTATGTCATGTAGTTTCAACCCTTCTTTGTGGGTAGCGAATGTGGCGCGGGAAGTGACATCATAACGCGGAGCATAACGTGGGTAACGTGTGATGCCATGGTAGTGTTCGAGAACGCTCATGTTATCAAAATGCCGTACTGATGAGAGGTGCGAGTGGGCATGAGCAGCACATGTGTTGGGTGGTAATACGTGTTCTGTTGTCTATTTTGTGTTGATGGCGTTCGCTACTTTGGATATCTAGGATGACACGTGTCTTCTGTGGAAGCGAAATGATTTCTAATGGTGTGGGGTGTGTTGTTACTAGTATGGGTGTATTGGATTTGATATTTGTGAAGGGTGTTCCGTTGGGCTTTATTGGTGGTTGGAATTCGCTTTTTCTCGCTCATATTTTGTTGTTTTGGGACAAAATCATCGCCGACCCCTGCTGACTATTTTTCCTACCTTTTTACTGGTTATTTACTACCAAGTAAACATTTTTTGTAAAATTGTTGATATATTACCGAATTAACATTTTTGTATCGTTGAGCTTGTAGTCAGTTTTTGTTTATATCATCTCCCTAGCTGGGAAACCCGAGTTGTTGCGCAGTGCTTGATCATCGTATGTCCCGGTAATCAATGCATGGGAAGTAGGAAACGTTGTTATAAATGACTAGCTTAACTTGACTTCACACGTAGTTGCGGTCATGATACAGCCATAGCTGCTTACATGTAGTGTCCCCAAACAACAAAATCAAGTCTCGTTGTAGGCACAGAATCGCATTTCGACTCGCCCTAACGGGCTCGGCGAAGTACTGTTCTGTTCCTACAACTCGACTTGATCTGAATTCAGGGGGAGACACACATAGTGGTGATAATCTGTATATACCTACGCGCCAACGATTCCCGGCAGGAGATTAGAAAGCAACATTCCAAATTCTTCGAAAATATTATTGTGTCCTTCAATATACACACACGGGCCCGTGCCAGTCTTCGTCTGAGGCCAACTACAACACTTTCGTCGTACTGTAGCCAGTTTAACACTTTCGTGTAGTTGCCGTGACGAAAGTGAACCAAGCATTCATGAGAACATCATCTTAAGAGCTGGATTCCAGCCATAGTTTTTGACGGTGTGCAATGGTCCAGTGATTTTTGTGTTGGACTCCTGAATGCCAGACGGGGTTGTCGATGGTTCGAATCCCAGTTGGGTATCAGAGATCAACATTATAAATTGTGTCCTTCAATATCACAGTTTGCTCTCCATATCTTCAAAAATGTCTATATGCGAACCATTAGAGAGAGGGATTAGTAGAGGTGTAGGTACCGATTGTTTGAAGTAAAGTTAAGTTATGTATTTATTTACTGGGGTACAGTGACACTTTCGAAAGACAGGGTAACCACGTGTTGGACAGTTTTACGGGTGGAGGAAGGTGGTGTACCCGGTGAGAACCATCGAGCAACGGCGAGCAACTGTCAATCTCCCCAAAGTAAAGTTAAGTTATTTATTTATTTATTTATTTATTTATTTATTTATTTATTTATTTATTTATTTATTTATTTATTTATTTATTTATTTATTGAGATTTAACGACACTTTAGATAGCCATGGTCCTCTCGTGTCGGATAGTTTCACGTCAGGAGGAGGCCGGAGTACCCGAAGAGAACCACCGAGCAACGGCGAGAAACTGTCAGGCTCCCCAACGTACTAACTCCACACAAGCAGATTTGGCATTGGTTGAAAACAAGTGCACCATCGACGTGCAGTACGCCTTATTACACAACGCCACCGTGCCCCCACGTTGGAAATTGGGATTAAGTGTCTTGCCTAAGGACGCAACGCGGTTGCCGCAGGTAGGATTCGAACCGAGGATCTCTCGGCTTGCAGCTTGCATCTCTACTAACTGAGCCACCGCGCTCCAAGGTTGAGTGAACTTAATCTCACAGCCCTATGGGGATCTGGAATTAATTTATTTTAGACCCTTCTCACAACTTTCTAATTTTTGTATGATGTGAGAGCCGAATAAATCGTTTTTCTTTCATAAAATAGCCACACCATATCCAAAGGGATAATGTCATGTGCCTAATTATTTTATCCTCATCCTATGCCACCAGAATTGCACGTTACAAATTATCATTAATCTTTGCATATACAGTTCTTTGCCGGGAACGGTGGAAGCTCGATAAAAGTAGAGGGGCACAAATTTACAATGCTACCATGGTTCGACCCAGTGTGAGAAAGATACAGTCATATACCGGCAAATGTACCATGACTCGCTGTGGTCTCTTGTTTAGATGAATATGCCGCTGTGTGGTCACTGTCCTGTCCGTTTCTTCTACTTCAACAATATTTCAACCCGAAGGTCAACCTTCGGGTTGGAAGATAGTTGAAGTAGAAGAAAGGGACCGAAGCGACCGAAAGTGTGATTTTTTGACGAAATATTGTCTGGTTTGCAAATAATGTTACACGAATGGCTTTATATTGATACGTTTGCATGCGCTCATTAGGGCTGTCGCGATTTTTTAATTTAGGAATCGATTAATCGTCGCATATAATCGATGATAATCGATTGATTGTACCTAGAAGTCCCCCATCTCCTTCTCTTTGAAGTCGATAAAATTAAGTTGAAGTCAGTTGACCTACCTCAAGTAAACAACGAAGACGATCCTCTTTTTGTTACATTCAAAGCTTTGATGTTCTGAACTTTTGAACCGTCAGTGTAATAATCAAGACCGGTCGGCAGTTGCGAACTTCGCAACTGCCGACCGGTCTTGATTATTACACTGACGGTTCAAAAGTTCAGAACATCAAAGCTTTGATGAATGTACCTGAAAGACAAATGCTTCCAATAGCTTCTTGGGGTTTAACATCGATGTTCTTAACTCTTTACCTTCAGAAACAATAGTTTTTTCAACACATTTTCTTTTAATTATTGAACGTCTAAAACGGGATATAATTTACCGATTATTCGACAAAGAAAAATACTGATCGATTTCGCCTTGACTGATCAACAATCGATTAATCGATTAATCGTGACAGCCCTAGCGCTCATTTTAACTGTTTGTGTAACTGCGAAACATATCAGTGGAAAAAAGTGGCGGGGTACGTGCCCCTCTGTACCCCGTGGCTCCGCCGCCTCTGTGCTTTACTCTACACCATGCAGGTAATACCAACTGTGCTGTCGTCTTTTCCAGGAATCGTTTGATGCAGATTCTGTTTCTTCTCTATATTTTTCCCTGGGAACTTTTTTTTCTTTTATTCCAAGTGAAAAATTACATTTCTGTCTGCCATCGATCATTTCATCAAGTCTGCAAAAAGTGCCGACGATACACCTTTCTTTTTTCCTGACTAATGAGTAAAAACCACTTCCCTGTCTACTTACGCTCCATAGAAACTACAACGTTTTAAATTGATTAATTAACTGAACATCACATATCCCATTAAATACTTTACAACAAAATTCCACTTACAGGTAATTAAGGACTGTTTCTCAATAACTGCGTATCATAAACCAGCTTCTTGAATTCTAAAAGAAAAGCCAGATTATTCTTCGAAAATGTTGTCTCTAAATGAATTTGTTTTATAATTAAATCCTTCACGTCTAAATGAGATTCGAAAACCGAACTTTACACAATTGGATTTTTTTTTTTTTTGGGGAGGGGGGGGGGGGGGCAGAGGCTGACTGGTCGTATGGTCCACCGGGAAAATTTCCGGTGTCTCCCTCCCCCCTTGGGTTCCCTCTGGAGCCTCAAAACTGACGCAGCCCAACACCTGTTGGGACGTGAAATTTCGTGAAAATCACCAAAAGACGAAATGGATCTGATCACATGGACTGCCGGCGTATCGAAATATCTCCATATACCAGCAGTCTTGTCTGTCATTTATCGCTCAGATGAAAGGACACAGCGTTCGTTCAGTTTCAAAAATAAAAATTTCCTCCGATTGGGCAGGACTATTGTCTTCCCGGTGGGTCCCCCGGTAGAAGAATTTTCGTCGAATGATCGAGAAAGATGATACAAAAATGCCATCGATACAGTACGTGGAGAGTGGATTGTAACTAAATCACCCGCGGAGTGCAGTTATCACCCAAAGTATCACTTTCAAATTCTGTACATATGGCCAAAAACACAAGCAATGTGTCAGCCAATGGACCTCCGGGTTTAACCCGGAGGTCCATTGGCTGGAACGTTGCTTGTCCTTGTCCCGCTTTGCAACAAATTTACAATTATTGCTCGGGTGGAATCTCCACTCTGCGGGTGATTTAATGATAATACACTCTCCACGTACTGTATGTCCTCTTTGTGGACTGACATCGATTGCTCGGATACAAGGAAGCCGTGTCCATTCTGGTCTCAAAAGCAAAATTTCCTGGTAACTATTCTTGGGGGGTGGGGGGGGGGGGATTGTGGCTATATATGCAACAACAATTTTTTTTCGACTTCAAAATCCTAAAGCCCCGCGATTGCCGATCGACTATTAACGAGTATACTTTGATGTCTATGATGAATATGTTGATGATGTGGGCTATATATGCAACAACAAATTTTTTTTCGACTTCAAAATCCTAAAGCCCCGCGATTGCCGATCGACTATTAACGAGTATATTTTGATGTCTATGACGAATATGTTGATGATGTGGGCTATATATGCAACAACAAATTTTTTTTCGACTTCAAAATCCTAAAGCCCCGCGATTGCCGATCGACTATTAACGAGTATACTTTGATATCTATGACGAATATGTTGATGATGTGGGAACTTGTCTCGGCAGCATGAATTGGATATATTTACAACATTAAAATTAAGTGTCGAGATTGGAAAGTGGATACCATGTTTCTAGGTTTCGTAGCAGATAAACACCATTACGTTTGATGAAGTGAAAACTGTTACGCTGTGACTACAGTCACAGCGTAACAGCTTTCACGCCATTTAAACATTCCGATGGGAGGAGTTACCTCATTAACTGACATAACGCCATCTTGAGTGAGACAGAGTTGCGATGTTTTCGCTGAAGTTCCTGCAATCCATTTCTGTCGAAATCGGTGGATTCCACAAACTTCAATAGTTCACCAGAAGGCGGAGGCTGAAGTACTACGAGATCACGGCTGGGTAGTCCTCCCCCCACCGCGGCGATTATTTATACTTGTTGAGAACGAAACACGAGAAGCAACGGAAACGTCTAACACAAGGGCCGCATTGGATTGATTGCACATTGTTGCCTTTTCAGATTTGTAAATAACTGTTCGGTGGAGAAACCACTTGACCGAAGTATGATAATAACTCACCCCTTCTTAACAATGGCTAAGTGTTCTTCCAAATATATTGTGTTTGAAAGTACATAGCTCGGCTCGTCGTTGTGGGTGATGACTCGAACAATTTCCTAATGAACAAAAACTGTCAATGACAGATTTGTGACGGAATCACAGAAGTGCAATTATATCCACGCCTTTCACAGACACTGATGTAAACTGCCGTTATACATCCCGAATAACATCGCTAGTAATTAGTGATGTCAAGAGCAGAAGCTCGAGAACTACTGATCACTCATGGGAAGAAAGTCTTAAGACTTCCTGTCAAAATTAGAAAGCATTCTGACATATTACAAATATTCATATTTCTTGAAATGGCAGTTTCCCCATCACGACGATAACTGAAAAGTGATTGTCATTCGAGAGTTTCCAAGCAAGCTATAATTTGAGTTTTGTCATTAATAGATGTTTCAAATTTTCGAATGTGTAACCATAGTGACGTATTCTGAAGACGCTTACATCTGTGAAATAAATTTTGTTTGATTCGTTGTCATTTTGTTAAACTGGTGTACACCTGGCAAAGACACTGGAGAAGGACTGTCAACAATGAATTCATATGGTACTTGTCAGTTGAAAGTTATTTATTTATTTATTTATTTATTTATTTATTTATTTATTTATTTATTTGTGTTTAACGACACTTCGGACACTCAGGGTCACCTCGAATCGGACAGATTTAGGGGTGGATGAAGGTAGAGTATCCGAAGAGAAACATCAAGCAGCGGCGAGCATCCGTCAGACTTCCCAACGTACCAACTCCACACAAGCATGTGTTAACATTGGTTGAAGACAAGTGAACCATCGATGTGCAGTAGGCCTTAGTACACAGCGCAACCGTGCCCCCACATGGACAATCAAGATTAAGTGCCGTACCCATGGACACAACGTAGTTACCCCTGGCGGAGATCGAGCCGTGAGCATCTCGGTTGGAAGTTCAATGCAGTAACCACTGAGCCACCGCGCTTCATGTCGAAATGCAAGTGCATAGTAGAAAAGCAGTACGCATTAGTACACAGCGTGATAGTTCACACGCACGGGATCGCGTGGGCTATCGGCATTAATTGCTTTGCCCACACTGCGCAGATATTTTTTGACGTATATATCTCATCCCAAAACATAATTATATAGAGAGTAATCGCTTGACTGGACTGGTTACGTGAAATAATTCATGAGAGGTGAGGGACGTTGTACAACCACGAGTGCGCGAATGCGCACGAGTGTTTTACAATATAGTCTCTTGCCTCGAATGAATTATTTCCCGTAACCAGTCCAGTCAGGCGATTACTCTGTTTATTATTTTTCATTATTAACGATAATTATATTATTTAACCCTTTACCTAACGTAACGGGAGCGCGGTGGCTCAGTAGGTAGAGGTGCAGGCTGCAAGCCGAGAGGTCCTCGGTTTGAATCCCACCTGCGGCAACCGCGTTGTGTCCTTGGGCAAGACACTTCATGTCCATTGCCCGCGTGGGGCACGGTGGCGTTGTGTACTAAGGCGTACTGCACATCGACGGCGCACTTGTCTTCAACAAATGCTAACCCTGCTTGTGTGGAGTTAGGGAGCTGAAAGTTGCTCGCCTTTGCTCGGTGGTTCTCTCCGGGTACTCCGGCTTCCTCCACCCGTAAAACTGTCGCGGTCGTGATTAGCCATAGTGCATAAATAGAAAAGCAGTACGCATTAGTACACAGCTTAACCAATAAATAAATAAATAAATGTACCTAACGTAACGGCCAGCGCTATTCTCAAAAATCGCCAATTAATTTTCATTATTTTTTTCATTTTTTGTCTCTAAAACAGAGGTCATGACCTATGTTTTTGAGACAAAAAATAAAAATAATAGCTATTCAAGAATTTCTTTTGCAAGTGTCGTCTGCTTTTCATAATAGGTAAAGGGTTAAAAAAAAACAAAAAAAAACAATGAAGTCCCCATTACACCCACGGCAAAGCGTCTTCGTTTGCGCGCACGGATACATGACCCAATTGTTGATTTCATAATTCACTTGTGAAGTTATCGTTTATAATCAAACCCGGAAATCCCAGTAGATCACACTTTGGAAAGTTATAAATCTGGCGGGGATCGAACACTGGATCTTTCAGTTAGAAGACCGATGCCGTAACCACTGAGGAACCGCGCTCCACAGTTGAGAGTTCTTCAGCGAAACATAACGAAGTAAGGCAATGTGTAACCTGTTGTCCTGCGATCCTCAAGTTTCGAGCCGAATCGAATCTCCAATCGAATCAGAAAACGGATTTCGAATCGATCCCAATCTCGAACCGAATCTCACCGCTCTTTTAGTTGCAGATACTGTATCGAATGGCAGCCGTAAATATTAGACACCTGTCCCATAATGAACGACGACAGATAAACATTACGAATGGATTAATAGTAGTCGTTAATTCGTCGGGCTGTCAAAAAACCTTTTCGCAGAACTGACGACTACGAGTCCGTTTGTGTTTGGTAATTTTCTCGTGTTGCGCGGCGACGAATGATTTGATTGCCAGTAAGAGATAAAAATGTTGGCCACCTTGTGATTACAGTTTTAGGATATAATTTTAGAGTGAACCCCCACATTAACCCTTTACCCAATGCAGACGATATCAAAATTTATTATTTTAAATATAATTTTTTTCAAATTTTTCAAAAAATTTCAACAAAACCATATCATGTGACCCCTTGTTGGAACGAGCTCGACGAGCTCGTTCCAACGAGGGGTCACATGATATGGTTTTGTTGAAATTTTTAAAAAATAATATTTTTTCAACTGCTGAATTTGCATATTACGCGGGCGGATGCGTCCGATCCGTTGGGTAAAGGGTTGAGCATGACCCCCCCCCTCCCACACACACACACATAAAGAGGCCTGGAAACGCTCTAAAACTTTTTGCAGTATGATATACCCGCGTGTTTAATGACAAATCATAATCGAAACTACGGATGAGGGAAAACGGACAGCTGATTTGAAGAACACAAATTCTAGTGACGTAGTACTCCATTTGTAATTCTCATCAGCCATTGCCATCTCATCGTTCATTGTGGGAAAGGCTTCTATTGTATTGTCAGTAAGCACTCAATTGTTGTGTGTAACGGTGACTCGTCTGTTGGGTCAACTCAATCAAAAAACGGAATACTCCAGTACGGATTCGAAGTTGTTTTGGAAGTGGATCATTCTTGAACTCTACTTTCGTCATTAGGTCTCTTGTACAGGAGGAGGAAGGGGAGGGGGGTTGTCCTGTACAGGAGACCTAATCATTAAAGAAGAGTTCAAGAGAAGACACTCCAAAATTGTCGACTCTTCGCAACTTGAATTGAATCATTGGCAGAGTGTCGAATTGAACCGAATTTTGAAGTGTTGTAGGGCCCCAGTGTAATCATTATGATATATTTCCATGGCGACGCCGTCATTTGCGGATAGTTGTGTATTCGTGCATACCTTTGGTTCTTACGCACATTCGCACTTGCAGCCATGTTACGATATTGACAGTCAGACCTACTTCGACTTACAAGTGTATCATAATTCTGTCATTAGTAACAAAGTTCGTCATTTTATTGTATGCCAGTGAGTTTTCATTAAATTTGTAAAATCCTCTGAAAAATGCACAGAAATCTTTTTTAACGTACTTAATAATGTATCGCTGGGAAATGACATCAGTGGGCGCGATACAAAGTATCGGCTATACCCCATTCTCGTTATCAAAACCGGCCTGGGGCGGCTGAACTATACTATTCAAAAATGTAGGGAATATTTGATAAAAGTGAGATATATGAAGAAATATATTTATATTTTCATCACAAAGACAGTTGAGGCATTGCACTGTGACATCTGGTGAATGATTTCAGCGATAGTTTGGTGTCTGACAAGCACACATTCCACGCACTCAGCGTGTAGAAGACATGGACGGTCAGTCAAAGTTTTTACCACATTCAGTCCGAGACCTCAATACCTTGTAATTCCTCCTCGGTTCGCGATACAAGCGCGGATCCGACGTGGAATACTCCTCACCAAACGTCCAATATCAGCTTGACTGATGTTATTCAATTCTTTCTGCAGTGCAGCGGCGAGTTCCTGGACATTGGTAAAGGCTGTTGACGTTGTCGTAGGCGCATATGCCAAGCATATACCAGACGTACTCGATTGATGAAAGGTCTGGACTTAGTGCTGGAAAAGGCAGTGCAGTGACGTTCTTCTCCTGGAGGAACTCTGTAGCGATATCTTGGAAAATGAATCGACGGCCGTGACGTCGCGCAAATTGCACCACATGAGCTACTAACATGTTCTCAGGGTAGTACTGCCCGGTGACACGTCCTTGGATGAAATGTAATGCTGTTCTCCTTGCCATGGTTATGCCTCCCCACACCATAACCGATTCATCACCAAACCGATCGTGCTGCCTAACGGTTATGTCATGGTATCGTTCGTTCAGCCACAGCCACACTCTGTTTCGCCTGTCGTGGAAGTCAAGAATGAACCTCGATTCATCGGAAAACATGACGTTGCTCCACCGATGATTGTCCTAGCGCTGTCGTGCTCCACGCCTATTACGCTTTGCTGTGATGTGACGTTAAGTCAAACGTGGAATTGTTCGAGGTCGTCGAGCGTATAAATTCAATGTGTGTAGGCGTTTCGGATAGTCTGACCACTGACTCGCACATTCTGTCGCCCGGTGCACCTGCTGTCCACTTTTTGAGGCACCTTGAAGGCGGTTACGTAATGCTGAGGTTCGGATGAAACGATCCTGGTTATCAGTTGTCGCCCTTGGATGACCTGACCGACGTCTGTCATCAACAGTTCCTGTCTGACGGTAGCGTGACCACAACCTGCTGATCACCGATTGAGTAACGTTGATAATTTGAGCCACTGCAGTCTGTCTATTGTAAGCTTCCAACATGCCAACGGCACGTAAACGTTCGTCACGTGACAGTCTTCCCATATCTCAAAAGTTACGTTTCGACCGGAAACTTTTGATTAACGAGTTTATACCAAGACAAGAACGATGAGACCTCCGAAAAAGCCCGTCCAGGACAAAACAAAATTTCAAAACGTACCCCACAGACATTAACGCGGTGCTCGGGCGAAAAAACCGCACGAAGTTTTCGTGGGCCGGTGACATTCATGATCCACACTAAACTTGGTAACACAGTGATGTGTCCAATCACGCGTACCTAATATCATTTTCCGAAAATATCAACATCAGTTTGGATATCCCCTACATTCTTTTAATAGTATATTCTGAAAGTAGCAGTGGGGTCTGAATCTTAGGCGCACATTTGCATATATGTGCGTGTGTGTGGGAGGGAGAGGGTCGCAGATATGGTTCACCACGATTTAGTTTTTAATCTAGGCACGCACACGTGCATGGAGAAAAAGACTAATTTTTTATCAACACTTTCAAGACAGTTGAGCCAAATTTCGATTCCATAATCGAAAGAATATTCAGGAAAAAATATCTAAAGTGTTTTGAATTAACGTGCCCCGTGGATATTGAAAAGAACTGAGTTTTACGGCTGCTACTTTTTTCATACCAACCGCACGTTAATTCAAGTTGACGATTTCTCTGGAAGTCACAGGTTAAACCGAAGTGGATATCAACGCGTGAATAGCGGATGGTAATCGGAACATGGTCCATGCGAATCTCTATTTTGGATCGAATAGAATCAGAGAGGATTTCGAATCGAATCGAATCAAATCTCGATTCGAATCTCCTGGCTCTTCAAGTTGTAAATATTGCACCTTCCTTTTAACCCTTTCCCAAAGTAACGGCCAAAACCCTCCAGCGTGATTCTCAAATAGCGCCAATTAATTTTCATTATGTTTTCATTTTTTGTCTCATAAAGATCTGTTATGACCCCTCGTTGAGGGGTCATAACCTAGGTTTTTGAGACAAAAATGAAAAAAAAATAGTTATTCAAGAATTTTTTGCAAGTGTCGTCTGCTTTTCATGTTAGGTAAAGGGTTAATAGTATGTGTTGCCAGTCTCAATTCAATTATTGTATTCAACGGTGACTGTCTTTTGGGCAAATCAATCAAAAAAGCGGAATATTTCAGAACGGAATCAAAGTAATTTTCGAAGCGGAACCCTCTATGAACTCTTCTTAAAGGCGACCTGCAACTCGATAGAAGGAGAGGGCAGGAGGGGACACATTGCACGATTGTGAGAACAGTTTTACGATTTGAAAACTTCCGAATCTGTGCGATGCAAATCTAATGGAATCTAATCAAGATTTTGAATCGAAGGTCCCTGACGGCATACCACACCTTATAAATAAATAAATAAATAAATAAATAAATAAATAAATAAATAAATAAATAAATAAATAAAACGTAGCGCACATACAGCATCAACTCGCGCACGCATACACAAATACGTTCCCTCACACCCTCGCCCACCTTTACTCTTACACACACACATGCTCGCGCGCACACACACACTACCGTTACAGGTGATATGAAGACTCAAAAGGCGGGCTGCATTTGTATGTCGGGGGATGACTCGAGCCTGATCATGTGGACTCCGTCCGGTATCTTAAAGTGATGTCATGTCACGTGACCGAGTTTCGTCATATGTGGTTGTCATAGTAGCCCGAGTGAGTGATCATGTTGTGACGTCATTTCCATAGTGACATGTGGTGTTAGTGCGAATGCGCACCGCGCGTTGTTAAGGTGACGTGTTTGTTCGTAGTCCATTTTGTATACTGGGGGCCACCATCTTTGTTTATATGGTAGCACGTGGTTGCTAAGTGACCCAAAGTAGACTGAGAGGAGAGGGGAAATCGCTCAATGGGGGTCGAGTTTCAAGTCCCTCATATCCCCATCGAGACCATGAGAGCCATGGGGAAATCCATCAGTGACGTATGATCTAGACCCATTCTATGGTCTGCCTATGCTTTCAGAATCTTTTTTGTAGTGTGAGGCCATGGGGGGTTGAGGAAATCCCTCAGTGAGGCATAATCTTTCATCCCTCATATCCTCATCTCGGTATATAATGATACCTATGACACGGTTATGTACTCTTTGGGGATACCTTTTGGAGGATACCTCTTGGAGAAATGCTATCTGAGGATAATTATGGCTCCTGGTCAACGCCTTCTACCACACTTTCTCTATCCCAATACATGAATTCGGCCTTCCATCTTTACTTCTACTTTATACTCCTTTACTAACCTTCGATTTTCTAAGCTAATAAGTACAGTTAAATCTAGAAGTCCTGTCACGAATAGTGCGCTTATCTAGGCTTAATTGCGCGTTGTAATTGCGCGCAATTGCCATATCAAAATGGCATCCAAAGCACGGCAGGTTCTCGTGGTTACTCATAGCAAACACATGCAATGTTTCTGCCAATGGACCTCCGGGTTACCCGGAGGTCCATTGGCTGAAACATTGCCTGTGCACAGGCCATATGTACAGAATATGATAGCTTTAATTGGGCCATAACGTGCACATTAACGCGCATATCAACGTGCTATTTGTGCACATTTCATGACAGGACTTCTAGTTTTAACTGTACTATCTTTAATACCTCATGCTGTTGGGGCCTATCAACCCTATTCTTGTCGACCATTACTATACCAATACTAATATCACTAGTCTCTCCTATTTAAGATTCCAACGAACATCACTAGCAGGTTCACGGAATCGGTTTGAAATTCCCTTTTCGAAATCGCTTTCTGTGATACGTTTGTGGTTATAGAATCCTTTTTTTCATTCTATGATCAACACTAATGGCGTGCTCGAATGAATTTGTAACAACCAAATAATAGTTAGCCTGTCGAGGGTAAAACAACAATAGTACAGAGCAGGAATTATTACAGATTCCGGAATCAACAAAACATTTATAACAAAATGGAGGTGCATGAAGAAAACCATATTACGTCCTCAGGCTAATTTTAATAATAGCTCGTCAATTATTGTTGGTTTTCATCAGTTGATTTGCTAATTATTTCCCTGAATCCTTATAATGTATTGCCCTAACGAGCTGACATCCCATTGCGGGTTTCCTGTTATAGTTGAAGCTTTCGCCGACAGCATAATTACAGGAATATCGTTTAGAGGGAGTTTCGGCAGAGGATGTTTAATATAAAAATCAAAAGCGTGGTATCGACTGACACCATGAAAAACACGTATCCTTACAAATCGCGTTCGTACTGTCCATTTCATCTACAAAATCAATACCTGTTCAGGTGTTCTTTGACGTGGGGTCAGGCGCGTGGCTATGGGTGGTGCAAAGGGTGAAAACGCACCTTCCCACAAATTTGGAGTTCCACTTGTGGGAATGTCTCAATTTTTGTATTTGAAATTTTTTATAAAATACGGCGACCTCACTTACCGCGAGACACCGCACTCTCTGTAGCGTTACCACAACAAGTACGATGTACCAGAGCATGTTGTTTTAACCCTTTACCTAACATGAAAAGCAGACGACACTTGCAAAAAAAATTTCTTGAATAACTAAATTTTTTCATTTTTTGTCTCAAAAACATAGGTTATGACCCCTCGGTGGAACGAGCTCGACGAGCTCGTTCCAACGAGGGGTCATAACCTATGTTTTTGAGACAAAAAAATGAAAAAAATAATGAAAATTAATTGGCGATTTTTGAGAATAGCGCTGGCCGGTTTTGGCCGTTACGTTGGGTAAAGGGTTAACCCTTTTACTGTCACGCCAACTTTAGCCATATATGGATAACTTATATGTACGCCGTCTGTATCCGAGGAAGTTTAATAAAATTGATGGCATACTCGAAACTCTATCATCTGATTAATTGTTGGAAAGGGCTCTCTGAGCCCTTTCCAGCATTTAATCAGATGGTAGGTTTGATCTGCGTATACCCACCGAACGTACAGGTAATCATCATAAAATAGGTGACTATAGTTCGACAGCGTAAGTGTTAAAACATAAATGCCCTCGTTCGCATGCAGTTTCGGTGAAACGCTAGGGCACAACTTTGGTACTTGTTTTTGCCTCGGCTATAAAACAAATGTGAGAGTGCCTTGATGTTTCACAGAAACTAGTTGTAGGATGTCGTGGCGTTGCGGTAACCGGTTCTCGTCATATCACTGAAGTTAAGCAAAGTCGAGCCCGGTTAGTTCTTGGATGGGTGCCGTCTAAGTGATCGATTCGAACTCCCGCGTTGTGTCCTTGGGCAATGCACTTAACTCCGATTGTCCACACTGGGACACAATGATGCCTTGTACTAAGGCACCCTTCATACCGATGGTGCGCATGTCTTCAACCATTCTATCCCTGCCTGTGCTGCAGTGAAGAGTTATGATGTTGGGGAGCTGGCAGCTGCTCGTCTTTGCACGGTGGTTCTCTCCGGGTACTCAGAGTTCTCAGGCTTCTTCCACTCATAAAACTTTCACCGACACGATATGACCTTGCCTGTTAATGCGTCGTTAAACCTTAATAAATAAATAAATAAATAATTAAATAAATAAATAAATAAATAAATAGTTGCATGATTATTGTTTTATAGGCCCTATAATTATGTTACATCCAGCTTACCGGTGTTTAATTTCTGCTAGAATCACGTATTAACAGAATTATAGGTATAATATATAACTGGAAGACAAAATATGCCAATCAATTTTATCAATCTATTCTGTGGCTATTTTTTTAAATACAATAGTGCTAATATTTTGGATCACATAATATTTTCCCAGGTGCTACCATATGTACAGCTCGATTTGATATTTATTTTTCAAACTTTTCACTGTCGGTCCGATCCATGGTCGGGGTCAGAGTTCGTCGGTCTTCAGTTTGCACAGCTCCTGAACAAAATTTCTGGTTTCTCGCCTGAGGTGAACGGATCCGAAGACAGCCTTCCAAGAAACAAAAGAAAGGTGTGACATCATCAAAGAAAAGATAAACTTCCAGCCGTTATTTATCTTTTTATCATATTAGTTCTCTGTTTTCTCGGTTTATTGCCTTTTCATATTTTCTTCAAGAAATATTAATTAGGACTTCATTAGGCCTTGAGTTAATTTGATTGGTCAATTTCAAAAGAACGCTTTCTGATTGGTTAGATTAATGCTATTTCAAAACATCAACTTACTGATCTTGTGCTTATGTTATACTGATTTATGACGTGCGTACAGCTGTGACGCGTCACATTCAAATACATGACGTTCAAGGTGAAATTCCATTCTTTAACCCTTCTTTTCAATTTAAAAGATGTGTGTTTTTGTTACCTTGGTGTCATATGATAAACAGAATACGAAATTCGTGATTTGGTCATACGATATGTATTAAACCTGTCTACGAATTTCCCGTTGTACCGAGCCAGAGGCTCGGTAAAACGGACAGTTCTTAGACTCGTTTCATAAATATCGTATAACCAAAAACACTCATTTTTTTGTATTCTGTATTTATGGCTGGTAGAGAAGATAAGCTGCAACTGGGGTAATCGGATTACATATAGCAGGTTGAGTTTGACTAAAAACCACACTGTAAAACATACCGTTAAAATCACGGCGGCCATTTGCCGTTGTTTCCACCGCGTAAATATTATGGTAATGTCTGTTGCTACTTAACCTTCCAGCACACGAAAACCTAGAGAGGAGTATTCATCAACACTGGAGAAAAGTTTTTTTCGGGACCAACGCCTGTATCTCTTTAATTTCTGGTTTTGCAAAATTGAGGCTCGGGAACTATACCAGACCACACGATAGCCTAAGAATTGAGCGCCCGAAGGAGGAATCCACAGTAAATTTAGTACATCTCATCTTTGTTTACGTAAATTTTATTTTTAAGAAAAATGAGAGAATAGTGTTATTTGCAATATACAACTCAACATTTCGTCGCCTGAGTGCTAGAATGTTCTATGTCCCCTATGGGACTATGTATTATCTCCCCTATGGGACTATGTATTATCTCCCCTATGGGACTATGTATTATCTCCCCTATGGGACTATGTATTATCTCCCCTATGGGACTATGTATTATCTCCCCTATGGGACTATGTATTATCTCCCCTATGGGACTATGTATTATCTCCCCCATGGGACATAGAACATTCTAGCACTCAGGCAACGATTTGCTAAGCATCACGACTTCTTCCTATCAATGTTGTACATAAATGGCAAATGTTTTCATTTTTATGTTTGTCTATTTGTTCGTTAGGGTTTAACAAAAACCGTTGTCATATCATGTCGGATGATTTTACGGGTGGGGGAAGCTGGGGAATCTTTTTCTCACATAATGTGTATTTAACTCTTAACCCAACGCAACAGAAAATCCGACCATCTCTAGTCTCATAAACCGCCCATCAAATTTTAAGATTTTTTTTCAATTTTTGTGTTCAAAACATAGCGTACCACCCCTCATTGGAACGAGCTACTTTGGATATCCACAGCATGTATACGATCATTGATATTGATAAAGATGTTAAATCGGTTCAAAATGCATTTGAAAAATATCCGGATGCAAAACGCCCGGATGAACAAATTTTTGATCTTTTAGAGCTGAGCTCAAAAGGGAATGAACTTCAATTCAATGGAGAATATTTTCTACAAATAATGGGTTGTCCTATGGGCAAAAGATTCAGTCCTAATTTTGCAAGCATTTATGTAGCGGAATGGGAGGGAAATGCCTTAAGCAAATGTGCAAAGCATCCTCTCGTATATCTCAGGTATTTAGATGACATTTTTATTATTTGGGAACATTCAAAAGAAGATTTTGATGAATTTTTAGAAATTTTGAACAATCATGATCCAAACATTAAATTAAAAGTTAATATCAGTGAAAATTCTGTTGATTTTCTCGATGTGACCATGTATAAAGGCAAGCAATTCCAGGCACCCGGTCATTTAGATTATAAAGTATATTTTAAACCAACTGATTCACATCAATTGTTGCACACAAAATCATTTTACCCTCAACATACATTTAAAGGTATCATCAAATCACAGCTCATTCGTTTCCACCGCAATTCAAGTGATAAGGTAAATTTCAATGAGACTTGTTCTACCCTATTAGGCGCCCTCAGATCGAAGGGGTACTCACTGCGCTTTTTGCGTAGACTGAAATCTCAAACTCTGAAAAAGCTCGAAAGTCCAGCAGAAACTACTATTTTCGAACCACTGAAAATTGAACACAACAGACCGTAGCAGAGTGGTAGTGGCGCGGTATTTATTTGCAAAAAGCCTCGATGTAGATTGCATACTTTTATGCCTGATCAGAGGAGATGAATTTTCCTCCGAACAAACGAAAAATCATTACCAGATCCGTAACTCCCTCCATTGTGATTCACCAAATATTATTTACCTTATCACTTGTAAACGCTGTCGGAAGCAGTATGTTGGTCAAAGTCAAAATCCTTTCCGAGAACGTGCTACTAGACACTAACAGGATATAAAACATAATGCTGATGCTCCAGTAGCACAACATATCAACCTTCCTGGCCATTCTTTGGACGATTTTGAAATCCATCCTATTGAACAACCACCAATTGAAGTCACATTTGAAGAAAAGGATGAATTTAGAAAAAAAACGTGAAGCTTTTTGGATCAATACGCTTCAAATCCTCTGGTCATTTGGTATGCACATATCATATGGAAAATACGAAAAGATGTCCATCATTCCTTTCACTTTAACATACAACAGAATGAATATCGAAATAGCAAAAATATTAAAAGATGAATTCAATTTAACCAATGCTAAATTAAATGAACCTTTGAATCTTCGACCTGTCATCGCCTATCAGAAAAACAAAAGCTTGCGTAACATCCTTGTAAGGACTACATTAGAGCCCATCAATGAATAACATCAATTATTGCCAGTCAGTTTAACCAGTTCCTAAGCTCATCAATTAGTTTAAGTCAGTTTTATGTATTTTTTATCATGTTTGAAATCCATCAAGGTTCAGTAAATGAAAACAATTTTTCGGTTGCATATTAAAAGGAAAAACGTTTCGGTTGGAAATGTCTGTGCCAGTGCGAATTTTTAACCTCAAACACACACACACCTACACACACACACACACCCACACACACACACACACACACACACACACACACACACAGTCTTGTCTACCCTACATACCGAGGTGCCCCATTGTTTGTCCTTTGTGTCGACTAACGGTTTCTACCTCGTTTTGCCGGAACAGTTCTGGGAAAACAACCGAGGTAAAGGGTTTCTTTTGTCTTTTGTACCTCGGTAAGGCGAAACACGCAAACTCTTTTGTCTAGTTACCTCGTCAAGTTGGTAAGACAACCCCCACACACACACACACACACACACACACACACACACACACAGTCTTGTTTTCCCTACATACCGAGGTACCCCATTGTCTGTCCTTTGTGTGGACTAACGGTTTCAACCTCGTTTTGCCGGTACAGTTCTGGGAAAACAACCGAGGTAAAGGGTTTCTTTTGTCTTTTGTACCTCGGTAAGGCGAAACACGCAAACTCTTTTGTCTAGTTACCTCGTCAAGTTGGTAAGACAAACGCACACACACACACACACACACACACACACACACAACCACACACACATATAACGTCTTGTATTTATTTTTATCATATGACCCGTCCGTTTTGTTCACTTTAAAACATTTGATATTTTGTTTTCATATTAATCAGTGATAAATAAAGCCTTCCATCAATTCCATTGGTCAGTTTCAAAACTAGACAATTTGATTGGCTGAACAAAATACACCTGGGCCACATTTTCATAATTTGCATAATTAGAGTTGGGAGCTTTCATTGGCCAATTTCAAAACTGGACAATTTGATTGGCTAAACAAAATACAACTGGGTTATATTGTTTTAATCTTTTACCTACAAAAAAAATGCCATTCAATTTTTTTTATATTTTCACTTTTTGCTTCCAAAACATAGGTTATGACCCCTCATTTGAACGAGCTCGACGAGATCGTTCCAATGATGGGTCATAACCTATGTTTTGGAAGCAAAAAATGAAAATTTTTAGTTATACAGGGATGTTTTTTCCAAGTGCCGTCTGCAACTCCAGTTAGGTGCTGGGTTAAAAAATCACTCTAAGTGGCTAATTTGTACGTGTGTGTGTCATATGATAAATAGAGGATATGAAATGAGTGTTTTTCTCATATAATATTGATGAAACGAGTCTAAGAATTTTCCGTTTGGGCGAGCCCAAACGGAAAATTCGGACGAGCTTCATAAATATTATACAGGAAAAACACTCATTCCATATCCTCTATTTATTATTTTCAAAAGCACAAAAGGTACCACAAGTGTTAAACTGCTACTTTCTGTAATCGGAGTTTCTAAAACTGTCAGCCAATGAATCAGTACCTGCCATCCTGATAAGAAAATGTATCTCTCTTGTTTGTGGAAACTACCACCCATCAGCTTTCTGTTTACTGTCGGAGGCACTCAATTTTGTCTTTCTTTAACTCTTCTGTTTATTTTGGGAAAATAAATATTGTTTAAACTAAATTCCAAGTCAATGAAAGACACCTGGACAGAACACGGTTCTGGAAATCAGTAAGATGCACTTGCACAGCAAATGTGACGCCTCTCCACCAAGTATTGTAAAAGTTATTGCGTTTGATGGTAAAGGTGAAACAAGTCCCAAGTCCATAAAGGGATCATTTAACGCTGATGAAAATACGTTGAACGACACCCGCATTGAACATGGAGCTTCAGTACAGACGTCGGGGACTGGTCAAAATCCACATGTGGGCAGTGAAATTGTCCACACATGCGTTTACCGGGTAGCAGAGATCATTATCAGCAAAAGTTTAATTAATGAAGCACCGGGTTGTACCCGGTGCGTCATTAATTAAATTTGTGATGATTATTCCTATAATTAGTGTTTGGAATCTAATAGCATTGCATCCGTGGAAAGTGATTAGTTGGCTGAGGCTGTACTGTAGACGATACACTTACATACCAAATATGACGTCATTCCACCAAGTATTTTTAAATTATGAAGTTTAAAACCTCGTTGGTCACAGATAGACAAGTCGAAGGGCGGACAAACCAACAGACAGACCAGCTGATGGACATTGCCTGATACAGAGATTGTAGTCGCAACTAAAATAAATCTTGAATGACAATGAATGCTTTATTTTTTTTAATTTCTAACCTCAAAGATGTAGCTTATGGCCACTCGTTGAATCAGGGTTAACGAGCTCGTTCCAATGATGTGTCATAAGCGTCGTTTGGGAGGCAAAGACTGAAAACATTAATAAAATTTGAATGATGATTTTTGTGAATAGTCCTTCATAGGTTAGATCAAGAATTGAATAAATTTATTTATTTATTCATTTATTTATTTATTTTTTTATTTATTTATTTATTTATTTATTTATTTATTTCATACTTATTTGCACTCAATATCCTTTGCGGTTTTCTTGTATAAAATTCCAGCTAAAGAATTGTTTAAGATGTAAACAGGTCAGCTTTTTAATTTTTGAAAATGTCGACCAGGATAGTGAACAACTAATGTTTCTCCTGCATCCATACAATATGTTTATTGTTCTTTCGTGCTTTATGCTGGCGAAGCACCTGACCTGAAAGTCTGTACAGATTGTTTTGTACATAAAAGTTAGGTATGTGTCTCAGTTGATGGCTCTGTTAAATTTGACGATAAACACGGCGAGAAAATTACCAATAATTTCCATTAACAATATGCGATGCTGCGGGCTGATGTAGATGGATTCAATGATTCCGACACCTGTTCCGTGACAATACGAGACTATCTGTACATTATTGATGTTCATTACCATAACACACGCGATCTGAGCTGTTGTACCGGAGTTAAATAGTAACAATACCCCCATTAAGAGCATCGATGCATGGGTCCAAAGAAACAATGATATGGCATGTTGACATACCTGGTACAGTGATATAAGGTGGCACGTGTGTACACGCGTGCTAATTGATACTGAACCCCGATGACCCGGAAAATACACGATACCTGTTTTCCGATTTCTGATGTGGTGTTTATCAGTCTCACGGCGGGTAGAGAAGGTCGTTAACAGGTGTTTTTTTTGTAATCGTTTTTTTTTATTACTGTTTAAAGTCAAAAACAAACTCTCTACCACAGGTACCGCGACAATATGTATGTACATAGTGGAAAAAGTACATGAACATGGGACTGCAATTCGGCAGATCCACGAGGGTCACAAGTCCCTGCATATTGGAGAATGTAGATGGTATTGCTGAGTTTTGGTTCTCAACTTTTATATACTCGTCCAAAAAAGAAAGTGTGCATTTCAGAAATTGATCAAACTCCAAAAAAATAATTCCATAGGTGTAAAGAATGTTAACCTGTTCTTGAATAAGTTATATTGAACACAAAAACAGCTTTCCACGTTAAAATTGCATTAACGTTAAATGACGTGCTGCCCGTTTGTGAAAAGGCATGTTTTACACGTGGAGAGTCTGAAAATTCATGCAGCAGTGTGAATCCTTGGGTATTTAAACACTAAAGTAAGGCCTTCCTATCGTTCACATTCAAACTTGCGCTGCTGTTAAAACGACTCCACATTAGCATGCCAAGATTGACAATGAATCAACGTTTCCTTGCCCTGGGTATGATTAGAGCTGGCAGAACACACAGAGAGGTTGCCCAGCATTTGAACTGCCACCGTAACACTGTAGACAGGCTAGTCCATCGACATGCAAAACATGATGACGTTCGAGACTGACCCCGCTCCGGGAGACCCCGAGTTACCACCCCTGCACAAGATCGGTATATCCGTGTCGTCCATCTCCGGAACCGGCAACAAACGGCAATGCCAACGGCCAGGAACATCCCTAACCTGAGACGGATACATCCTCAAACAGTAATCAACTGGCTGAGAGAATACGGCTTACGTCCTCGAAGACCTGCAATTCGTTCGATTTTGACGTTACGTCATCGTCGTGCTCGACTGCAGTGGTGTAGCACGACAACATCTCAGGCATCCCTTACACTGGTGGCGACGTGTTTTATTCACAGATGAATGTCGTTTCCATCTTTCATCATTAGATGGCCGCCAGAGAGTTTACAGACGTTGAAACGAACGCTACGCAGATCCATGTGTCGTGGAGCGAAACCGTTATGGGGGAGGGTCTCTCGTGGTGTGGGGGTGGCATCACTGCCCGTAACAGAACTGAGCTGGTCATTATTGATGGCAGTCTCAATGCAGCCAGATATCGTGATGAAGTGCTTACACCTGTTGTTGTCCCATTTCTGTAACGTCACGGCCTCGGCGTCATTCTACAGCAGGACAACGCCCGACCCCACGCAGCTCGTGTTGTTCAACAGTATCTGCAGCAACAACAAGTGGATGTTCTTCCCTGGCCCGCAAATTCGCCCGATATCTCACCCATTGAGCACGTATGGGACGAAATGAAACGTCAGCTACGCCGGCTTTCCCATGCACCGTCAACGCTTGTGGAACTCCAAAGACAGCTTATCAGAATATGGAACAACATCCCACAACACTTCCATGCTAACTTGTTCGCTTCCATGAGGCGTAGATGCACAGCAGTAGTCGATGCAGACGGAGGTCATACCAGATATTGAGTGTGTGACTTTTGTTTTTGACCCTTAGTGTCTTTGACTCTCCATTGCATCAAGAGTATTCGTCGCAGCGTAATGAAATTTCTCGTGTTGATCACAAATTGATTCATCTCTGATTGAATAAAATTTGCATGAATAAAAATGATATATATCTTTTTTAGAGTTATTTTTTAGCATGCACACTTTCGTTTTTGGGAGAGTATATAATTAAGGATTTCTTTACAAGGGGATGGCTCGAAGTCCCCCTTCCGCGATGGTGTCAAGCCAATGTACTCGTCTAATTCCCTCATCGGTGATTGGTGACATATGTTGACGTGGCAGCAGTTACTGTGAGGCAGTCACAGTGTAACAGTATTCACGTTTTCAAACGCATTAATGAAACCCTACAGTACAGTTGCCGTGGACTGGACGTAATCCACGCATGGGTAATGACATCCCCACATACGTTTACCAGGTAATACAAATCATCAGCAGTAAAATTTTAATTAATGAAGCGCCGGGTTATACCCGGTGCTTCATGAATTAAAGTTTTGATGATTATTCCAACAACTAGTGTTTGGAATCTAATATTATTGCGTCCGTGGACATATTTCCCACCGATTGAAAGTGGCCAGTACTTTGTCATCGCGATTTCAATGAGTTGTGAATACTCGTTTTCCGAAACAAAGCACACAATATGAGGAGTGGATTGTTATTAAATCACTCATGGGGCGGTTTCTCCACTCAGCCAAAAATCCCTGTCTTTGAACCCGGAGGTCCCTTGGCTAAAAGTGTGCTTCTCCTTTTCATGCATTGCCATAGGAATCGACTGTATTGACTGAGTGAAAACTTCACCCCGCGAGTGTTTTAGTGGTAATACACTCTTCACGTGCTGTATATGTTTTTAAAATCGAGTGCGAGTGTGTGACGCCGGATCTCTCTCTCTCTCTCTCTCTCTCTCTCTCTCTCTCTCTTTCTCTCCACCCACCACACCCCCAAATAAATCAAAACAAGCAAAATGGGAGAATTTAGGGCACTTTTCTATCTGTGACCTATGGAAGTCCAATAATCCACTTCTATAGAGATCAATGGGTATAATTCAACCAGCTTTCTTGTCTGAAATGAGTGAACTGATGGGTAGTGTATCGTTGGTGATAACTCTTCGCCTGGTTGTAAAGTTCATTGCGACACGAAAACTCGGAATTACATTAGTAATTCAACACGACAGTTTAATATACGTCGATAAATGCACAGTCGGTGAATTTCCGATGCCCTTTACCTATAACTTTATCTAACAAAAAGACTAGATTCCCCCCCCCCCCCCCCCCCCCCAATACAAGGGAAAACATCTAGACAAAATACAGCTGTGTACTGAGGGTAGCAACCTCACGTGTGATCATTCGATTCAGAAAGAGAAAGAGAGAGAGAACGTTTGTTACCTGCACTCGTCAAAAACTGATCAAACGTGTCGAGGCCATCGTTTTTGATCGGTAATTAACCTTTTACCCAACGTAACGGCCAAAACCGGCCAGCGCTATTCTCAAAAATCGCCAATTAATTTTCATTAAATTTTCATTTTTTGTCTCAAAAACATAGGTTATGACCCCTCTTTGGGACGAGCTCGTCGAGCTCGTTCCAAAGAGGGGTCATAACCTATGTTTTTGAGACAAAAAATGAAAAAAATTAGTTATTCAAGAATTTTGTTTGCAAGTGTCGTCTGCTTTTCATGTTAGGTAAAGGGTTAAATGATAAATCACCAACTCAACGAAATAAATAAGATTAAATCATTTTTGTAATCATGATATTCTTATATAGATCTGAGTTAAACCTGAAAAAAAACAAAGAAACACAAAGCTGAAACACTACTTCTGCGGCTATAGTGCAAGTAGAATAATGAATGAGGCATACGTCATGCATAGTGCAAGATCGCAATACCATGACGTCATGAAATTCATTCATAAGAGAATAAATTCATTGACGCTGAACGATTACCATAATATATGCGGACTAGTCAAAAAGGGGGGAATATTGTAAGATAGATCGATTAAAGTGGGTTTCTGAAATAGTGTATTGAAATCTCGATCACGCCTCTGGGTAATATGTATAGAATATACCCATAGTAGATTGATGTACCAAATGTTCACCACGAGTGTGGTGAACATTTAGTACATCAAGCTACTTTGGGTATATTTTATTTATACCATGATCGTCAGATTAATAAGAATCGCTATTATTTTTTCTCGATTTTACTGAACAGCAGGCGTACATACGAGCGAATCTGTTTTTGTTTTCACGAGCATCGGTGGGTGGTTCTTCCGCTGTCAGTTTTATCGCCGAAACGAAATGAAAATAAGAAACTGAGCCTTTTTCGTTTTAATAACATAACAACATACTATTTCGAGTTATGCATGCTTTATTAACATGAGTCAATGCATGTTTGTTATTTTTAGGCATCTTATGAGGTAAATCCATTTAAAAACGTAATAAATAACTGCCACTTCCATTTCACTCTTCGTGAGGCGACGTGCGATAAATTTAGAAAAGTTTGCATTCAGGTCGACGTCACCAAAGGTCAACAGGGATGTAGTTCTATTGTAAGTGTAAATTTTTACTACTGAAATCCTATTACTGGCGTGCTCATCACGATTGATGTGTAAAGCTAAGATTTATGTCATAGGCTTTTCATTTATAGTATAATAAGTAATCATGGTATAAATCGACTCGTCCTAACGGACCCGTCGATATTTGCCAAGGGACAAGGTCTTGACTTCAATACACCAAGTATTTCGACGGTGCATTAAGCCGCACAAAGATGTAGTTAAAATATCATGCTAAGTGTCGTTATTTGCTATCCCTTAAGCTCGAAACACTTCAGAAGTTTTACTCACTAATGTTTCACGGTCACGAAGAACCCATTCGCCTGTTATAATTTCATCGTCAATACATTGTTTTCTTAAGGTACTTTTGAAGACAAAGGCTATGACATTTTTCTTAACAAACCATTGATTTCCGATGAAAAGATAATGATCATAGCTATTTTTCCTGGTTCTCAATGTTTTCTAAACTTCTGTTTTTGTTGCTCCGAGGTACCGATAGACTTTAAGGACCAATAGCCTAAAGATCCAATATTCCTCAAGGTCTAATACTCCGAAGGCCCAATAGTCCGATGTTCCAATACTCCGAAAGCGTAGTAGTTCCATGCTCAGTACTCCGAAGGTCCAATTGTCCGAAGGTCCGATGCGGAGTAACGGACCTTCGTAGTATCGTGTCTTTGAATATTGGGCTTTTGGACTATGGGTCGTCGGAACATTGGAACCTCTGAATATTGGACCTTTGCTGTACTGGATCGTCGAAATATCGGGCCTTCGGGGGTATTGGGCCGTCGAAATATCGGATCTTCGGGGGATTTGGCCCTTCGGAATATCGGACCTTCGGCGTATTGGGTCATCGGAACACGAGCCTTCGAAGCACTGGACTGTCCGAATACTGCATTTTTGGAGTATAGGGCCTTCAGAATATCTGTCCTTCTGGGTAATGAACATTCGGGGTAGTTGGTCTTCGCAATGAAGGTGCGATGGTATGACAACACGGATAAAGTATCACCAACCACACGGGTCTAAAAACGTCCAAGATAAAAAAATCATACCCCTAGTACCGTATAAAGCGTATAGTTGATAGCTGATTCAGCAAAATGGAGTCGTAAACATGACTTTGCTATTTTTAAAATAATCCTTTCTCTATAACAGCGACGAGCAACATTTTTATCTTATATTTCAGATGATGAAAACGTTCACGTGACACGTATATGCTCTTTAGACTATGGCATTTCCTGTAGCGTATTTAATTGCAATCAGTAGCAGTAGCCGTGCCATATTTGTGTTTATAGTCGGGCGCGACATGGTCTCTATTGGGAGGCAAGTTTGTGTGTGGCCGGTGGGTGTATGTACTTGCGGATGATTGGGGGAAAGTTTATTTTAGGAGTTGACCAGCATGCCTCCAACTTTTCCCGAAGCACTTTCGCTGCATGTACCACTGAATGGTTTTATGTGAGCGGGATTCAATCTGTGACCAATCGACTTAGTGTCACCACAGAAAGTGTCATACACTTTTATATTATGCTGTTCCTTTTTTCCGCAACATGACTCACATAAAACAATATCATATTCTAACATATCGATTTAATGGTATACTGCTATAATCTGCGCTCTACAGTCCTATAGATTTTAATGGAATCCCGCTGTCTTTCTATTGGAATTCATTTTAGACTTGACATGATAACGTATTCTATTACACTCCATCGACAACAATATATGGTGTCAGTGAATCTCCCTGGTTCTCTAATGACATCTCCGGTGTAATTCTCCGTAAAATCGTTCTGTAAAGACTTAGAATTTATATATCTATTGCAACGCAATTGCATACGCTCCTTCTCAACCCTTTGAACCCAAGACGCCCTTTTCCGGCCCACGAACATGATACGTCATAATTTTATTAGATAGAATGGCTGCAAAGTGAATGGGTGGGGAGACCAATCAATATTTTCAACGTGCAGCCACAAGGCTGCACGTTGAAAATATTAATTGGTCCACCCCCATATAATGAATATGGACTCTTTCCATTGCAGCAACTGAACTGACATGGTAGATACCACCAGGCTTCAAAGGAATAGGGCTGCAACACTCGAGCGTTGAACTCGACGCGTTAGCATTTTAATTAACCCCTTTTCACCTTACTTCATATTTTCTATACCATTTGACACGTCCAATCCAAGCCTTACTCTAAAACGAAAACACAGAGAGTATCAACAATTTTAGCCAATGAGAACATCGAATCATACATTAATGATTATAATTTTGACACAACAAAGCGTCGCTTCAAATTTATATTTAGTAACTGTATGTTTCATTTTTTACATTGGGCATTATTTATTTTTTTGTTGTCCTTGTCTGACAGCAAGGCTTCAATTAGAAGTATTACATAACATACAAACTTCAAACTGAAAGGGAAAACCATTAACTTTTACTTTGTCGTTTCGCTCATAACGTTCGCGTTGTATTCACCGTGTCAGTGTCCTTAATTGTAATATTTCTCGCTCAGAAAAGTAACTGCTTCCGTTTAGCTTTGTATTGGGTTTCATTCTCTCTTTAAATGTTGCCATCGTTCTGTTTGAGTCTGCGACAAAATCACATTCACTCTCTTGCAAACATTTCTACTGCCACCACGGTCAGATGTGTAGCTACAAAGCTAAAAGCCACTCATGTGGAGAACTTAAATTGTTACAGATTGAATACTTTCTAATTCTCGTGTAATTTTGTAACACCTTGTTTGATACCAAATATCATTCAGTTCCTTTGTTATTTTAAACAAATATCATTACAAAACGAAATTTAGTTTGAATAAATACTATTATATTATTCATTTAGTTTGAATAAATATTCCTTTTAGGCCACCAGTGATATAATTAAGAAATGAATGCAATTTTTATAATCTTTATTGGAGTATGAACGTGTGGCAATGGGTACAAATTGTACGATACAATTTGTACCCATTGCCACACGTTCATACTCCAATAAAGATTATAAAAATTGCATTCAATTCTTATAATTACATTCCGTAACTGTTTAAACTACTTTTTACCAAACAACAAAACAGAAAGACGAAATAAAACATGTACGAACGAACGAGGCGAAAAACCACCCCCACACAAAAGACAAAGCGCACAACTCTGAGTTGAGCGCCGGTTTTCGGCATTGACCCAAATTCGTCAAATTGCCGTCTTTCGCAACGAAACTTGGAATGTTCAAAACAATTTATTTAACATATCAGTAAACTATCAGTAAACTATCAGTAAACTATAATCACTGATCACTGCGAGAAGCGCTGAAAGTTATAACCCCTCCCCCCAAACTCCGCTCGAATTACATTCTGTCAACTGCGCTCTACCGTAAATGTGGGTCAAAGTTTGACCAAATGTATTCATTGGAAAATGAATTACATTTGGTCATGAAGTTTTCATCCAGCTTTTCAATGGGAATTGAATATTTGGACCCAAAACGTATAACTACAACAATGTAATTATTCTTAGTGAACTTTTGAAAAACTTCAACGGGCGTCTACAGTACGACCGCCGTGGATTGGTCACTTTCCACTTTCCACGAGTGGGCAATATTTTCCACGGCCCCAATAATATTATGTTCCAGACACTAATTATAGGAATAATACTCAAAAATTTAATCAATGAAGCACCGGGTACAACAAGTGCTTGTTGGGACTAGGTGTCGCACTTATGTGTTTCTCTGGTAAATGGAGCGGGTAAGTTAAGCGGTATGCTTTTTGCGAAACTGAAATCACCGGCCTTCATGCTGCTCTATGTTCTGGACAGCATCTAGGACCCCAACAATGAAATAACCCATTGCAACGGCATTCTCCCCACCCCCACTCCCCGCATTTGTCATATAAAATGTTCGTTAACTGTCATCATAAAGTTTGTTATTTAGTTGTATACAACCACCGTTACACTCTTTAGGTTCTTTGAACAATAAACAGTAAAAGTTTTAGTTATTTTGAACCATCTCCGTTGTACTCCTCAGCTAAATAATGATATGACCCAACATGCTGAAAGTGTCCTTAAATTCTAGTGAATACATAGTTGAATAAATACCATTTCACTTACAGTTAAAACTAAAAGTTCTGTCCTGAAATACTCACAAATAGAACGTCGATATGCGCGTTAATCTACGCGATATGACCATAGTAAGGCTATCAAATTCTGTAAATATGGCCTGTGCACAAGCAATGTTTCAGCCAATGGACCTCCGGGTAACCCGGAGGTCCATTGGCAGAAACATTGCCCGTGTTTGCTATGAGTAACCAGGAGAACCTGCCGTGCTTTGGATGCCATTCAATATGGCAACTGCGCACAATTCATACGCGCAATTAAGCCTAGATAAGCGCACAGTTCGTGGCAGGACTTCTAGTTTTAACCGTAGGACTCTGGTCAACTTCAAAATTCGATTGGTTTCGAAATCGTCCTGGCGATTCGATTCGGATCGGACTGATTCGTAAATTTTCGAATCGTCGAAATATTCTCAAAATCCTACAAATTGTCTACCCTTGAACTCTACTTCAGTCATCAGGCCTCCTGTACAGGACAACCACGCCCTTCCCTCCTGTACAGGAGACCTGATGATGGAAGAAGAATTCGAGGAGGAACCATGTTCGAAACCACTTTGATTCCATTCTAGAATATTCCGTTTTTTGATTAATTTGTCGAAACAAACCTGCCCAGTTGCATAAAATACTTGAGTGGAGACGGGTAATATTCCGATTGTTAGAACATGCATAATCTACAAAAGTGAAAAGTGGTGAAATTCGATTTGAGATTCCAAATCTTCTTCCTAATTCGAGTCGGGACTACGTTCGACCAGGAATTTGAGGTTCGCAGGGCCGTAGGTCGATAACTCCTTCGTTTGTAAATATAAAACAATGATATTTCTATATATTAAAGAATGGCTGTTAAACATGTTAGAATGGAAAAACCTACAAAAGTAGCTAAACTGACAAATCGTCCCCTGAGTTCCAATGTGTTCTATGTGCCAGTAGGCACATAGAACACATTGGAACTCAGGGGACGAAATGTCCAGGTAAGAGATCTCGCCCATCAGAGAAGTAATTTATATTTTTGTCCATTAAAATCACCAGATTATCGGATTGAACAGTCTCAACATTTTGCTCTCGTAATAACCGTCCACAAAATCAATTGATGTGTGAAAGGCAGTTGGCTATTTGTCATTTCGTTCGCTCGTAAGCTTTGATGACAGAAGATTTCAATTTGGTTCCGCTTACGAAACTCCTCTGATTCCGTTCTGGCATATTCCGCCTTTTTGATTGACTTGTTCAAACAGAATACAAAACAATACCAACTAGCAATATATCACACGAAACGTCGTTAATTTCGACGTAAATACCCATGTCTTATTTCCTGATTATCAACTAGTGTCTAATCGGCGCGTGGTCCCATAGCAGCAACATTGTATTCTTGACATGACGTTCACATGACGTCAATTACGACAACAGGTGCAAGTAAAGCGCATTCATGACGTCATGGTGTGAAGCGTCTGAGCCAACGAACTGATTGTCGGTTGTTTTGGGAGAATTTAGCGACAATGAATTAAATAAAAAGTGTAAAAAACATTCGAAAATTCATGTGATATACAGAATCTTTAACTCGTGATGTTTGGATATAAGATTTTTTGAAACTCGTTTGATGAATTCGATTCACAACTCGCCTTAAAGGCTCGTTGTGAATCAAATTCATCAAACTCGTTTCAAAAAATCTTATTTCCAAACATCACTCGTTTAAGATCCTCTATATTGACAGTTGAAAAATGGTGCAATATCTACAACTTGGAGAGCCGAGAGATTCGATCCGGGATTCAATTCGATTCGAAATTCTCTGCCTGATTCGATTCAAAGATACAAAGATGCACCTCACGAACAGTTTCAAATACTTGGTATGTGACAGGATGTTTGGAATAATCAATTTTAAGATTTAACTGTTGTGGCACGGCACAAAGTTTGTGTTACTAGATTCAATGAATAGGTGATACATGGAATTATTATTATTATTAATTGGTGTTTAAGGTCACATATTTATGCACAATGGCTAACCATGACCGTGACAGTGTTACGGGTGGAGGAAGCTGGAGTACCCGGAGAGAACCACCGAGCAACGGCGAGCAACTGTCAGCTCCCCGACATACCAACTCCACACAAGCAGGGTTAGCATTGGTTGAAGACAGGTGCACCATCGACCTGCAGTACGCCTTAGTACACAGCGTCACCGTGCCCCCACGTGGGCAATGGGGGTGAAGTGTCTTGCCCAAGGACACAACACGGTTGCCGCAGGTGGGATTCGAACCGAGAACCTCTCGGCTTGCAGCCTGCGCCACTACCAACTGAGCCACCGCGCCCCCAAAAGAGACATGGGATGCTCGAGATATATTTGAAAGCGCACTTTTGCACATAAGTCAGCCCTTCATTTAATTTGTCTCATCCACTCGGTTCTTTAAACAATCTCACTGATCAAAGGTTTTTCTATGTGGCTCTTTTTATTTTTTTTAGCTAATAAACGCTTAATAAACCATACACGACTTTGAGTTAGGGAAGTGGTTAAGTGCTAGAAATAGCAATTGTCACTAATCGTTGCATCCGAATGTAAGTGTGAAACAGATATCTACTTTAGCTCTGCATCCAATCAACAGTCACACCATCACCACTGGATGTGTGAATCCCACACAAATATTTTGTTTAGATCTCCATACAAGTGTCCGAATATAAACTATGGACCCTTCTAAAGGTATGTGGGAACGACTTGCTTATTCTGCTGAGGGTACATCATCTTGTGTTGGAAGGAAAATGTTCATGCAGATATTTTTCGTGCTCCCGTTATAGATATTCCAACCCAAAAATATTTACCTTTACAACATTAAGATATTAAACACGATTAGTTGAACTACATGGCATAATCGTGAAGCTACAGCTGCAGTGAGTCTTTATTCCTTAGGGTAATGTCATCGAAGATTCGGTCAAGTCTCGATTGAGCAAAATTTCTAGCGTTAATTCGAAGAAAATGAATGTATATGTTATTTCTGGGTTCCATCGTCGGGAATATATCAGTTGATAGGAAAAGCGAACCATAGGTTCGCTTTTCCGATCAACTGAAATAAATATAACAGGGGGTGGGGGGAATAACCTTCGGTTTCTGCTGTGTAATTTTGGTGTACATCATCTTGTGTTTGAAGGAACATTTTCAAGCAGATATTGTTCGTGTTCCAGTTGTAGATATTCCTACAAATATGCATTTAGATTACCTTTAAACCATACAGATATTAACACGATTAGTGGAACTACACGGCATAAAGCTAGATGCGGCAGTGAGGCGTTATTCCTAAAGGTAATGTCATCAAAGATTCGGTCAAACAAAGTATCGATTGAGCAACATTTCACGCGTTGTTTCAAAATAAATAGATGTTTATGGTATTTCTTAGAGTCAGTCGTCTGGATTATATCAGTGATACCAATACCAATCTCAGCTTTTCTATAACGCACCTACCCCCCCCCCCCCCCCCCCCCCCCCTTCCCACTTCCGTTCAGTTCAGATATGAAATTAAAGCATTATTCGTTCACTCTGGATCCAATTATCCTTCTGCGTGTATCCACGTGACTTGATTTCATACCATGACCTCTGCAGAGTCCTGCTCACTTACATTCTCCTGATCCGATTATTATCTGCTCCATGATGTACCCAGACAGCAATTAAGTGCAGCTACACCGAGGTGGGTTAACCGGTGCTCGGAGCCCGAGGCCTTTTCTGAATGAGTTCTCGGCCACCGGAGCCTGGCTTTATTATTATAAGACGGAAACCTTGTTTCTACATGTCATTGTACAACTCCGAACTTTGTGCTATATGATACGAATCAAGGTCACTTTTGCCTAGTGCTTTAGTACGTACTGACCTCCCAATAGCCGTGATCCATTTTCCATATTGTCAAGGTGATAGCAAGGAGCAACAGGAATACAGCTAATTTTGCTACGTCGCTTCCTTGCAGTGTATCAAAATAAGTTTAAAGGATTTTTATTTCAGTTTTTGTATTTTCAATGTAATTGATATACTGCGAATAAAATATTTCATTTCATTTCATTCATTCAGTTGGATGGAAAAGCGAACCATAGGTTCGCTTTTTCGACCAACTGAAATATTCCAGGCGATTGCATCTACACAAAGGCGATGGAATATTGAAGGGCTAGACCGGTTCTACTCCGTAACAACGTCTAATTCCTTACTGAATTAGACTGGTGGGTTGAGCTCTCCGAACATGCCGAGAGAAATTGGTTAACCCCAGGGATGTGGCGACAGTGACAGTGGGGGGGGGGGGGGGGGGGGGTTGTGGGTCAGCTAGGAGTATTTTTTTCAATAGTTGGAAATTCCGAGATCAAAGATCAAATAGTTGGAAATTCAATAAATTAACATTGTTAATAAAAAATATTGAAATTCCAACTAATGATGAGAAATTTGGATCTTTTATTCCCACTGGAAACTTGAGTTTCAAATTTCCTACTCTAAAATTGACATGGCCTCAAAATTTCGTCTCTGACATCAATCCGGTAAATTTTCTGACCCAGACACATTATAAATGATGCTTTTTCCGTTTCAGGACTAGTGAAAATTTTCAGAAGGATTCATAAGAATGCCACCAAAAAAGAAAATAAAAATAGAGTGTCTGGAGTGTGGAGCGGAAAACACACAACCAAAAACAACACTCAGATTTGCTAAAAGCGCACAGGATAGTCACCCAGCGCTGCAGTGCAACCACGTATCGAAACCACTCACAGTTGCAATTCACACCGGTGGCACCCCCCCCCCCCCCCCCCCAAGCTGAAACCCTCTAGAAACATCCCTGGTTAACCCTTTTAATTCGTGAGATCGATTTTGCGGTCCAAGCCATAATGTCATCCCAGGTTTCCTTATTATAAGAGGTTTATATACGGGGCATTGATGATAAAATAATAACTGCGGTCTGCAGCCAGACGGCTGTAGACTGCAGTTATTATTTTATCCTCTCTGTATATTGATATTGGACTTACCCATCGCACTGTAAGTGTACACAAAGGCGATACCATTTCAAACATGGGTTTAAAGGGTTAATGGCGAGACGAATAATTGTTAGATTAAGATTTTTCTACGAACAGTCGCCACTTATCCCATTTGGTGTTTTATTGTTTAACGCATCAGGTGTTCCACGTGGCAATGTATCAGAAACTCTTTTTGCTCAAAAGCTTTGCCATCTTCCCATCAACATAATGATGCTTTAGAGACAGCTAATGCATCGGTTTTTCAGCATGCCATCAATAACCTGAACCTTTTAGCGATGTTTGAAAATACGATTTCCACAAAAAATAAATACGCCGTTCCATTAAAGTGTATTTTGTTATTATTCTCAAACTGAATTGTCTCGATTAAAATTCCAAGAAAATGCATCATTTATTGGGAAACAAACGTAGACTAATTTCCAAACGCTCTCAGCTACGCTTGTGAAACGACGTCAGGGAATCGGAGTAGACAAAACCAAGCATCTCCAGTTCGGCTAACTACATAAACACTTCACCTTATTTTTTCCAACAAAACTTTTTGTCTCTGACTATTTTATTTTTAATATTCAAGACTATAAAACATTTTATACGACATTCACTTTTATGACCACACTCATTTATTTTTTATCAAACTTGCAACACTTTATTGTCGGCGTGGAGGTTTCTGAACATGTCAGTTATCGGGCAATAGAACCCTGATCTTCTGCTGCCCAACGAGACAAACAATTTTGGGGCCTCACACAGAACCTCCCCCCCCCCACACACCCACACACACAGACCAACATGCAGAGATTTAAAATCCTGCACACTGCTGAAATGTAGTTAGAGCACTTAGCTGGAGAAAGCCACACTATCTTTCTGTCAACGCTGTAGGACACTTCATGACACTTCAACTCGCCGGCTGTCTTCTCTCGAATAAAAATGGTATTCCATTCCACGAAGTAACTAAAAATCTTAGTCAATTCACTCATCGTATTGTTTGATCTAAGACGTTCATATCGCTCATGTGGGTGAATTTACGCTTTAACTCCCTTCACTCTAATGTCAAAATATCCAAATTTCAAGTAGCCATTTTTCCCATAATGCAACGGGGAATTTAACCAATTCAATCTTGTCTGACGGAGCTCAATGAGCTCTGTCAGACAAGATTGAATTGGTTAAATTTCTAGTTGCATTATGGGAAAAATTTGCACTTGAACTTTAGATATTTCGACATCAGTGTGCAGGGGGGGGGGGGGGGGTTAAAAGGGATAATTCCTCGAAGGACGCTGTGATAATTACTGTGGACTGTTGGTTCTTGGTTCGCTGTGGGTATGTTTGTTATTCGCGGGTGTGTGCGGGCGGATCTTATCACGACGCAAAGTTAAACGTACTGAGGTGGTAATTAAATAACTGTTACTGAACATTATCAATTTCAATCCCTCGGAAAAGGTCATCATTTTAGTCTCGTTGTCCGGTGGGCGATTTCGCAAATTTTGACGAGATTATGTCTTTGTCTAATACTCGAGATTGATAAAATGAATCTCTATGAAATTTTACAGATTCAATCGTCCTGAATATTTCAGTTGGTTGAAAAAGCGAACCGTGTGTTCGCTTTTCCAACCAACTGAAATATTCCAGACGACTGAGACGAGTTAAACAAAACATGGTCGATGACCTGTTTTGAGAGGTAGACTGGTTCTAGGCCATTATCGCGTCGAATTTCATACAAAATTAGACTGGTTGTCTGGGGGCTTGCGAAAGAACACAGCAGAAGAATGAAGAGAAACTTATTCCAGAAAGTGAGTTGGGCGATTTTACGGAGTGTTGTTACATTATGCTCTTCGCTTCATACTCGAAATTGACAAGTGAATGTCTTTATGCAAATAGTTTTTATTTTTGATATTGTTGCTGGTTAGTGATTCACGGCGTTTTCGTGGGGGCGCGGTGGCTCAGTAGGTAGAGGTGCAGCCTTCAAGCCGAGAGGTCCTCGGTTCGAATCCCACCTGCGGCAACCGCGTTGTGTCCTTGGGCAAGACACTTCACCCCCGTTGCCCACGTGGGGGCACGGTGACGCTGTGTACTAAGGCGTACTGCACGTCGATGGTGCACCTGTCTTCAACCAATGCTAACACTGCTTGTGTGGAGTTGGTATGTTGAGGAGCTGACAGTTGCTCGCCGTTGCTCGGTGGTTCTCTCCGGGTACTCCGGCTTCCTCCACCCGTAAAACTGTCACGGTCATGGTTAGCCATTGTGCAGAAGTATGTGACCTTAAACACCAATAAATAAATAAATAAATAACGGCGTTTTCGTTATTTGTTGTTTTTTTTGCTGTTGTTGTTGTTTTTGTGTTCCTTATTTTTTTTAAGTATTATTATTGTTGTTTTGGAAGTTTTTATAGCACAAGACCCTCAATTGTCAGCGTCATTGTGTGTCACCTATACCTGTACAGTAAAGTCCGATTTGTCGTTGTTTGATGTACAAATGTTTGGAATTTATCTATAACAGAAAATGTGTCGTACGTCCAACAAATTTCACGCTGCAGCTTTCTCATTCGCGAAAGGCATTGTCTACCCTAAAACAAAAATGTTTCATGTACCCCTCGCTTTCAATAACAGCAATATAACGATATACATGAGAGGTATTTAGAGAACTTAGCATATGTTTGGAAGGCTACTTTAATTCTCAAATGGGTTACTTCCCTTGTACATGCAATATCTTTATTTTATTTGATGCATTTGAAAAAGTGAGTGTCATTGATTTCAAATATGAATAATAAGAACTTGTACAGTGTGTTTAACACAAGTCAACACCATAACGGATAAATTCCGTATTTCTATAAATCATCACCAAAAAAATTATTTTTATAAATAATTCCTATTTGTCACATATTTGTGTTTCCATCTAGTGACCTTGCAACACCGTCCACAATTCTTCATACAAATGATAAAATTATCATTTGTCAACATCATAACAATCAGCACCATTACATTTAATGCTGTCACAGTGCTGTCTGAATGTGTGATGGTGTTGGCTTTGTAATGAATTATTATTTTAGGAACGTAACTATGAAGGAAACCACTTTTTGTGTGTCCCAACTGGTATCGTTTAATATTTAAAACTCCACATGTTCTTAACTGGTAGTGGTAGAATGGTGGATGCTCATTTTTGGGTTCTAATCTGAAGTGACGATACCACAACTTAAAGGCTTCAAATTCAGTGGCTATGCTTCATAATATCTTTGAAGTGATATTACTTAGTCTGTTAGGATTTGCATTGTTACAATTTTAGGGAGAGTGCCCACAGGCACTCTCCCATAAATTGTAACAAAGCAAAGACAACTGAACATATTTTGAGGGTCAAAAATGCTTTAGCACTCTACCAGGTAATCTAGAAATACCAAATGTGGGAAAATAAAAACATACGATAGGAACTGTTTTCTTTCTCGGTTTTGGGGCATTAGAAAAAAATAATTGTAAGATTGCTATTGCACTGATTAATTTGAACACGGGGAGCAGGAATCATTTCGAACTTGGGAGAGGAGTACAGTCATAGAAAGGCATCCACACGCTGAGAAATATCAGTGATGGTCCATGCGCCACGGTGGCATGGCGGGAGTACAAAACACAAAGCTTTGTTTTGAACTAACGAACATCTACATTGCCAAAAAACCCACACATTTTGGCTCCATGTTTAGTAAAGCATTAATTGCAATGACTGGAACTCCGGAAGAGAAATACAAATTTCAGGTGACTGTATTCAAGTCATGCCCCCCCCCCCCCCCCCCCCCCCACACACACACACACATACACATACAAACACACATCGACTTTGATTATCTGGTGGAGGTATTATTATGTAAAAATATATTGCTATATATTCATTCTCTCTCTCTCTCTCTCTCTCTCTCTCTCTCTCTCTCTCTCTCTCTCTCTCTCTCTCTCTCTCTCTGTCTCTCCGCTATTTCTGAATAGTTGGGGAGGGCGTCCCATAAATCCCTATTTGCTTAGAGCATTGGACTTCTGATCAAAGGGTTGTAGGTTCGATTTTGACCCGCGTCGTGTCCTTGAGTAAAGCTTTTCATCTATGCACCTAATGATGTTTTACTTGATATATTGAGTAAACTCCACCATTGTCAGTTCATGTATAACCCATAATGCATTGCGAAGTATTATAACGCCTCATCCTTGGGACAAATAATCGAACTGACAGCCTGTGGTGAAGTTGAAGTTAAAATGATTTATTTTGTTGTCCATTGAGGGAGGATGTGTTCTATGCGGTACGGATTATATTGTGGTCATGTATGGTGTCACGTTTCTGCAGACCAGACTTGTGGATAAACATTTCACTTGAATGTCGATAAATAATAATTTTGACATTTTATTGAATTCCGTTGCAACCGACTGACAATGAGTATCCATACTGTTGTTTGTCAATTATTGCATCTGATAATTTGTAACAATCCCCCACCACCACCACCCCACACATGCACACACAACCTCACACGAAATGTACAAATATTATTTCATTTGTGATTTTTATTGCATATGCGTGCTAGCCAAGCACCATGAATATTGCGACAAAAGATGTTTTGTGTCAACATTGCTACAAAGAAGTTGTAGTCAACACCGTTACAAAATATGTTTTCAGTTGACAAATTTTTAATACATAAATGTTCGTATCTTGAAGAGTTTATCATCATAGAGGGTCGGGATGTTCCTTTAACCCTTAAAGTCTCAGATTAATTTTTAAATTAAGTACTACCCTATATATACACATCCATATCTCCAGATGACATTAACCCTTTACCCAACGAATCGGTAGCATCCGCCCGCGTAATATGCAAATTCAGCAGTTGAAAAAATATTATTTTTCAAAAAATTTCAACAAAACCATATCATGTGACCCCTCGTTGGAACGAGCTCGTCGAGCTCGTTCCAACGAGGGGTCACATGATATGGTTTTGTTGAAATTTGTTGAAAAATTCTAAAAAATGATATTTAAAATAATAAATTTTGATATCGTCTGCGTTGGGTAAAGGGTTAACGTGTTTCTTTATCGCTGTTATGTCCTTTACAGGCATCCAACAATGATATAAAACACCACCAAGGTAAATGCAGTCTACCGGTAGAGTAGGTTGAATACACTTGGGGGAAGTTTTCCACGGCATATGAAAGTGGCTTTTGTGGCTGTATGGAGTCAAGATAGTGTTAAAGTAAATAAATCTCCACAAAATAGCACGACAATACCAAACAATACGAAGAATAATGTCGAATTGTTTTGGAATGTTTTATTGATCATTTGTCGCTATCCGTATATTCATGCCAGTATTAATTCATTCTGTTTCATTTGTCATTTATTTTCATCTGGTTCCTTTTTATTGATACAAGCACAAACTTTGACGTTGATTTGAATTGTATTTTTTTTTATTAGGTTTTGACATATTAACAGCCAGGGTCGTATCATGCCGGTGATAGTTGTGCGGGTGGAGGAAGCCGGAGTACCCGGAGAGAACCACCGAGCAACGACGAGCAGCTGTCAGCTCTCCAACATCGTAACTCTGAACTCTGCGCCGCGGCACAGGCAGGGTTAGACTGGTTGCAGACTGCGCACCTTCGACGTGCAGTACGCCTTAGTACACAGCGTCATCGTGCCCACGTGTAGGCAATCGGGGTTGGGTGCCTTGCTCAAGGACACAACGCGGGAGCGCGAATCTTGAATTGTAATATAAAACATTATTATGATATTAATTATTTTATTACATATCCTTAAAACTTTAAACCCTTGTATTTAACAGAATCGCCGCTATGACATAGATGTTTCTGTATTCAACTGGTGATGTACAAGCCGGAACGTTTTTCCCAGCACCGTTTATACTAGTTCCTTTCTCGTCGAGTCATTTGATACGCTTCGAACAATTTGCAAATTTCGTTATACAATTAGCGATCGTCTGTAGCGTAGTGAGAAAATAAAAAAGTCCAAAGCAAATTAAAGTCGGTTCACAAAAAAATTATAGTTAACCAGAAATGGGATAATATTAAAACAAACTCAATCATTTCCAATCACAACATTAACCCAGCACCATGGCCGTGTCGTCTGCGGATCCCGTTATATCTAAATTGGTCAACTTTATTTCGGTAAATCTTTGAACATCTCTTAAAAAAGTTTCTCCCAGCTGTTTTATTTTGTGTAATAAACCGACAACACGAAGTGTTTTTTGTTTTTCTTTTTTTGAATCGGTGGTGTGGTGTTTTACATAACTCGTTGGAATGGCGTAGTCATATTTCTCGAAATGTGACTATGCCATTCCAACTCGTTATGTAAAACACCCCCTATTCAGACACACATCGCGTTCTGCCTACATATTTACCTTTGTGCGACGTTGGACCCCAACACGATTAGATCAAAATGGCGTCGGTCACTGCCGGTTTTAGGTACAAGTCTTAAGGGTGAAGTGCATAACGAGGAAAGATAAAGTTGGGCGGATACTCAAAGTTCCAACACCACATTTGTCTAAACTTAATATAACCACACTCGGTGAAATCATCCAGGTGTGGTGTTCTCGTAGTGAAGTCCCGGGGGTACTATACTGGAATGAAATGATTCTAACTAACTAATCAGAGTTCAAGAATTTAACACATGTTACTATTCTGTCTTTATTCATTGTATGAAAACCTTGATATTCTGTGTATTTCTGCTGGTTCTTCATCTTCAATTGTTATTTATTTATTTATTTATTTATTTATTTATTTATTTATTTCTTTATTTCTTTATTTATTTATTTATTTATTTATTTATTTATTTATTGGTGTTTAAGGTCACATATTTCTGCACAATGGCTAATCATGACCTCGACAGTTTTACGGATGGAGGAAGCCGGAGTACCCGGAGAGAACCACCGAGCAACGGCGAACAACTGTCAGTTCCCCAACATACTAACTCCACACAATCAGGGTTAGCATTGGTTGAAGACAGTGCACCATCGACGTGCACTACGCCTTAGTACGCAACGTCACCGTGCCCCGACACGGGCACTGGGGGTGAAGTGTCTTGCCCAAGGACACAACGCGGTTGCCGCAGGTGGGATTGGAACCGAGGAGGGCTTGCAGCCTGCACCTCTACCTACTGAGCCACCGCGCCCCCATCTTCGATTGTTAAAATCATTGACTAAATTTGACTTTGTACTCTTGTTGCAGTTAAAATATATTACTTTAACACTTTACCCAACGTAACGACCAAAACCGGCCAGCGCTATTCTCAAAAATCACCAATTAATTTTCATTATTTTTTCAGTTTTTTTTTTTGTCTCAAAAACATAGGTTATGACCCCTCGTTGGAACGAGCTCGTCGAGCTCGTTCCAATGAGGGGCCATAACCTATGTTTTGAGACAAAATATGAAAACCATTAATTATTATTATTTTTTTGCAAGTGTCGTCTGCTTTTCATGTTAGGTAAATGGTTAACCACCAATAAAAAGGTCCACACGTGGTCTACAGCTTCATTACAGAATTGTTACCCCATTCTTTTTTTTTCAAAATTAATGACACATTTTATTCTGATGAAAAATGCGAAACACAAACTTAAAAATATTTTGATTGGGACAATTGTTAATTCAACTTTGGAAGGTGCTGCATGCAAAATTGTACAATGTTTTCAGGATATGTAGATCTCAACGTTATGTCTGAATGCGCTATAACTAAGGAAAAACAATTTACTTGAAATTCTCAAATCTGAAATTCCACAAATTTCAAATAACATTACACAAACGATACATCAAAGTGAAGACTGCGATTTATGGAACATGCAAAAAGTATGCGTTCAATGCATATAGTTGATAGCAGGCTTAAATGCTTCCTGAAAGTCTGCTACTGATTTAGTACTAGAACTGATAAAAAATGATATTTCACGAGAACAATCCGAGGCCAAATATGCTTCTGTCATCCAAGACCAAAGCTTGGTATTCAAAGCCCTTCGAAGTGTTGCAACAGGGCTGCGTGCAGGAAAATTCCAACACTGTCAGACACTGTAGGCATTTTTCTTGAAGAAGGCACATATCTGTACAATGCGTGTTTTGTTACGTGATACCGGCAACTTGACCGATAAAACGACTTCTCAATTGTAGTAAATTCGAACCACTATCGTGATACCTTATAAGTAACACACCAACTATACAACTTTCTCATGCTGACAGTTTGTATAGCGATCAGACAATTTTCTGTCCTTTTAGAAGGAATTGTACAGTACGTGGAGAGTGGATTGTAACTAAATCACCCGCGGAGTGGAGTTATCACCCAAGCTATAACTTTCAAATTTTGTACATATCGACAAAAAAACAGAAGCAATGTTTCAGCCAATGGACCTCCGGGTTTAACCCGGAGGTCCATTGACTGAAACTTTGCTGGTGCTGGTTATGTTTTGCAACAAATTTGCAATTATTGCTTGGGTGGAATCTCTACTCTGCGGGTGATTTAGTGATAATACACTCTCCGCGTACTGTATATCGGTGCTTTTGTCTTTGCTAACCTTGACCGAAATGAAAAAAAATGACACGGGGTTCTTACCACAGAAAGCCGGCGGTGTTAGTATTTTCCACCACGTATCCCCAGCGCTGCATCTTGGAAGTATTTTGAATTCCTAGCTCTGTCCTTGGACAGCTGAAGCATATTTCGCCACGGTTTGTTCTCGTGAAATAGAATTTAATTATTAGATGTTGTGCTAGTTCGGTGACAGAGTTCTGGAAACCATTTATTCCATCCATCAACTGTCAGAGTTACAAGCATACATTTTTCGTGTTCTATACACCACCACCTTCATGTTTGGTGTATAATATTTGTATATTTACTGACAAATTAAAGAATTACAGACTTTGGAATTCCATAGCAAATAGCTTTCCCTACTCATATGACACATTAAAATATGCTACAATAACTAGATACCAAAACATCTCGCCTGTGTGCTGTGTGACAAACAAGTTTAACAGAAGCTGTTCGACTGCTTCATATGCCGGGTTTTGGTTTAGACTGCATGCAATTAAGGATCGTGGCTTCTTTATGATTGCAAACATTCGCCAAATGCGTCTAACTAAGCGGAAAATGTACCGGTAATTTGTGTATCATGAATTATTAATGCGGACAGAGTCTTCGTCTCAATTTCCTTATGATTAGCTGGGATGGCGCGCGAAATGATGATTGCAAGCACAGATTGTCACACATCATCAAAGCCTGCCAACTAATTATTGTACAGGTGGGGAAAGAGAAGATGAATGTGACTACCAGCGTGAATAATTTCTGCAAGAAAACTTAAATCATGATGGCAAAATGTACTTTGATAATCATAGCAAAAAGAACACAACCGTTATTTTTCCAAAGTTTTATTCCCACATTTGCCGTGACTGTGTCCACATTCACTAAAACTGAAGATATCACCTTGGACACAAAGAATACTGGGATCTGGGCACAGACGAAGACACAAAAACACGTAGGTCCATCAGTGGAAATAGACAACGCGATAACAGAAATGCAGCCTGGGATCAGATGCAGATAAAAACATTGTTGCATAGAAACAAGTGTCGCTTAACACTGGAAACTAAGTCAAACGAAACATGTGGTCGAGGAATGGAAACAGACAAAGCCACTTCAAACTACAGTCCAGGAGTGACACATATGAAGTCATAACAAACAGGTGGCCTCGGATGGATTATGAAATGTTGTCTCCGATTGGACGCGATGCAAAGCATATGGTCTCGGATAGGATACAGAACAAAACAGTACAAAATTACTGCAAGGTATAAAACTACAGCTACCCAGACTTCGACAAATGTAATACCATAATAACGGCGGAGTAAGATTGGAAACAGACATAGCCATTGGGCAAATCGTCCCCTGAGTTCCAATGTGTTCTGTGTGCCAGTAGGCACATAGAACACATTGGAACTCAAGGGACGAAATGCTGTCTAGGAAAAATTCAATAGTATTCTTTCATCAAGAGAGAAAATAAAGTCTAAAGCAATCGATATCGGTCTTTTACTTGACGACACATTGCGTCATATTGATAGTAGTCTCTTTAAGGCTGTTTGTTCTGCCGCCCACGCCTACCCAGAAGGTGGGTATTGGTCTGGGAAGCAAGACCCTTACTAAGATGTGCCGTAGGCATATGTCAAGATAATTGGGCGTTTGGTTCAGTACACGTAATACAACATCCCCGAATTCCTAATGTTCATTAAAAATGTTTAATTATATTGTTGCATATATGGGTGCATCATAAAAAGCATACAGGACAAAAGTCGTCATTTGTACTGTGTAGCCCTATTATGCAAGAAAAAACTTGGGCAATTACTTGAAGCAATGCTGATATAAAAACGCCGTGACAATGGGTTCGTTGTTACATTAAAAAGTCTGAAACACACCGCCTATGTAGAAACATCTTAGTCGGAAATATACCACCTGAATTCAAGCCGGAATTCCACAACATGCGTAAAAATATTTAAGGCCTCGCCCAAGCAAAAGCATTTAAGCCAGAATATACCGTCTACATATGGAAACATTTAAGCCGGAAATACACCGTTTGTGTGACGACTGATGGCAATATGACGACGACAGCAAAATTAAAGAAACGAAAAAGATGGCACTGGGAAATTACACCATCGAAATTCATCTTTTTCGAAATTGTTCGTATCATCCCAAATCGAACTTGTGTAGGTTTTGGCTTTATTTATTTGTGAAATTGCAGGGGACGAAAAGCTTCGTCTGGACCAACTATGTATTTTTCATCACATGCCTGTCTAGGCTGATATTTTATGTTCTGAATTTCCTTTCCCGATATGTTGTGAACATTCGAAATAGTTTAGGTACGAACATTTAAAATAATGTTTGGAATAAAACGAATCGGTTCACCGTTGCTGTACCTATCGGTGTTAGTTACTGTGTCAGGTTTGTTCTGCATCACGCATCTGTCGTGAAGGTGATAAAATCTGGTAGAGTTGCGTCCCCTGTGTTCCAATGTGTTCTATGTGCCTACTGGCATATAGAACACATTGGAACTCAGGGGACGGTTTGATATTCCACCAGACTACACTTCCTTCATCTACAAGAAACTTGAATCTGGGATTAAAGGTACCGGCAGAATCTAATATTTTAGTGGTAGAAACCGAATTCCACTTAAAACTTGTAAAACTGGAGTTCTTGTGTCAATTGGAAGAATGTAAGATTAAACCAGAAAGAAATGGAATTCCAGTTTTTGCTCGAAGAAACTGGACTGACAGTTTTTACCAGTATAACTGAGATGGAATAGCACTGCAATTTCTGCAAAGCCACAATCAAATTTACAATGTTAACCCTTTACCTAACCTGAAAAGCAGACGACACTTGCAAAAATAATTCTTGAATAACTATTTTTTTCATTTTTTGTCTCAAAAACATAGGTTATGACCCCTCGTTGGAACGAGCTCGACGAGCTCGTTCCAACGAGGGGTCATAACGTATGTTTTTGAGACAAAAAATGAAAAAAATAATGAAAATTAATTGGCGATTTTTGAGAACAGCGCTGGCCGGTTTTGGATGTTACGTTAGGTAAAGGGTTAACACAAGGATATAGATTTTACTTTTGATTTCAACTAGGGCTCTACGAATCACAAATTTCAAGTCGAATCGAATACAAGGTATTTCGAATAGAACTGAATCGAATCGAAAAGCAAATCGCATTTCCTGGCTCTTCAAGCTGTAAATATCGCACCCGTGCTTGCGAAAGATTGTCTGTGTGTAGCCAAGATGCATGTATGTGCTCAGACTGTATTTTTCTTCTTTTTATATTTTACAATTCACCTCTGTTACCATATTGGTCAGTTTGATAACAAACTCCTGCTGTTTCTTCTAATGCATTTCGATAATCGATAAAAAATATGTGGCGGGCGGGGGGGGGGGGGTAGGGGCAAGTCCCAATATATTCTGGAAATGGATAAATAAAAGTAACAAAGACAATACCGTATAACCATATAGAGTATTAAGCTGGACGGCAAAAGCACTGAAGACCGCTACAGTTTGCAGTAGATAGAGTCACGCATTGAAAGAAGGTAAACGATAGGTGTGGTGGGAGGCGTTCCTCAAGAATATATAATGGAGAGCACAGAAAATGTATGACTCAGTATGCAGAAACAATGAGGTATGGAAGTACGAAATATAGTTACAAAATTCAAGAACGGAAAGGTAGCAGGTACTGATGAAATTCCCAACGAGTTTGTTTTTAAATTGAGGAGGTCTCCTTATATGCGCATCTTACAGCACTATTTAATAATGCAATCACAAAACAAGAGGTCCCGATAAAGTGGAAAGAAAGAATGGTAACATTCATACACAAAAAGACACAGGAAACTATTAGATAACAACAGAGGTGATAATATCTGTTAGCAACAATATTCGGAAGGTATTCTGCAAGGTTCTCTATGAAAGGCTTGTGGAGTTTTTCCAGGAACCTACCGGTATAAGTAGCATACGCTCCAAATATTGTTTTCGATTCTCTGTGCGTTTGACTAATTACCACAAACAACCCAACAGTTACCGACAGCCACCAAAAACGACTATATTTACATCGGATTTCCCCCATAATCTCCTCATTAGAACAGGAGCACTTTGAGCTCGTGCTAACTGAGGGGGGGGGGGGGGGTCATAAGCTAGTTTTTGGAGGCAGAAAAAGAGAAACGTTTTAGTTGATCTACAATGATTTGGTAAGTATCGTCAACTATATTAAGTAAAGGGTTAAATAATAATTAATAAATATTGATGAAAAGACCTCCAAGTGAAATTTTACCATTAATAAAAACCAGACAGGTGTGGGCGCAACAATTTGATTTTATAAAGTGAGGGAGGCATATCCCAACTCCTGCCCTCCTCTACCCATTTCAGCTTCGACAGTTTCGAAATATATCAAACTCATTTGAAAAATATAAAGCAAACTTGAATCTACTGTCTGTGTGGGGGATTTCGCATGGTGCAGATACCGACAGAGAGAAAATCTCATTGCGGAGATTAACGTCTAGATAAAAACAAGCTGACGCAAGTGATTTTTAGTTGGAACTAACGACATGCTGAAAGACAGTAAACAAATTAGGTGTGACGAATATTTCGTTAAGTGTATTTTAGTATATGAAGATTGGCTGTTGATTTGTTACTTATCTTTGATTTATCTATATCGTGACTGCTGAGCAGTTGCGCAATTTGTTACGACTTGATAATGATTCATACCATCTTGTTTACTTTTTAGTGTAGAATTTCGTTCACACTATGCTTGCTGCAGTACGTGGAGTGTGGATTGTAACTAAATCACCCGCAGAGTGGAGTTATCATCCAAGCTATAACTTTCAAATTTTGTACATATCGACAAAAAAACACAAGCCATGTTTCAGCCAATGGACCTCCGGGTTTAACCAGGAGGTCCATTGGCTGAAACTTTGCTGGTGCTGGTTATGCTTTGCAACAAATTTGCAATTATTGCTTGGGTGGAATCTTCACTCTGTGGGTGATTTAGTGATAATACACTCTCCACGTACAGTAGTTCAGTCGATAAGAAAGTCTGAACACGCTATTCAATGTGACTGGGCATATGCGACGGAAGCTCAATGAACGTGGGTGGATTCAAATTTATAAGACTACCGTGGCTCCGTCCAATGGGAGAAAGGCTACAATTGTATGTCGCCAAATGTACGATTACCCACTAGCCTCTCATTTAGATGAGCATGCTGCTGTGTGAATACTGCCCGATCTGTTTCTTCTACTTCAACCATCTTCAAACCCGAAGGCTAGCCTTCGGGTTTGAAGATGGTTGAAGAAGAAGAGACGGGTCCAAGCGACCGAAGGTGGGATTCTTTCGCCAGACTTGTTCGATTTGAAGATAATGTATTTAGGAATACCTGTATATTGACTCGTTTGTGTTTTTAGAAAACCGCGTAAAATGACAGTGGAAAAAAAGTGGAGAGACACGTATCCGCGAACCTCCCTCACCATTGGTTTGGCCGCCAACGCAACTTGGCAAAGTGAATGAGGAGCGGAGTCAAACGAAATTAATTGTTCGTTCTACCTTGCACTTTGGACGCATATACCCAAACTGGAAGATGAAATGGAAAGACGGCATGTAGAACAAAGACGTAGAGGGTATGTAATGTTTTTGCTTGCATGCCGACGTTTCTCTCATGAAGAAGTACAAGACATATATATTTTATCGTTTTCATGGATGCCTCAAATCGTCGATATCCACGCAAAACCACTAGATTCTCTTTTTATTATGCACCTTCAGAAGAGGTTCCGACATTTGTCGATAGAGCAACCAGCGTATCACTCACACTTCGAATTGACTAAACCATTCCCCACTCTATTTGTTGAACTGGAGCAGCGAATAAATATTATTCGTACAGTCTTTACAAACAGTTAGAAACTATTTGGGTATTACGAAACTTCGATCATCGATTCGATTCGAACTCGTCCCAATTTGAATTCCGTTGCGCCGACTCGGAAAAGCGAATCGTCGTAATATTCTTGCCATATGAATGTTATCATGTCGTCCCCTGAGTTCCAATGTGTTCTATGTGCCTACTGGCACATAGAACACATTGGATCTCACTGGACAATGTGTCTTATTTTGATCTCATTGTTCTAACATCGGGTCTCCTGTACAATCGCCAACATGTTCTGAAAATTCTACCAAGTGTCTCCTCTTGAATTCTCTTTCCATTATCAATTCTCCTGTACAGGAGAACTCATGATATAAGAAGAGTTCAAGGTGGAGGTGTGGGGGGGGGGGGGGGGCGCTTTCGAAACTGCTATTTTGTTTTCATTCTGAAATATTCCTCCTTTTAAATTATTTTTTCCATGCAGACGAGTTACCTTTAAATACAATTCTTTGATTGGCAATGATGAGGGCTCTAAGATGGTGCAACATTTAAGACTTGGAGATCAGTAATAATCGATTCGAGATTCGATTCGATTCGATTCGAAATCCTTTGCTTGATTCGATATGGGATTCAATTGACCTAAATTTTGAGATTCGACTGGCCCGAGAAATTGCTATAAAATACGAATTTATTTTGACAGAAAACACCATAGAACAACATTTACGATTAAAATTGAAATGTTTCCTGAATTATTATAGGCGACTGTCTGGATAACTTCATCGCGTATCTACAAAGTAGTGCCTTTGTCTATTGTGAAACCAAATTTCTATATGTCACGCACTGGATATTCGTGCTGAAAGGAATATTCGAACATCCGTTCGTGGAATTCAGTATTCGAATACTAAAATGACATTCACGTTCCCCTTCTTCCCGTTGGACAAACATCAACTGCGAGTGTCGGTCCTTGGTAAAGCAAAAGTAATATTGTGTACATGACGTTATGGGGAAATGACCTGCAAATTGTGTTACAATACATTGCTTGAGGCGAAATTATCGTCCTCTTCTTGATTGAAACCACAATGAAGTTATGTGCGTTTATGTTATCTACAAATTAGATCTGTCCTAACTTATTCATCCTAAAAATACAAGTTAGATTAGATTCACTAATAAACCCTAAAATTAAAAACAAAACTTGAGAAGAAGACTCCACCATCACAGAATCCCCAAAATATGCCCTTGGAAAACGAAAACAAATCTATTTGATACCATGCTTGATAAATCAACATGTGCAATAGTGACTGGATTGGATTAGATCGGGCCAGAAAAGGAGTTATAACAGTTGAAAGCCCCTAGGTGTTGACAAACAAGCTCACGAAAGCATTCTAAAAGACAACACTGGATTCGAACAATACTTGTGTTCATATAAGTAATGTTATACCAACAACAATGCGGGGGGACAACAATTAGAATAAATAAGTGCCACCATGTTTAGGCAGAAAAAATCAGTGGCAATGAATGTTCATTTTATTTTTTATAAAAATAATTATTAATATTTATAACATTGTTTCCAATACAGGATACTCGGATTAGGTTTCAGTCATATCTACATGTACACTTAACCCTTTTACCCAATGATTCGATTGCATCTATCTTGCCATAATGCTTTACGTATGTTTGTCCAGCGCTGGAGGAGGTAAGGCTGTAAGATAATTTATTGGTGTGGTACGTCCTTTCAGGACGTACCACACCAAAAAATTAACTTACGTCCACATCTTCCAAGTTTTAAATGGACAATAAACCTATAAGTTAAAAATGATACAGACTCTCTGAATTTGCTTGTATGTGCAATAACATTATAGGCAATGTGTTATTCGACAGACGCATAGAAAAATTACTTAAATCTTAAATATGCAGTTAAAAACATTAATGCAAAGGAATCTTCAGAAGATACGACACTGTGGGAAGATAAGCGGAGTTTCTCGAATGTGATCAGAAGATTGCCGAACATGTATAGACAATATCCGGACGTCACTTCAATTTTGCTTTCACTGCTAACCGAATGAATGATCCACGCGATCAACTATTGTGCATTATTTTATCACAACTAGGGTTTATTAGAAAAATAACTTTGTTTAACATTTATCTTAAATGCAGAATAGTACTAATAAAACTCAGTTGTCGGAAACAATACAGAGCAACACATAATGATGTATCGTCCGTCATTGATAACAAAAATCAAGGTCTATAAATAGATCACACTTTGTTCAATAATGTTTTACCTGCCCTTAATTATACAAACGGATGACAGGGTGTATTGGTGGTGACAATTTCAAGGAATTCATCAAACCTTTTACTGGAAAAAAGAACAATCAATGTATACAAGCATCTGGTTACTAAGTCGATATATATGAGGGCTGTGTGCCTTTGTTGAAAAAGTCTGAAACTTATTGTCTTCAAGTTAATAAAAAAAATTCTTGAATAACTAATTTTTTTTCATTTTTTGTCTCAAAAATATAGGTTATGACCCCTCATTGGAACGAGCTCGACGAGCTCGTTCCAAAGAGGGGTCATAACCTATGTTTTTTGAGAGAAATAATGAGAAAGATAATGAAAATTAATTGACGATTTTTGTGAATAGCGCTGGCCGGTTTTGGCCGTTTCGTTGGGTAAAGGGTTAATCGAAACGAACACTTTCATACAAATGATACATGAGGCGTGAGAGGATTTTGCATGATGGACATTGTTTCGGCAAATGGTCAAATTGGATTTTTTTCAAATTTAACATATATAGTTCCATTCATGGCAAATATTCGAATTCTGGACTATTTGAATACTCTGAACGATTATTCGAACCCTATAGCACTAGCTATCTGACATGTCGTCAGTCTTTTATAACTGAGTGTACAGTAAAGCGATTTATCGAAGGGAATATCTATGGTAAAGCATACTTTCACTGACCACCATTTTCCCAATACACCGTTATTTGAAAAATTATGATGGAAGTTTTCATGTTTCAGTTTGCACACTGGAACAGTTGTTCAACAGCAAGACTCAAGTTACTCACATCACGCTGTGCTCATCTACGAGCTGGAAATAAAATTCATTGATTCATTACATTGGTTGAATCGCATGTGTCGATCACAGTGACCTTATGTCAACATTTACGTATTTTTACATTATTATCATATGAGAATTGAAATGAATTATCTGTCATTTTAATGTGGGATGGGCATGTTGAGTTGTATGAAGTGCGTGGCTTAAACTTAACATGTATATGAGAATTGAAATGAATTATCTGTCGTTTTTATGTGGGATGGGCATGTTGAGTTGTATGAAGTGCGTGGCTTAAACTTAACATGTATATGAGAATTGAAATGAATGATCTGTCGTTTTAATGTGGGATGGGCATGTTGAGTTGTGTGAAGTGCGTGGCTTAAACTTAACATGTATATGAGAATTGAAATGAATTATCTGTCGTTTTAATGTGTGATGGGCATGTTGAGTTGCATGAAGTGCGTGGCTTAAACTTAACATGTATATGAGAATTGAAATGAATTATCTGTCGTTTTAATGTGGGATGGGCATGTTGAGTTGTATGAAGTGCGTGGCTTAAACTTAACATGCCCGTTTATACTCCGATCCGATAAGCCGATAGCCGTCATCTTATTAATTTTAATTCTTGTAATTTAATTCAGGGTGTTTGCATGTATTATAATATACCCTCATGCAGCCGAAGTCTCAGACATTTATATCATTACAGTCTTATCAACTTTTGTACACACGCAGTTTTATTATTTTCAAGCCGGTTCAACTGATATCCATATTTGAATGATTTTATTGAAAACTTGTGAGAATTTTTTTCGAAAAATGTGAAATTTATTTTATTTTTTTAAAAAGCTGTGTAAGGTAAAGGGTTAAAGGGAGATTAACCTTTGAACCCGATATTTTACCCCCTCACTACATCGCTGTAGCAGTATATTACTATCTATACTCCTTGCCAATCGTTTTTCAGGTGAATTTTGTTACGAGGGCGGTGCCCGTTGTTGGTGTCTAACTTATTACGCTGGCCGGCTAGATTAACCAACGAACGGTTATAACTAGTGACAGATGACTGAGAAATGCACCAACTTAATGGTCAGCTGTGATCCTGCATTAATTCAAACGAGATGTTAATTTCACGGTCCGCCATTTTATTTTGATCGCACAAACTGCCGTCTGAATTCGGTTAATCGGCACTTTAGAAAGTTTGTTTTCCGTTAAAAACTCCGAAAAGCAGGCCGAATTGTAAATGCGCTCAGAAACATCGGATGAGATAAATGAATCATTTCCGTGGCGATCAATGAGATGTTGGATAACTCCCTTTGCATTGCATCACTGTTAGTTTATTTTTATTTAAGAATTGGATGCAATTTTTATAATCTTTATTGGAGTATGAGCGTGTGGGAATGGGTACAAACTATGTATGAATCATACAATTTGTACCCATTCCCGCACGTTCATACTCCAATAAAGATTATAAAAATTGCATTCAGTTCTTATAATTACATTCCGCTACTGTTTAAACTACTTTTTATACCAAACAACAAAGCAGAAAGACGAAATAAAAAATGCACGAACGGACGAGGCGAAAAACTACCGTCACACAAAGACAAAGCGCACAACTCTGATTTTTAATTTTCACAACTTTAGAAATGGAAACGAGTATTTTAGTAACGGGCTTTATGCCACAGTTGGGAAATGTCACCAAAGAAACAGCAACAGAGTTGATCACTGCGAGAGGCGCTAAAAGTTAAAAACCCGCTCACACACCGCCCGAATTACATTCTGTCAACCGCGCTCTACCGTAAATGCGGGTCAAAGTTCGACCAAATATATTCATTGGAAAATGAATTACATTTGGTCATGACGTTTTCATCCAGCTGACCAATGGGAATTGTGTATTTGGACCCAAAACGTATAACTACATTAACAATGTAATTATAAACAAATGAATGTCGATAGTAAAATTTAACCAAAATATGAAACGGTTTACAAATACAACTGATGATGCAATTTCGGAGAAACGTAGACTGGCATAATAAATACGTTACGGAATGTTTGGTTGGCGTATACAGTGACACAATAGGCTCGGTGGGTACAAAATTAGGCTCGGCTAAGACCTCACTTAATATTGTTCTCACTTCTCATCATACACCGCTTCCACCAACATAACGTCCCGTTACTTGACATATACATGTATGGTCTGAATTTCGATACGACAAGAGGGAGAGTATGAGAAGGGATAACTAACAGGGAACAGGAAGGATAGCTCAGATTTTTGTAGTGTGTTTTCGGATTTTTTTTTTAGCGATGTCATTTCCCGGTAAATGTTCCAAATGTAGTCAGGAAAAACCGCAATTTTCTCAAATTCCTGCACGAAATGAATAAAATTTAATATACAAAAAACTTATTGCCTCCGTGGAACCCTGAAATTTCGTCTCTAAATGTCTATTGGCGTTTGTCTCATTTCAGTGGCTAACTTGTCTTTCGGGTCATAAACCTGCCCCGAGCCTCCGAATTCCCGCGTCCAATGGTTTCTCTGACTGCCTCACAATCGCAATACCCTATTATGCATTTTTTTCTGTCATCCGATTGTTTTTAATACGCTTAAATTTATGCACACTATGTTGAAAATGTTAACAGCTAATGAGACTGTTGAGTCATAAAGACACTAGGTTCGATACACGGAAGACGGTGACAATACCTGATGGCCAAGTATTTCCGTTAAGTAGCGCATGCCTCTTCTGACGAGAGACAAAACAAAGCAATGTTTGTGGATTTTCAATTCAGAACCGGACTCCGGAATTCTATTTTTGTACCAGTAAATGGTGCTCCTGCTGTGAGGAAAGTGTGTGTTTTCAAAGTGATTATGCCATTTGTATATGAATAAAGGTATTGATTTACTATCCACCTACACTGACTGCAAAATGTGGCGAACACCACGTCAATGGTGGTATACCTAAATACGGAAATAAAACAGGAAAAATATAATCTCTTTTTTCTATCTCCATGACGATGAATATGAATATCTCTTAACCCGCTGAGCAGTGGTGGCGCCAGGGGAGGGGGGGGGGCAGGGGTTTCTACAGCCCCCCCCCCCCCCTCCCCCGTCGGAGAGGTCCAGTCCCCCGTCGGATATTTTTTAGTCAGTCCGTCGGAGTGTCTCGTAAACCCGACTTCACGAGAAATGCCCGACAATCGAATGTAGATATCTCGTCTTGTCAGTCTCGAACCCGTGCAGCACTGGAACTTTGATAGAGAATAGTGATTCTCACGAAATTCCTTAATGTCGTTCATCAAACTGGCTTTATAGATGAAATATTTCCCGACCTTATTATAATATGTTTACTTTAACCCTTTACCTAAGGTAACGGCCAAAACCGGCCAGCGCTATTCTCAAAAATCGCCAATTAATTTTCATTATTTTTTTTCATTTTTTGTCTCAAAAACATAGGTTATGACCCCTCGTTGGAACGAGGGGTCATAACCTATGTTTTTGAGACAAAAAATGAAAAAAATTAGTTATTCAAGAATTATTTTTGCAAGTGTCGTCTGCTTTTCAGGTTAGGTAAAGGGTTAAATAATCAACAAACATACTCAGTTTCCCCCGAGGGAACCCCTGGAAGTGAAGCAGTGCTTGTTTACTGTGGTAAACAAGCTCTGTTTCACTGGTAAAATAGGACCCAGTCACTAATGCTTGGGGTGCAAGTCCTCTAAAATAGGCAACATGGGGTATAAACGATTGACTGACCTTGACTTTATCTCCATGTTATGGTCATGATTAGCCATTGTGCAGAAGTATGTGACCTTAAACAACAACAATAAATAAATATACTCAATTTACTTCTATTTTGGTTCTCCAATTTACCAATTTTCACTAATTTTCCTTCGTTTGGGAGGTCAAATGTTATAGCCCCCCTGTCGGAGAGGTCAGCACCCCCTGTCGAGAAATCCCTGGCGCCACCCCTGCCGCTGAGTATTTTTAAAGATATTTTTAATCAAATCTAGTCATGGATCCTCTGAAGAAATGTAGAAAAAGTTAATTCAATTTACTGGGCCAAATATGATTAAAACTACACAAATTATACTAATTGTAGCGACAAGAGATTTCCAGTGTTGGGCAAGAATATCCAGCGCATTATATAAGGAAATATGAAACTTATTTATTATTTGGGGAGCCAGGTTCGCCTCGTGTCAGATATTTTTACGAGCAGAGGAAGCCGAAGTACCCGACGAGAACCACCGAGCAGCGGCGAGCACCTATCAGACTGCGCAACGTACTAACTCCACTTAAGCAGAGTTAGCTTTGGTTGAAGGCAAGTGTACCATCGCTTTAGTACGTCTTAGTACACAGTGACGCTGTGGCCCCACGCGGGTAATCGAGATTAAGTGCCTTGTCCAAGACACAATGCTGTTACCGCTGGTCGGGATCCAACTTTGGACCTTTCGGTTTGAAGTACAATGCCCTAACCACTGAGCCACCGCACTTCCAACTTTATCCTTTGAATCCGGATGGTATGTTCCATATCAGGTCTATGGAATCCATTGGAAGAGTCTAATTTAATAACGTGGGATAGACCAATGAGTATTTTAACGTGCAGCTGACTTCACTAATTCAATAAGGAGCCACTTTCTGCAATTAGGGCGTATTATGTTAGCTATTAACCTACTGAGCATTTTCTAGATATTTTTCATTAAATCTAGTCATGGCTGCTTCACAGCAGCCATGACTAAATTTGATGAAAAATTAATCTAAATATAACACAAGTAATCATTGGAGAAAAAAAACAATTCATTTTACAGTGGGCAAATACGATTAAATGTGCCCAACTTATACTTATTTCAGTGACAAGAGAAACTCTGTGCTGGGCAGGAATACTCTCCAGTAGTATGCAAAAGGGTTAAGAGGTTGAAAAAAGTTCCTTCGGTTTCAAAGGGTTAAAGATACTCTCTGTTTCTATCTACACAATAGATCAGTGTACAATACGTGGAGAGTGTATTATCACTAAATCACCCGCAGAGTGGAGATTCCACCAGAGCAATAATTGCAAATTTGTTGCAAGGCATAACAAGCACATGCAAAGTTTCAGCCAATGGACCTCCGGGTTAAACCCGGAGGTCCATTGGCTGAATCATTGCTTGTATTTTTTGTCGATATGTACTAAATTAAAAAGTTATAGTTTGGGTGACAACTCCACTCTGCGGGTGATTTAGTTACAATCCACTCTCCACGTACTGTACAAGAGGAGCCCTGGTTGTTTTTACCTCTGCCACCTGTAAAACTAAATCAAAGGGAGTTACAATTGCGCTCCAAAAGTTAGAAAAAAGCTTTGGGTTAGATATCAAATTGCCCGTTGAAATCAGTCAACATGGTTCCTCTGGAGCGATTTAAGAGTTGCTGTTTGGCTCCTCCGTGATTTTCAAAAAACCTGGACTGGTACGGACAAAATTAATGGAGCTCCGATTTTCTGCAGATGCTCTTGGAATTGATATTTGCCATTGATTTCGCTGTTAGCTCGAAATTGAGAGGTTATTACTTGCGCGAGGTTACTTCATGTAGGCCTGAGACCGAAGTAATAACCTTTTTATTAATCAAACCAAAACAACAAAAAAACAAACAAAAATTCTCAGATTTTCTTCAGTTTGCAAACAGTTATTTGCTTCTCATTTTTCCACAAAATTCAAAGCTTCCTCTTCTCCCATTCCAGGAAGGGGTGGGTGGCGGTGGCTCAGTTGGTAGAGGTGCAGGCTGAAAGCCGAGAGGTCCTCGGTTCGAATCCCATCTGCGGCAACCGCGTTGTGTCGTTGGGCAAGACACTTCACCCCCATTACCCACGTGGGGGCACGGTGACGCTGTGTACTAAGGCGTACTGCACGTCGAAGGTGCACCTATCTTCAACCAATGCTAACCCTGCTTGTGTGGAGGTAGTATGTTGGGGAGCTGACAGTTGCTCGCCGTTGCTCGGTGGTTCTTTCCGGGTACTCCGGCTTCCTCCACCAGCAAAACTGTCGTGGTCTTGGTTAGCCATTGTGCAGAAATATGTGACCTTCAAACACCAATAAATAAATAAATTCTCCCATTCCAAGTTCGGGGAGAGGGGAGAAGGGGCGGCTTGCGTATAACAGGACTACCTCTTTTTCCACGTCGACTAATCCCCGCTTACAACTCTGAATTTTAGTTTGAGATGAGTTTTCTGTACACCTGTCGTTTAACTTCTCTTCATCACCTAATTATTACTTATCCATCATTAATTCCTCATCATGCGAAACTTTGCTTCAAATTACTCCATCATGCCTGGGAAAGCCAAATCCCTATTTATTATTTATTTATTTATTGATGTTTAAGGTCACATATTTATGCACAATGGCTAATCATAACCGTGACAGTTTTACGGGTGGAGGATGCCGGAGTACCCGGAGAGAACCACCGATCAACGAAGAGCAGCTGCCAGCTCCCCAACATCGTAACTCTGCACTGCAGCACAGACAGGGTTAGATTGGTTGAAGACATGCGTACCATTGACGCGCAGTACGCCTTAGTACGCGGCGTCATCGTGCCCGCATGCGGGCAATGGAGATGAAGTGTCTTGCCCAAGGACAGAACGCGGTTGCCGCAGGTGGGATTCGAACCGAGGACCTCTTGGCTTGCAGCCTGCACCTCTACCTACTGAGCCACCGCGCTCCCCTAGCCAAATCCCTGATTGTGTTCGACGAATAACAGTGAACAATTCTATGTAAACAAATTGGTTGCGTCCGATAATGCATCAAGGGGGACAACTTTAACTTGGTTCATATCGGCCGAGATTGGCGTCGTATTGGCCGTGCTTGAAGTCATATCTGCCGAGCTTGATAATGGAAAATTCTGGGAAGGAAAATCATATCCAATAAATAATTATGGGTTTTGACCACTTAAACTGGTAACGTGCTCGAAGCCCATATTTGGGCTTTATTCTGAAGTACACGTACCACAACTTAACCTCTTACCCAACGCAGAGGATATTATTAGTTACCCCGTGTCTGATCACGTGGTACGGGTTTTTACCTACCCGAAGCCAGCTGTATCCCATGAGGCCGAAGGCCGAATGGGATACGGCTGGCTTCGGGTAGGTAAAAACCCGTACCATGTGATCAGACACGGAGTAACGAATTTATCTATTGACTTTCCGTTTTAGAAGTACAATCTATTTCATGTGTGAACACACACAGCATGCGATCTTTTATCTTCCATTGTTGAGCCATACAGGTTTCTGTGGAATTTTTGTGCAAAAGAGTTTTTGTGAAAATATGCCGATATGGCTAGTATAAAAAAATTATTGAATTTCTTTTTTTCTTTTTTGTCTCAAAAACATAACTTATGAATCCCATTTGAAGGGTACTCGACAAGCTCATTCCAATAAGGGGTCATGAGCTATATTTTGGAGATAAAAAATTAAAATATAATACATGTAGGCCTACACTGTAAAACTTGAACGACGCGTCTTCTACGGGGTATGGACAATTTGTAGATACCGGAACGAGGCTTCCACTGGGTATGGGAAGTTTGTCAGTTGCTGGGTGGACGTATCGTGGGTTTCAATGAATATGGTCTCATACCACGTATCAATCAACGAATCAAATCAAAAAATTCACTTTTAGTCAATAGATAACAAAATTTATTATTTTAAATATCATTTTGTTTAAATTTGCATAACATTTCTACAAAACCATATCAAGTGACTCCTCACTGGAACGAGCGGGAAGAGCTCGTTCTAATGAGGGGTCACATGATATGGTTTTGTTGAAATGCTTTGAAAAATAAATTTTTTTCAGCTGCTCAATTTGCATATTGCGTGGTCGGATGTAGCCGATTCGTTGGGTAAAGGGTTAAAGGCTCATATTCAGTGGGTGTGTTTTGTAATGTCTTTGAAGTGATATTGTTTAATCTGTAAGGGTTTGCCTTGTTATAATTTACTGGAGACCGCCTGTAACATGGTTAAGGCATGTGTACACGATTTGATGGCCAAACATAATTCACCACTTTACCAGTTAAGAATTCTTCGCCGGGATTTCTATTAGGAAATACAAAGATTAAGACCTTTAACACTTTACTGCAAATTTATTCCAAATCCCACTTGATTTACATTGACTCGAGTCGGAATTCCAGGCTTCTATCGGATGTAGATGAATTTCCTACCGTCTATTCCAGTCACATTTGAAGGGGAGAATGATTTCTACACGCAAGGATGGTCTATGCCTCTTCGTCCCCTTTTAGACCTAGTATGTTAACTATTTTATTGTCCAACGACACCAAAGGATGCAGGGGCAGTGAGATATGGAGGGCAGAGGCATGAGTAGTGGTTTGACGGTGATTTTGTCAGTTTTTACCTTTCTGGGGTGGATTTGTTTGATCGGTGAGATTGGAATAGGAAGGACCTGCATTTCGTGTTGATCTCACTTTTTCGGAGTCCTTTGTATTTTTGTATGGCCCCTGGACGGAGTGGTCCCAGTAAGTAGGGAGGGGAGTGACTTGAGTGGAAGGGTTAGAAATTTTACCGGTTTAAATACAAGTGTCTGTATATAGCCACTATAAGATAAGTAAATCATCATCGTATGGTGATTGGTTGTAATAGTAAGATAACTGCAGGTGAGAGCTTGAAATGTTTTGATTGGTATTGTTGTAAAGTAATTGTGCTGAGAGAAAATAAGTTAATCGAGATGAACAAAAGTTTTTTTTTTCAATTCACTCGCACCATTAAATGAGTGTAGTCATACTATCATCCTGGCGAGCGCGGTGGTTCAGTAATTAGGGAATTGGACTTCGTTGTGTCCTTGGGCAAGGCATTTAACCCCGAGTGCCCATGTGGTGTTCACGGTTGTGCCGTGTACTAAGGCGCATTGCACGTCGATGGTTCACTTGTCTTAACCCTTTACCCAACGTAACGGCCAAAACCGGCCAGCGCTATTCTCAAAAATCGCCAATTACTTTTAATTATTTTTTTTCAATTTTTGTCTCCAAAACATAGGTTATGACCCCTCGTTGGAACGAGCTCGTCGAGCTCGTTCCAACGAGGGGTCGTAACCTATGTTTCTGAGACAAAAAATGAAAAAATTAGTTATTCAAGAATTATTTTTGCAAGTGTCGTCTGCTTTTCAGGCTAGGTAAAGGGTTAAACCAATGCTAATCCTACTTGTGCGGGGTTAGTACGTTGGAGAGTCTGACAGTTGCTCGCAGTGGTGGCGGTTCTCTCCTGGTACTCCGATGAATTTCATGTAACGGTAGTTATTGGTGAAACGGCACAAGTTCAGTTTTCGAACATCACCTAATTTTCTCAGGAACAGGATGTGGAACAGGAATGGGTACCTAACCTCAGGAATGCAAGAACAGAGAGACAGCGCATTAATGATTAGTGTGTTGTTATGGAGGGCAACCATTTGAATAAAGTTTATTCACTTGCGTGGATTAATGCGCTTTCTCTCTGTTCCTGCATTCCTTAGATTAGGTATCCGTTCCTGTTCCTGAGAATAGGTAGCCCCGCGTCATACATAAAATTAGGTGGTGCTCGAAAACTGAACTTGCGCCGTTTCACCAATAACTACCGTTACATGAAACTCATGGGCATTTACTGTGATGGTTTTATTTTAAAATAATTATATACCCACTAGGCCCACTCAAAACCGACAATTCCATTAGGAAAAAACGTATAATTAATTTGTTTGAGGTCAGATTCGGTATTTGAAGTCAGATTCGGTCAGATTCGGTATATAGGGAGACCGGATGGAGCCGCTCGTTTGTTTAACTACGGGTTAAATAGATAAGACTCATTTTAAGAGATACTACTTAAGAACAAATTGATGTTAAGTATGATTTTCACTTTTCATTAGTGGGGTGACTGAAAGCAAGGATGGCCGACCCGGAGGTGCGGGGATCACGTGCCCCTCTCCCACACGTCTGCCTCAAAGCATAGGTATATCCCGTGGTAGTGTCCCTCCATATTCTCCACCTGCAGTACAACTTTAAACTTCAACAGACTGAAAGGTAACCCTGGTGTTCACAAGTGAATAAAGGGAATCGAATCCTTGGAGGGATCCCACTCAATTCTAATTTGTAAGACTGTCAAGTGCATATACAGTACAGTTGCCGTGGTCTGATCGAAATCCGTGCGTGGGCATTGATGCCAACGCATCTGTTTACCAGGTAACAAAAAAACATCATCAGCAAAATTTTAATTAATGAAGCACCGGGTACAACCTTAATTAAATTTCTGATGATTTTTACTATAATTGGTGCTTAGAATCTAATACTATTGCGTCCGTGGAAATATTGCCCACCCATGGAAAGTGATCAGTTCACAACGACCGCACTGTATGGATACAGTACGTGGAAAGTGTATTATCACTAAATCACCCACAGAGTGGAGATTCCACCTGATCAATAATTGCAAATTTGTTGCAAAGCATAACCAGCATCAGCAAAGTTTCAGCCAGTGGACCTCCGGGTTAAACCCGGAGGTCCATAGGCTGAAACATTGCTTTTGTTTTTTGTCGATATGTACAAAATTTGAAATTTATAGCTTGGGTGATAACTCCACTCCGCGGGTGATTTAGTTACAATCCACTCTCCAGGTACTGTAAAAACAATCGTCCCTGCTCTGACTATCTCGAAGATCAACGGACAGCATTATTTCCAGTTCGACTGATTTATTGGTGTTTTTAAGGTCACATATTTCTGCACAATGGCTACTCATGACCATGACAGTTTTACGGGTGGAGGAAGCCGGAGTACCCGGAGAGAACCACCGAGCAACGGCGAGCAACTGTCAGCTTCTCAACGCACCAACTCCACACAAGCAGGGTTAGCATTGGTTGAAGACAGGTGTACCATCGACGTGCAGTACGCCTTAGTACACAACGCCACCGTGTCCCCACGTGGGCAATGGGAGTGAAATGTCTTGCCCAAGGACACAACGCGGTTGCCGCAGGTGGGATTCGAACCGAGGACCTCTCGGCTTGCGGTCTGCACCTCTACCTACTGAGCCACCGCGCCCCCCAGTTCGTCTGAAAGAATTATTACTCATAAAATATTTCAGGAATTTAGAATGGTTATTATCCGCAAAATTCTTTCACACCCCCCCACCCCCCCCCCCCCCCCGCATCAATCCCCACCCCGTTCCCAAATACTTAAAATTTGCATGATAGTAGTAGCTAGGGTGTGGGGCATGCCACTACCCGCCCCTCCCCATTTCAGTGTTGAATCGCCCATTTCCCTCCACAGAAGTCACCAGATGGAATTTGTGGAGGTCTAATTTTTAAACTTTTCCAGTCCCACGCGTATGGGAGGGGAACCTACCTCCCATGCCCTCTGCCATTTTCGGATTCACTATATCTTTCTGCCTGTGCCACCACCATTTCCCTTAAAAGAAACTGGGCTACACCCCTCATTGGTGCAACCCCCCAACGTTATATTTACATGGGCGCCCCTCCATCTTTTTGTTACCTTCCACCGCCTCTGATGGAGGGGTTAATTAATAATACAAGGATCAGAATAATAGCTCTCATTTAAGGTAGAAATAGCTCAATGTAACTAGTTCTATTTAAACTATAAAGCAGTGCCTCTGAGGTCGTGCCATTAATTCATTTGATTTACGTTTTAATCCCTGATACACCTAATTATTATTATTATTATTTATTTATTGGGGTTTAAGGTCACATACTTATGCACAATGACTAATCGTGACCGTGACAGTTTTACGGGTGGGGGAAGCCGGAGTACCCGGAGAGAACCACCAAGCAACGACGAGCAACTGTCAGCTCCTCAACATTCTAACTCTGTTCAAGCTCCGCTCTAGTATAAGGTTACAGCGGTTGAAGACATGTGCACCATCGAGTGCAGTACGCCTTAGTGCACGGCGTCTTCGTGCCCCCATGCAGGCAACTGGGATAACGTGCCTTGCCCAAGGACACCACGCGGGTCGTCTCGGTCGGGGATCGAACTCGGGGATCTAGCATAGAAGGCCAACAGTCTACCACTGAGCCACCGCGCTCCAGATACACCTAATATGTGAAGCAACACTGCGCAACTAAGTTTTCAAACAGAAAAGAAGATATGCCGTCTTATCGGAACCTCATCAAACTTATTTAAATGAGCAGTCGAAACAATCTGGCTTTTTCAGAATAAAGAGAAAAATTCAAGCCTTCGGTGGAAAAAAATGTGCACTTAAAATCGCATTTTTCAGAGCATTTGAGACTAATGGTAAAGAGATTTCCTTTATCCCACAAGCTATTAGAAATCCATGTGCCTTTGTTTTACCACGTGTCTGCAGCACATCGTATCGTGGGAACAGTCAGTAATCAATTCAATAAAAACCATATGTAAGAAATATTCGTATGGAGTTGAACATCAAGTGTCATCTTAGAAGACGGCAGAGACCAACTGAGAGAATATACATTGTGTCCCTGTAACCCAATAATTAATAATAGTCTGGAAATGCTGAAAACCTGTTAGCACGCAGACACAAGGATACACACACAATAATTATTCTCTTTGAATGGAAGCTATACAGAGAATGATAATCTCTCAAGGTAACAGCATATAACAGACTGACGATAATGTTGGATAATTCTTTCTTTAAAACCAGTCGTTGAAACGCCCCTTCAAATGTTCAAATGCTGTTTATTGGAATTTAGGTATATTTATTTTTCCACGCATAAATGGAGTCCAAGTGAAGTGGAAAGGTAACATTCAGTATCAACCTTTTGATCCCGAAAAGCCGTTTTCCGATCCAAGATCGTTATATGAGCTGAATTTATAAAGCGGATGATTGCGCAGTGTGTGAGACCAATCAAGATTTTCAACGAGCAGCCCCAAGGCTGCACGTTGAAAATATTGACTGGTCTCCCCCAAGTAACTCATATAGACTCTACCAGTTGATGGTCCTGAACTGGCATGGACTATACGATCAGAGTCCGAAGGGTTATGATGCGTCGATACAAGATCACAAGGTCAATCGACATATATGTTGGGAAAAATTTCCGAAGATCGCATGTGCAAAATTAAAATAAAACACCAAGGCAACTTGAAGAAAAGGTATTCATTATTTTGGTTTCTGCCTTTTGGAACCAGAAAGGACGCCATACTGCGATTGCATTATGAGGCGTCGCGGTTGTTAAGAGTGCGAGTGGTCTGTTGTGTCACGGCGTTGTTAAGAATACGAAATGCATTTGTGCGCTAATCCTTCGTTGGAACCCCGGGAATTGCAGCAGTGCTTATTTACTCTGGTAAACAAACTCTGTTTTAATGGTAAAATAGGACCCAATCACCAATGCTAGGGGTAAAGTCCTCTAAAATGGGTAACATGGGGGGTGGGGGGGGGGGGGGGGGGGGGGTCTAAACGATTGACTAACCTTGACATTATCTCCATGTTGCGGTGGTCACGATTAGCCATTGTGCATAGATATGCGACCTCAAACACCAATAAATAAACAAATAAATCTCTATGTTGTGGTCAAGATTGGCCATTGTGCAGAAATATGTGACCTTAAACACCAATAAATAAACAAACAAATCTCCATGTTGCGGTCACGATTACCCAGTGTGCAGAAATATGTGACCTTAAACACCAATAAATTAATAATAAGTGCTCTAATCGTGATGTTTGTACTAGCTGTTTCGTTCATATATTGTTCTGTCAATTTTGCACACTGCCCGACGGGGTGTGTATTTAGCAGGGACGTGGCGACCAGGGGGGGGGGGGGGGGCCAAAATTTCCTATAGTTGGAAATTTGGAGGGAAAGTCATGAGTAGTTGGAAATTCCATCTGTCTAGATTTTAGAGCTGCTTTGGTGATACTGATGTCTCCTTTAATTCCCAAAATTCTAACTCGGTTTTCAAATCGGAAAACATTGTATAAGCCTTGTATAAGCTTCAAGCTTACTGCTGAATCCACTTCAGTTCACCTATACTTTTGTAAATATTCAATGTTCTTCTTTGCAAATATATCTAATCTGACATAAATACTGTTTAAACTGAAAACATTCCAACTATTACTATTTACAACTACAGTGTACGCAATATCGAGCTTTATAAGTATGCATGATGTCAATCGGTACGAGATTTCTATAGTACGTTTACTTATCGTAAAAAAAATCCTAGAAATGCACTTCAAGAAAATCACATCATGAAAAATCATTATCCTGAGTTAATTCCATCATTCACAGTTACAAAATGATGAAACATCGAACATTGATCATTCCTGCATAAGATTTTCATTTAATGTTAGGACTGTGTAAATTGTTCAAAGTTCTAAGCTTGAGAATTTGTTTAGCACATATTCAATTCCCAGAAGAATACCAAATAATAATAACCTGATAATTCTATCATAAATGTGTTGGCATTTCAGTCACTAGAATCAATTTTAAGCCCCCTTTCATGGCTTCATTTTCAAAATGTTTCTCGCAGGTGAATTTCCAATTAGGGGAGGGATCGGGAGGGGCGTTTCCCCCTCCCGGTCCCTCCCCTAGTTGGAACTTTACTACCCTGCTCCCCCAATCTAGCCACGTCCCTGGTATTTTGCAAATAAATTGTCTTATCTTATTTTTTTCTAGTTTCTGTTGTTATTGTTACACGATTGAATTATTAATGAGCCTTTTTATCACTTTGGTTTTAATTTTGTCGTCTCTACTTTTCTGCAATATTCTGTAAATACAATAATCAAGCACAGAGAACTAAAACCAGCCCGGTTGTTCCTAGCAGATATTGAGGTATGTAGGAAGTAATTCGCCACTGATGCACTCTCTGGGTGTAGCGAGTAGCTCCCTTTGCATATATCAAGGAGAGTAGCAGTTGGAGAAAATTCTGTTGCACTTCTAGTGTGTCAGCAGTTAACGACAAGGCACAACTAACTTTCTGTGTTCAAACTTTCACACTGCAGGAAAGCTATCGATCATGTGACTAAATATGAAAACCTGGCTATAGCTGTTGTCCTTATGGATGAGGTAAAGTATACAGAGAGTGCTTTATCATTATAACACCCCTTGAGTTTATACCCAGACAATAACTCTCAAATTCTCTGGAACAGTGTCCGACAGCATCTACATGAGAAGTTTCAACTAACAGAAACGTTGTTAAAAACACGGAGTCGAGGTTTTATTAACTGCTGATTCAGTTTGCCTTCTATCTGCAGATTTTGCTCTTCCTAACAACATTTGTAGACCGGGAAGGTGCATTTCCTTGGGGAACAAGAAGTCGAAAATTTGTCAAGTCGCCCCTGAAATATTAACAAGAGGTGTGTCACTTTTAACTTATATATTTGTTCGAACAATAAATGTCCAAGGGGCGTGTTCTGAAACCGTAAAAGATCTTTAAATTTCGTCAAAAGCTTTGATGGAGACACTCCCTCCCAGTGCCCGTTTTTACATCATATCTGGTATTGTTACCAGAATACCGAATTCAGAGATAATAGGGGCTCTACATACAAAACAACTCTCTGATATTTTCTTAGCACTGAAATAGATACATTTTATATAAATGTGTTTTGAAACAATTCATTGGAAGCATCTCTTGCGGATACTCTACAGTGTATTGTAACACACGATTTCAACCAGATTTACAACCACCTAAACCTATGGTGACAAAAGCTGCTCGTTATTACGAAAAAGGCCGAGTTTTAATGACACTTCGAAATTAATTTCACATTTTTCGCATCGAACATTACAATATGTTTGTCAAAACATATAGTTGGAAAAAGCTTTCAGCAGAGCAAACTTCATTTTTCTCCAACCTTCATGCATCCTCGCCTCACCAGATCTCACAATAGAAAAACTTCTTTATTAACTGACATATATTTATAGACTTCATTGAGTTTTCAAAATATTTATTTTGCATGATCGAAATAATACAGAACACTCTGATGTTAAAGTATGCATCTCCCGTCCTTTCAAAACATAAATGTATCAACTGCAGTGGAACCTTTATGTTTTGAAAGGACATTTGTTCCCTAGCCTGAACAAAATAATTACCTTATTGTTCAACCCTTACGTCCCCATATAGCCCAAACTGTCCCCTGTTGTCGTTGTCCCTGGTATAATTTTGCGTATGAACTAGGTAGGATGCATGCATCTTGGCAGCGTTTTTACATCATTGTTGGCTGCCGTTACAGGCAGCCAACAATGATGTCAAAATACTGACGAAGATGATCAGTCACCTGCAGCTGAAATTATTAATCGCTTGACTTGAGGGTTAAACTCTAACCGCATGGACGAACATTTTAGTAAATTTTTCACAGCAATATAAATTACTGAAACATCATCAATCACTGCGATGAAAACTGGTATTCAAAGTTTTAGAAATGAATGGTAAATTAGGAGTCAACAGTTAACAATCATTGTTTATGAATGAGATACTAAACAAATAGAAGAGAAACGATCTAAAGGATACACGTCCTGCCTTTATATCATTTGCAAAAACACTTCAAAGGTTCATACTCGTTCTGATAGACATGATAATTTCCACACTCAACTTTAAAAAGACGTTTGAATAGTACCAATAATTAATGGGTTTCTGACCCTCTTGAAAACCAATAATTCGAGGTGAATGTTTTAAAACATTTGAAAGCACGAATTATAAATGAGTATTTGAAGTGCATACTCTTCGAAACACTGCATGTTGATGTTCACATTTCAAAATATATTAAATTGATTTGTCATCTTTATTTTTGGTCTGAAGTTTTCCCACAGGCGACAGTGCTGATACTTTAGTACTTTGATAACTCGTGCTAGCAGAACGGGTGAGGGAAGGATTTTACAGGTTGTGTTCCTGAGGGGAGCGAGGGGAGCGTGATAAACCTACCCACCCATTCAAGAGCAAATACTGTAAAACTTTTTAGGACTGTCACGATTAATCGATTAGTCGATTGTTGATCGGTTACAGCGAAATCGATTAGTATTTTTCGTTGTCGAATAATCGGTAAATTTTATCCCGCTTTAGACGTTTAATAATTAAAAGAACATTTTATGAAAAAACTATTGTTTCTGAAGGTAAAGAGTTAAGAACATCGATATTAAACCCCAAGAAGCCGTTGAAAGCATTTGTCTGTCAGGTGCATTCATCAAAGCTTTGATGTTCTGAACTTTTGAACCGTCAGTGTAATAATCAAGACCGGTCGGACTCGGCTAGAAATCTCAATAACGGAATGCCTTATATGTATACACGGGAAATCTGATTCAACCTTGCTCAATGTTATAGTCGAGACTGAGATGGGTATAGCTAGTAAGTAATGGATGAGATATGGGGCAGAATAACAGAAGCCAATAGTTCTGGTACAAGGCCGCAATGGAACAAGACTGTTGTAGAAGCTAATGATAGGACAGATAGACCATACAGCAGTAGTGGCCTTGGGGCTTTGGCGACAAGATGGAAGCGGTTGGTAAGACTACATTAGACCTCACTGAGGGATTTTACATAGCATAATGCGACAAAAAATGGATTCTTCAAAATGCATCCTCGATAGGTATCCTCAATAGGTATTCTCAAATAATACATTATCAGGCCATGGGTATCCTCAAATACTGAAATGAGGCTAAGAGTAAATTATACCTCATTGAGGGATTTTAAATGGTCCTCATAACCTCAAAATTCAATGAGGCTATGAGGGATAATAAAGGAGGACTCACTGAGGGCTTTTACATAGCCCTCATGGCCTCATACGACAAAAAATGATTCCATAGCCATGGGTGTTTCCCAAAAATGGGATTCCATGGGATATGGCCATTGGATATAGAGGTGATGAGAATCGGATACGACTTCGTTGTAATAAGGGGAGATAACTCTGCATGCAGATTATGGGAAATCAAGCAATCTGATTGGTTTTAAATGATCTAGATATATGAAACAACAAGAGTACTTGGAATAGGGTCAGAACTAACAAGAATAGACCAGAATAGCTAATATAGTAATAATTAGTAAAGCTGTTCCAACTAATAGGCTCTTCTACGCTACTGGAGTATACTACAGAACAAAGGAGCATGGCCAGGTAGAGGAAACCTATTGCATATATAGATAGAAGCAGAGAATTCTGAAAGAATTCGAAATAGTAAAAGTTGGGTGGATTTTGGTGATTTGGAAGGATTGTCGGGTTGTTTGTGGTAATTAGATTTACTCTTATACAAAGGAACATACCCTCCGAACATACATCGTCATATTGCAGAAAAAATGGGTAACATAGCAATCACGTGCTACAATAGAAACCAAGATGGCGGCCTCCAGTATACAAATGGACGACGGAAACACGTATCACCCTAACAACACGCGCTGCGCATGCGCACACACACCACGTATCACTATGGAGATGACGTCACATAATGGCCGCTCACGCGGGTTACCATGACAACACAACATGGCGCCCCTACGTCACGTGACATGACGTCACTTCCTAGGTCCGGCACCGAGGTCCGGCAAACTAGAGGTGAAACATACGAGCTATACTACTCACATCATCTCGATCACAGATCTGACGGGCTAGCCAATGGTCCATTGCTTCCACCCAGCGCTTGCAGAATTAAGACTCTAGAGATTTCGTGCATTGTACAGGGAGGGTGGATTTCAATAAAACATAACAGGAAGTTTCCGCCAGCAGTCTAACATTGAAAATTTCAGATAAATCAGGGTGTAGCTAATGCAAATTTGCAGCTATTTATTTATTTATTTATTGTTAATTATTTATTTATTGGGGTTTAACGACACTTTCGCAGCAAGGGTCGCCTCATGTTGGACTGTGTTACGCAGTTACCCCTGGTAAGGATCGAAGCTTCTTGAACTTACTCACACACACAGAGACGGTCTTATGCAAATGGAGGTCAGTGGCCGATTCTGTCCCTTTGTGACCTATTTCCGGTACGTGCTAATTAAATAAAAAGACCATGCATCACCACTGCTACATAGAGATTATTCATAATCAAATTTCGCGAGTTTTGAATTATTATCCCCATTGGCAAATATTAAAACCACCTCATGGTATGCTTTCGAAGAGCATTTCATCGGTGGCGACTTGAATCGGGAAAAACCGCCCTAATCGGTCATCTTCGTGACGTCCCTGTTCAGTGCGTTGACCCATTGGCCTCCTCAATACACTTTGCAACCTAACCATGAAACAAATGTTCGGCCCCCTATTATGCACTATAAGAGGACGCGGTGGCTAGGTGGTTAGAGCATTGGACTTCAAACCAGAAGTTCCTCGGTTCGATTCTGACCTGTGGTAAGTGTGTCATGCCCCTGGGGAAGATACTTAATACCAGTGAGAGCACGATGAAGCTGCGTACTGAGACGTATTGCACGTCGATGGTACAATTGCCTTCAACTCTTTTTGGCGCGACAGGCGACTAAAATCGACAGACGGCAGACCGCGGAAAGGTACTCCACTAGTCATTTTAGCAAACTGTGTGTGTCCATTTTTAAGTGCTTTTAACCCTTTACCCAACGCAGATGATATCAAAATTTATTATTTTAAATATCATTTTTTTCAAATTTTCAAAAAATATCAACAAAACCATATCATGTGACCCCTCGTTGGAACGAGCTCGATGAGCTCGTTTCAACGAGGGGTCACGTGATATGTTTTTGTTGATATTTTTTTGAAAAATAATATTTTTTTAACTGCTATAGTTGTATAGTTCGCGGGCGGATGCGCCGATTCTTTGGGTAAAGGGTTAAACAAAGATACGAACTCCTATGTCCCATGCACCATTTATGTCCTATCCATGAACAACGATATCGTCCCTTGAAAGTTCAAAGGTGTCATTTAAATATATACAGAAAATCATTTGAAAAACTGTCAATGAGATCATTAGAACATCTTTTAAAATAATAACGCTTTAGTCTAACAACCTATACTTTTTGTAAAACTCCTGATGAATATTAGGCGCTAAGAATTCTGTTTCTTAGATTATTCTGCGCCAAAAGAGTTAACCAATGCGGCTGAGATGGGTTAGTACGTTGATGAGTCTGATGATTAGTCACGATACTTCTGTAGTTCTCCCCGGTACTTGGCATCCTCCACTCGTGTGCTGCCCGAAACGAGATGGCCATGGCTGTCGAAAGTGTCGTTAAAACCCCAATAAATAATTAAATAATAAATAAATAAATAAATATATGACAAAGCGTTAATGCAAAGAAATGAAACATTTCGATCTTCACAAGAATAAATAAGCTTTTAGAATGCAAACACCCGACAGCGTAATTACAGGTTTTATTCGATTGTCATACGACAAGACGATTTCACAACAGCGTTGAAAACAGGTGTCCAATTGTCCCGTTAATTGTCTTGCAATTTTATTGTCAGTAATTGAAGTTCAGATTGTCATCTTGTTTCGCAGCAGGTGTGAATCTTCAACATATGAAACTCGTTTTCACTTGTATTCTCTTCGAGGATACAAAAGCATGACCACTGGAGTTCACAGAAGTGCGGATCGACTATTTAATTTTTTTATTAGGGTTTAACGACACATTAAGAGCCAAGGTCATATCGTGTCGGTGCCAGTTTTACAGGTGGAGGAAGCCGGAGTACCCGGAGAGAACCACCGAGCAACGACGAGCAGCTGCCAGCTCCCCAGCATCGTAACTCTGCACTACAACACAGACAGATTGGTTGAAGAAATGCGCACCATCGACGTGCAGTACGCCTTAGTACACAGCGTCATCGTGCCCCCATGTGGACAAGCGGGGTGAAGTGCCTTGCCCAAGGACACAACGCGGAAGTCCGAATCGATCGCTCAGATGGTCACCCATGACTATTTAATTAAGACTCCTTGTTTCAAATGTCAAAGGTGGATGCAGCCCAGAGTATAAATTCCTGGGTGGCTGGAGTGGAGCAGTGTGAAACTCCCAAAAATACTTGCCTTGCCGGGATGTGTTGGGCAGAATATTTTTATCTCCATTAGAATAGTTTGATACGAAGTTTGATAGATCTTTCCTCAGAACGTGAAATCGTGGTTGATTATGTTGCCCCTTGAGTGGAACAAGGCGGGTGAGCCTTGTTCCACCCAAGGAATGATATGGCAATTTAGTTTTGACGAATAATAGCCTTCGTTTATTGCAGATAGCCTTTTCGGAATAGATCGCTGAGAGGTATGGATATGTGTGCCTAAGAACAGTTGAGCAATGTCATGTTATGTTCGCATAAAAGTAGTATGTCAGGAGCTTTTGAGGTAAAGGTTGCAGGACCTCGATGCAGGACCTCTGAAGTGACGTCATGTCACGTGACCCGCCATCTCAAGTACGTGACCCGTCATGTCACATTAAACTTCACGTGAAGCCTGAAGTTTCTACTGAAACTAAGAATGAAATTACTACTACCAAGAAGCCTGAAGTTTCAACTAAAACTAAGAACGATGTTTCCACTCAAACCACAAATGAAGTTACTACTGAAACGGAGAAGGCTGTTCAGAAGACTGAAGTTACAACCACAAAACAGCTAAAAGACAAGAAAGAGAAACCCAAAGATGCCAGACAGGAAATTAAATCAACCAACAAAGCCAAGTTACCAGCTATCAATGAGAGAACGTGTTTTATCAAGAACCTAGCCAGACACTGGGAAGAAGCTCCAACCCACAAGAAGAAGAAATGGTTAGCCCATGCGAGAAGACAGAACTATAAAGACAACAATGATGCCTTGAGAAATTGAATTGAATTTTCATTACGGCCTGGACCCTCACCCAACTTATGTCCGAGAATACTAATTTTCAATGTTTTGAGGAAATGATTTACTGCTATCGCTGGATTATATTCCACTGCAAATTTATCTTTAATATTTTGCATTCACTGCTTTTGTAATCTTAATTATCAAATATTTAGTTTCCAGCTCATTGTTTGTTTAGCGTGCTACAGCACGGGCGCCGTGGACTGGTCACATTTCGCGGGCGGGCAATATTTCCACGGACGCAATAATATTAGATTCCGAAAATTATTTGCAGGAATAATTCTCAAAAATTTAAACAATGAAGCACCGGGTACAATCCGGTGTTTCATTAATTCGAATTTTGATGATGTTGATATTTTTTACCTGTTTTTTACCTGTTAAACGCATGCGTGGACATCACTGCCAACATGTGGATTACGACCAGTCTCCGACGACCGTACTGTACCGGTCAACGACAATGACGCATGTTCCCTTTGTCGATCTGCTCTTCTACGCCTAAATGAATTCTACTGCGTCTTGAAACACCCTCTCAGTAACGCATGAGAGAAAATATATTATGGAACATTTGTGTAGGTCCCATTTCCCCCCTCGCCCCTCAAAATGACACACGCTTTTTCCATACACAGACGTGTTGGGGTATGATCTTCACATGTTGCCTTGGAGGTTGACAAAGTAGGCACCAACTTCCAGGGGCCAATACTATAAAACCTTTACAATTATATTTTCTAGAATTGTATTTTCTACCTATTAAGAAAACTGTCTACAATCAATCATTAGCATTTTAAAAGATATGGCAATTTGCCAATTGGCAAATTGCCACATCTTTGAAAGTGCTAATGATTCATGTCAACCCATTTTATGTCATAACTAAAAATACAATTCTAGAAAATACAATTGTAAAGTTTTATAGTATTTGCTCCAGGATAAGGTACAATACTAGTTCTCAAATTAACTCGAGGAATAATGACTTTTCTTTCGATATTAATCAGATTTTACAATGTTTTTGTGGCCCTTTGATCAAGCTTTAACTGTACTTGCAACGTTACCCATTACAAACCCGACGGCATATACCACCCAGTTCAATGACAGGATTTACTTTGATGGACCAATTAATTGACCATTGGGCTGCACGTTAAAAAACAGCTAGATCATCCCGATTCACTTAGCATCCATTTTCTTACAGGAGAGTGTTGATCGAATGGGTAAGTTCGCTGGTATCTAATGCCGTAGGTCCCAGGATAGATTCCTAGCTGGGAAAGTTCTCAAGGTGTCCGGGCCCTATTCTGGCAGCATCAGTTGGTGCAGTCACAGCGTACTCTCCTATGGGGTGTGAACGTAAAATGGCCATCCCTTGAGATGTTGGGAGATCAACACTAGTATTTGAGAAGACCTAGGCCATCAAGTTGCTGCAACGGAGGTCATCGACATAAACACACGACCGTGCCATGGAAGCAGCGTTAATCTAAGTTGTTCAACTTGCCCACCAATTCCTTGTGAAATTAATAAGCTTAAAACTAAAAAGTTAGGACGTGTCACGGCCCATCATGGGCTGGAAAATCAACCTCTGGGTTCAAATGGAAATAACGTTACCTTTTTGCGCATCCAATACTATTTATTTATTTATTTATTTATTTATTTATTTATTTATTTATTTATTTATTTATTGGGGTTTAACGACACTTTCGACAGCCATGGTCACTTCTTGTCGGACAGTTTGACTGGTCGACGAATTCGGAGTACCCGGGGAGAACCTCCGAGCTGCAGCGAATAACTGTCAGTCTCCCAAACGTACTGACTCCGCATAAGCAGGGTTCGCCTTGGTTGGAGACAAGTGCGCCATCGACATGCAGTATGACTAAGTACTCAGCGCCCCCGTGTCTCTACGTAGGCAATCGGGATTAACCCTTTACCCAACGTAGACGATATCAAAATTTATTATTTTAAATATCAGTTTTTCAAATTTTTCAACGAGGGGTCACATGATATGGTTTTGTTGAAATTTTTTGAAAAATAATATTTTTTCAACTGCTGAATTTGAATATTACGCGGGCGGATGCGGGCGATTCGTTGGGTAAAGGGTTAGGTGTCTTGTCAAAGGACAAAACGCGGTTTCCCCTGGCGGGGTTCTAACCCTGAACCTTTCGGTTTGAAGTCCAGTAACCACTTAGCAACCGTGTTCCCCGGTGAACGGTAATAGACAGGATAAAATACATTGAAGTCAACCACACTCCACACAGAATGGTTAAATCGTATTGGGTGGTGAGTTATAGCATACAAGTGCTAATGGACAGTCGTACAGTAATTGGGTGCCTGGAATGATAAATTGAAACATATATACAGGCCCTTACTACTCTCAATAAATAAACATACTACAATCATGCCCTAACATCTATTTATTACTCTTGTTTAAGTGGATGTCAAAAAGCAATATTCACCATCAAACACACGGAAATAAGTAGCTAAATGAATATTCGATAACTAATATTAGTCGTTATGAATTATGACGGATGAAAAATCGGTTGTAGATAAAATGGAATGCCTACTCAATCTTGAAATAATAAGATAGATAACATCGGTGTTACTGCTATTAGATTTCAAGTTCGACGCCCTGAGCCACAGAGCTTTGAAGTACAGTACAGTCACTGTGGTCCGATCGTAATCCATGCGTGGGCAGTGATGTTCACGCATGCGTTTACCAGCTAATAAAAATCATCATCAACAAAATTTTAATTAATGAAGCACCGAGTTGTGTCCGGTGCTTCATTTATTAATTTTTGATGATTATTCCTGTAATTAGTGCTTAGAATTTAATATTATTGAGTCCGTGGAAATATTGCCCACCCGTGGGAGGTGACCAGTCTACGGCGGCCGTACTGTAGGAGCCGCCGTGTGTGTTATTCGGTAAAGCCCTGCGAATTTCAAAAGAATTCAGGTCGATTCGAACTCTGCATCGTTTGTAAATATCGCACCTTCTTTCAGTCTTACAACCGTAAATGTTTCCAATCTCACCCAAGTATTGTACTCAACGGCGATTCGTCTGTTTTGGTGAAGTCAGTCAAAAAGGCGGAATATTCCAGGAGCCAATGCTATAAAACTTTTACAATTGTATTTTTCTAGAATTGTATTTTCTATCTATTAATATAACTGACTAAAATAAATCATTAGCATTTTAAAGGATATGGCAATTTGCCAACTGGCAAATTGCCAAATCTTTGAAAATGCTAATGGTTCATTTCAACCCATTTAAAGTCATTACTAGAAATACAATACTAGAAAATACAATTGCAACAATTTTATAGTATTAGCTCCAGGACAGAATCAAAGTTGTTTCGGAAGCGGAACTTTACCAGTCTCACCCAAGTATTGTACCCAACGTCGACTCGACGGTTTGAGCAAGTCAATCACAAAGGCCGAATATTCCTGAACGGATCAAAGTTTTCTCGGAAGCAACCCTCCTCCCCCTCCCCCCCACCCCCGAACTCTCCCGCAGACCAAATGATAGAAGACGACTTTGAGAGGAGAACCTTGATAGGATTTTGAGAGCATCTCGACGATTCGGAAATTTCGGTATCAGCGCCACTGAAATCGAGTCGAATCATCTGGACAATTCAAAATCGAATCGAATTTCCAAGCTTAACATAGTCCCATTATTCAGCAAAAATAACAAAGATTTTCACCTCAAAAGCTATCCAACAGGCAGATCCACAACCAAGACATGAAAGTTTTACCAATGGATCACTTCTGCCACTCCTTTGAGGGCAGCAGAAAGGGGGACGGATAATACCTTGGTGGATCTCCAACGATTCGTCATTTTCTAGTGAGATTTACGAAACGAGTTTAGTAAATTAGGTCTTTATTGTCTCTTTAGTACAGGTTTGATCTAATTTCAGTCAAATTTTCTAAATTTCACCATAAACTTCAAAATTTTATATCTCTTGATTCAATGCCCGATACAGGAGCCCAAATACATTGCAAAAACAACTGCGCTTGAATTTACAGTGTTGAAACAATGTCTCAGTCGACAACGCGGCCACCCTAAAAATAGTTCCCAATAACGTAAGTATTTTATAATATTAAATAATATGGATTTTGGTTTAAACAATCTTTCAAAACGCATTAAATGATGTCATTTGAAATGTTCACATTACATTTCGCACTTGAGTACACACGGTTGGACAAACTGACGATTTGGGGGATTTTGCGCCCCTTCCTTTTTTCTCCTAAAATAGGGTTATTCTTGTCCTAGAGCCACGCACACTTGATGTATCTTATATATCGCAAGTAGCCATTTACTTCAGGCATTCCTATTTTACGTTGCATCCACCGCTCTGGATGTACTAAAGCGACCAAACATTTTACCATCTTATAACGTCATGTGATAGTATCAGTTCTTTGAGAATATTCTCACAAAAACCCTATTGTTTGACAGGCATGAGAATCAGGTGTGAAAGAGAAAGCAGAAGACGACTGCAGTTGTAATATGCAATGCGGAATACAGCTGCGATATTTTCCTGCTTTTCATTTCCTGCGCTTTGATCGGACCTTCTAACAATTGGAAGTTATGTGGCTATTTTTATGGGACTACAATAAAATGCATGTCCATTATATTAAAACAAGTGATTTTTGTGAAAATTTTTGGGGTGGTAGAAAACCCTGCCCTACCCTTTACTGACCCTAACCCTCTCCCACTTCTAAACCACCCCCTAGACTAATGAAAATTCAATATATTCCTAGTCTATTTTAACCAAAATGCATGTCCATTGTATTAAAACAACTTTTTGGGTGAAAAATTTTTGGGGTGGTAGCAAACCCTAGCCCTACCCTTTACTGACCCTAACTCCACCGCCACCCCAACTCTAAACCCCACCCTAGAATAATGACATTTAACTATGTGACTAGTCACATAGATTGCGGTAGTCACCTAACCCCTATTTCTACCAACAAATAGCCACCGAAACCCCATATGTCTGCCCGCATTTTCTTACGCAGATGCATGATGTTCTACCTAAAAGTCTCTATACAACTGGATTGCTGGAACGCTCATTGTCACAAATAGAAACGTATCTCGATCACTGATCTTTATATAACTGGATTACTGGAACGCTCATTGGTCACATACAGAAACGTTTCAACTATGTCATAAATTGTATTAAACTTACTCGCACACAGGCGTAAATAAAGGTCTTCCAGAAACGGATTAAGTGGGCGTGCCAGTAAAAGGGTTAAGTAAAAAAGAAATGTTTTAATAAAAATCAAATTAAATAGATAATCTGTTAATTCATTTCACCCATAACTAAAAGCCATAATTATAACCGTTACTTTATGATTTTCTCGAAAACATCACACGGAAATAATGAACCATAAAACAGTTGGAACCAACACAAATTGCCACCCTTTGGTGTCAAATGCTGCAGTTCAAGTGCAAGTGGCACCATTGGTACACGACAGCGTGAACACAGGAGCCAATGCTATAAAACTTTTACAATTGTATTTTCAAGAATTGTATTTTCTAGTTATGACTTTAAACGAGTTGAAATGAACCATTAGCATTTTCAAAGATGTAGCAATTTGCCAGATGGCAAATTGCCATATCTTTTAAAATGCTAATGATTCATTTTATTCAGTTATATTAGTAGGTAGAAAATACATTCTAAAAATACAATTGTAAAAGTTTTATAGTATTGGTTCCTGGTCAGATGGTTCCATTTTAAATTGCCTATTTTGCAGCGTTGTAATGGGTTCTCAGTCACCTGGATTTTAGCGAAGTGTACATATAAAAATAATTAGGGATTGGGCCGTGTATCGAACCTAGTTTATAAATGGGGTAGAAATTATAAGTATATATGGAGAATACCTTTCTTATTTGCCCACTTTCATCTCTCCTACAAGTAGGTTTACAATTACAAATAAAGCATTTGTTGTCATCGCCTCGTGATATACGAACTGATGCCATTCTGGCAATGGTGAAGTTTCTAGTAGCAAACTCCTATTTACTGGTAAAATATCGCCCAAATTAAATACTGTAAATTATGCGGGATTGCCGTAAATCCTGATAATCCGGGCAGCTGAAATTAGAAGATGGCCTCGTGTGTGAGATGGAAAGACAGGAAGTTAACTCTGTTTGGTTTTTCTAGGCCCCTTTCTCACCGAGAAAGGGGCCTAGAAGCACCAAGCAGTGTTAAGGTGAGTTACATAATTTGGCTATGGATGTCCACACTGCTTGAGAACGACTGACATTTTCGAATTTGCACAATGCGACTTTGGATGTCTAAACTGTTTGAGAACGACCAATAATTGATGTGCATGATAAGATAAACTTCACTTTTTGAGCATATAGTTTCCGACTAGCTTTATGTTTCGCCTAGCCTGGAACGAAGAGGGTCTTGGTGCCCCCATTGGATAATTGTGTCCCTTCCTCCCATTTCCCAGCGCCGTCAGAGCTGAATATCCGCAGTTTTCCGATAAAATACGTGAATGTTGGTAGCGATACATAACAAGTGGGTGTGATTGATAACAATGTTAAGCCGATATGCCAATATATTTGGTAACACAAAACAGAGAATTTCTATTCATCAACAAACCATTATCCAACATCTGACAGCTTATGACATTTATATTTAACAGTCGTTCAATATTGAAACATCATGGAACTGCCAAACCAAAGGTGAACTACTATTGATCCACACCTACAAGACTGGAAATCTGAGTGGTATCACATTGTAATACACAAGTCCACACACACTAATATTGCAAATTAATGTTCGAAGAAAAAGTCTAGGGCACAAAGTTTAACGAGAACGCTCATTTCGTTCTCGCGGTCGTAACGTAAAACCAAGTTCACGCGAATGATTGACTGATTAACGAACATTTTTCTTAGGGCGAAATTCCAAGTTTCGCATTTACTAAATCATTTTACTGCTTATGAAGCTTATATAGTTTGTTTATTGGGGTTTTAATGACACTTTCAACAGACAGGGACATATCATTTCGGACAGTGTTACGGTTGGAGAAAGTCTGATTTTCCAGAGTGGTATCAGCTATCATCTGAAAAGTACATAAGGCTGATCGGGAATATCGCCAATTATGTGTGGAGTTTCTGACAGTACACGAGATGGATGTTGTTATGTAATACCCTGGTGGAAAGAGCCTCGAGGAAACGTTTTCAACAGGGTGTCACATAATAGCATTTTCTCAGTGATATTAATTTATTTTTCTTCAGGTTTGAACTGTCACCAACGATCCTTGTTTGAAATGTTGTATAAGTAAAAGGAACTTTGCCTTGAAAATAGGTGACATAGTATTTTCGATGGCGACAAAAACCTAAAAAACGTTATATTTTTTTCACTTTTTGTTGTTCAAAACTGAGAACCTTGTTCATAAATACGGATGGATAGCAAAAAGTGGCAAATTGTTATTTTGCTTAGATTTTTGACATCGAAAATACTTTATCACCTATTTTCAAGCTAACTTTCCTTTACTTATATAGCACCTTAAAATTCATGAACTGATAGACCTGAACGTCCCGTAGTCCATACAGAGTACAGATAACCTGTCTATGGGTCAACATTACTCAAAACGTGTTTTGCAGTCTCAGCTCTTGGTCACATTCCAAAAAACGATTCTTTCTCGACCAAACAGAAATCAAGGCATTTGGGGGGGGGGGGGGCGCGGTGGCGTTGCGGTAACCGGTTCTCGTCAGATCACCGAAGTTAAGCAACGTCGAGCCCGGTTAATCCTCGGATGGGTGACCGTCTGAGCGATCGATTCGGACTCCCGCGTTGTGTCCTTGGGCAAGGCACTTAACCCCGATTGTCCACATGGGGGGCACGATGACGCCGTGCTGCAGTGCGGAGTTACGATATTGGGGAGCTGGCAGCTGCTCGTCGTTGCTCGGTGGTTCTCTCCGGGTACTCCGGCTTCCTCCACCCGTAAAACTGTCACGGTCATGATTAGCCATTGTGCATAAGTATGTGACCGTAAACACCCATAAATAAATAAATAAATAAATAAATAAATCAAGGCATTTGCCTCGTGTGGAGTGGATTTATAAAATAAGCTTACGTGTGTTCTTCAATGAATTTTAGCCTTGAAGGCTGTATTTCTGGCACCAAAAGACGATGCGTCATAATTTTACCAAGTAGGAGGACTCCTTGGTGAATGAGTAATCAATCAATATTTTCAACGTGCAGCCTTTGGGCTGCACGTTGAAAATGTTGAATGGTCTACCTCAGGTAATGAATATGGACTCTTCCAATTGCTGTCATTTATATTAACAGACTTAGAGCACAGCATCATGGTCCAAAGGGTTAAGGAAGGATTTGTTGCATTTTGCTCAGGCAGTCATATTTGATACATAGCGTTATGAGCTGTAGAATTAAATTGTTACAAGTTTTCCCCTCCACTGTTTCTTTATTCAATGGATTTACAGGGGGCGGTGGCTCAGTTGCTAGAGGTACAGGCTGCAACCCGAAAGGTCCTCGGTTCGAAACCCACCTGCGGCAACCGCGTTGTGTCCTTGGGCAAGACACTTCACCCCGATTGCCTACATGGGGACACGATGACGCTGTGTACTGAGGCGTACTGAACGTCGATGGTGCGCATGTCTACAACCAATCTAACCCTGCCTGTGCTGCGGTGCAGAGTTCAGAGTTACGATGTTAGAGAGCTGACAGCTGCTCGTCGTTGCTCGGTGGTTCTCTACGGGTACTCCGGCTTCCTCCACCCGTAAAACTGTCATGGTCACGATTAGCCATTGTGCATAAGTATGTGACCTTAAACACCAATAAATAAATAAATAATACAATGGATTTACATTTTCTTTCTTTTTTGTGTGGTCTGTGCTTGTTATAGAGATGTTACTTTCCTTTGTTTTGCTTTATTGCGGTTTAACGACACTTTCAATAGCCAGTGTCACATCGTATCGGCTTGTTTTACGTGTGGCGGAAGCCGGTGTTCTAGTAGAGAACCATCGAGCAACGACAAGCACCTGTCAAACTCCCCTACATACTAACTCCGCACAAGTACGGTTATCATTGGTTGAAGACAAGGTCACCATTAACGTGCAGTACGCCTTAGTGCACAGCGCCACCGCACCCTCACATGCGCAATCGGGATTAAGTGCCTTGCTAAAGGTCACAACGCAGTTACCTCTGGCGGGAATCGAACCGTGAGCCTTTCGGCTTAAAATCCAATACTCTAACCACTGCGCCATCGCGATCTTATATTTTCTTTTACACAAACAACTTTAAACAACGACTTTATGTATTTCTTTTGAATAGACTGATCATAATAAAAGGGGTTTCATTCTGTCAGGTCGCGGTCTCACCGCGACGCATTCACACCAGTGAGTCGTAATTTAATGAAGAAAATCTTCCCAAATTAACTCCAAATAAGGAACATAAAACGAAAATATCATATATGAGATGCGATAGTTCTTGAGTTTCTGTTTCGACATTTAATATTCTATAATGTTGTAGGCACTAAAACGGAGATAAGTATCTTTCACGATGAGATGAACACCATTGATATCCCGGCATACACCGAGCCGAATTAATAAAAACAAACGAAAATAGAATCTTAGAATCAATAATCCCGCGTTTCCTTTTCGACGGATGAGATTAAAAGGTGGTGTGACGAGTGAAGCGAAAAATAATTTCAATCGGATCGCGACAAAGTCGCGATCCGGTTTTAATTATTTGCCCGCTCTTAAAAGAACAGTACTATATACTAATTTTATACAATATATTTATTTATTTATTGGGATTTAACGACGCATCCCACAGCCAGGGTCACCTCGTGTCGTATAGGTTTACGGGTGGAGAAAACCAGAGAGAACCACCGAACAACGGCGAGCAACTGTCAGACTTACCAACTGACTAACTCCGCATAAGCAGGGTTAGCACTGGAAGACAAGCGCTCCCTCGGCATGCAGTACGCCTAAGTACACAGTTCCACCGTGTCCCCTCGTGGGCAATCGAGAGAACGGCCTTGCCCAAGGACACAACGCAGGGAGGGGATCGAATCGTGGACCTTTCGGTTTGGAGTAACTACTGAACCATCTAACTACAGTACTGGATTATCCATAATTACAGACTAAATCAAAACAATAACATCTTAGGCTTACGAAATTAAATTTAAAAAATCAGAGGAGCAACCCGTCGCCATGCACTAAATGTCCCTTATACGGCGTGTCTTCCTTTATACTGTATCATAACATTCAATAACATCTTAGGCTTGCGAAATTAAATTTAAAAAATCAGAGGAGCAACCCGCCGCCAGACACTAAAGGTCCCTTATACGGCGTGTCTTCCTTTATGCTATATCATAACATTACGCCTGCTTCTTCTCCGACCAACACAAAAAGGAACCCCAAGCTTGTGGTGCTGGTATTCAATAAAAAAATATTTTATTTTGAGAGAACTGAATTCTGAATTAAAATATTGATACATTTTTTTTTCTGCACATCTGCGCACCTTCTCCCTGAAATGCCAATTAACGACCTAATATTCTTTCTGTATCGACCTCATTGCCATTTCACAATTAACTGTTTCTTCGGTTTTGAAATTACGCGCACGTGTCTGTTATTCTGGCGCCGTTTTGCAGAATTTCTTTTTTTTAAAAGCTTTCAATCAAAATTTATTCATGCTGATCTAATTTTATGCTAACACCAATAACAATAATAATTTGTATTCATGCAATATTAATCTTTAATGGGTATCGACAAACATTAAAAGTCCATCACATCTGTTCCGAAGAAAAAAGGTATATTGCGCAGATGTGAGGGCACGCTCTGACGGACTGCTTTCACCTTTCGTAAAAAAACGAGGAAAATCCTGCACATGCAGGCATATGGCTTTAATTCAGTCCGCTGTGCACATTAGATAAGATGTGAAACATCATTAAGAGATACGAATACCATTACCTTCTTTTTAAAACTATTCGTGTCATGTTTATTCCTTTCAACAGTGCATGCATACAGTTAAAACTAAAAGTCCTGTCCTGAAATGCGCACAAATAGCACGTCGATATGCGCGTTAATCTATGCGATATGACCATAGCAAGGCTATCAAATTCTGTAAATATGGCCTGTGCACAAGCAATGTTTCAGCCAATGGACCTCCGGGTAACCCGGAGGTCCATTGGCAGAAACATTGCCCGTGTTTGCTATGAGTAACCAGGATAACCTGCCGTGCTTTGGGTGCCATTCGATATGGCAATTGCGCGCAATTCCTACGCGCAATTAAGCCTAGATAAGCGCACAGTTCGTGACAGGACTTCTAGATTTAACTGTAGGAGCCACGCCGCTCATTGGTTAGTGAACAAGGAACCGCGGGGCGACTTTGAAAGTGGAGAGATTGATTCAATGGTTTGATTTTTTGTATGTGCGTGTCATTATAATGGCGAAAGGCTCCGCGTTGGTATGCTTCAACGAGACATTTTTTTTTTTTTATCGCTCATATATTTTATTGGATTTCACGACACTTTCGAGAGCCGGGGTCACCTCATAATGATAGTTTATTTAATTTAATTTTATTTAATCTTATTTGTTTTACAAGGATTGGCGAACAAGTTATGCAACTTATATTAACGCCTCTCCTTGGCTCATTGGCGTAGGTGTGTGGGATGACCTTCATAGCGGCAACTTCGTGGCCTAGCTCTTCTCGAATACTACGAATGGATCTTTAGCCTGCACGGAGTGTGTCTCTCTCCGCACAGAGGACAGCCATTTTACGTCCCCACCCGATAGGACGGTACGCTGTGACAGCATCAACCCCACAATTGATGCTGACGGAGAGTGTTCGGTCACCTCGAGAACTTTCCCCGACCGGGGATCGATCCCGGGACCTCTGGCATGAGCGACCAGCGCACTTATCCACTCGGCCACCACTCTCTATCACTATAATGATAGTTGTATGAGTGGAGGAAGCCGGAGTACCCGGAGAGAGCCACCGGTGGCGGCGAGCAGCTGCCAGACTCCCCGCCATACTAACTCCGCACAAGCAGGGTTAGCATTGTTTGAAGAAAGAGCAGAATCGACGTGCAGTACGCCTTAGTACCCAGCGCCACCGGTGACTCGGCACCTCTGGACAAGCAATCGCAATTACGTGTCGACGCAACGTTCTTACCCTTGGTGTGGGTCAAACCGTGGACCTTTCGGTTTGAAGTCCAATGCTGTAACCAATGAGCCACCGCGCTTCCAATTCGTTCACATGAATGAACATGTAAAACGTTTAACCCTTTACCTAACACGAAAAGCAGACAATACTTGCAAAAAAAATTCTAGAAGCACTATTTTTTTATTTTTTTTGCGTCAAAAACATACCTTATGACACCCTCATTGGAACGAGCTCGTTGAGCTCGTTCCAATGAGAGGGTCATAAGCTATTTTTTGTGACAAAAAAAATGAAAACGTAATAAAAATTAAATGGTGAATTTTGTGAATAGCGCTGGCCGGTTTTGGCCGTTACGTTAGGTAAATGGTTAAAACAATGTCCATTCGACAAGGTGTCCATTCGACGAGGTATCCATTCGACCAAATGTTCATTCCACCAAATGATCATTCGATGAAGTGTCCATTCGACGAAGTGTCTTTCGACGAAGTGTCGTGAAGCCCATTCAGAGGAAGGCTGGGCAAAGCGAAGTCGTGAGTAGCTGTCGGTAAACGGAAAACCATAGTTAATGTATAGTTTAGGAGCTTTCGATACGCTTCCACCTATTATTGCAATGGAGTGACAATGTCATGAAAGTTCAATACCCATTTTATTGTATTATTTGTTAATTGTTAAAAAACTGGTACCTACTGAAAAAGTGTCGAAGCTATAGCCCCCTTCCCCCAGTACACCCGGCTATGCGCTGCCCGTACATTACACTTCGGATCGCAATCTCATAGATTCTAATCCTATAACCCTCAGAATCCGAGTTATTCCCTTTGACAAAAACCTAATACCAATTACTCAAGTAGGCTTTAAGCTACACGGGACTTTGTGACAACTATTTCTGCGACGCAGATATAGATGTTGCAAATGTTACGTGTATACAGAAACAAGGGTCACAAAAGGTAAAAAAAAGTATCGACTAACGCACGATAAAGACAAGTGTCTTGGTTTGGACTTGGACTGTCGACTGTGGGATAAAAAGGCCGAATTTGTCGAACTGGGGGTGGGGATGAATCATGTGTTCTTAAATTTATTACACTTTTCCAACATCTCTCTCCTCCTAAATGAATACCGTATTCGTATAGCATTCCAGTGAGCCTTGATATTGTATTCCTGGTCTGAACCATCTTATAGAGTCCGACCTACCGATACATCAGATGGCGTCTATCTTGACCGCAAAGGCCATTACATAGTACGGTCGTCGTGAATTGGTCACTTTCCACGGGTGGGTAATATTTCCACGAACGTAGTAATAAGATAAGATAAGATAAATTTTATTGCACAACCACAACATGAATGGGTGTGGCACATAATATAGAGATACATATAAGTTGCAATATGCTAAAAATAAATCAAAGGAGACATTTCCCGTACATGCCTTTCTTTACGCACATGCACACGCACGCACGCACGCACGCAGCAGGCTCCCGCACCCTCGCCCCCACGCACTGATACACGTGGGGGGGGGGGGTATTTTTCACGGCATCGTCAGGTGAGTGGAGCAATTACACGTGATCCCTGTTGGAGAAAATCGCAGATAAAAGGTGTCCAAGGACGTATGTCACATCAATCTCTTGACAGTTGAAAAGCCACGGGACTTTGTCGCGAGTACTGAGATGGGTGTAAGATGCATAATCATCAAAAATGTAATTAATGAAGCACTGGGTACAACCCGGTGCTTCATTAATTAAAATTTTGCTGACGATGATTTTATTACCTTGAAAACGGGTGCATGGACATCACGTCCACGTGTGGATTACGATCACAATACGGTGACTCTAGAGTATAGCAACTCTAGTGCGTCGTGATATTGTATTCCTGGACTGAACCATCACCAAAACCAGATGTCATCTATCTTGACCCGCAACGGGCTGATACTTTGGGTGATTGTTTCAGTGGAAATACCGAACACACGTGGCAATGCGCCGATGCTATTTAACCCTTTACCTAACATGAAAACAGACGACACTTTGCAAAAAACATTCTTAAATAACTACTTTTTTTTCATTTTTTGTCTCAAAAACATAGGTTATGACCCCTCGTTTGAACGAGCTCAACGAGAGGTCATAACCTATGTTTTTGAGACAAAAAATGAAAAAAAGTAGTTATTAAAAAAAAATGAAAAAATAATGAAAATTAATTGGCGATTTTTGAGAATTGCGCTGGCCGGTTTTGGCCGTTACTTGGGTAACATTGAAAGGTTGATGCGCAGGTCGTGGAGAAAGATTCGATATCACATATTCGAATTTAGCTATTTATTGAGGTTTAATGACACTTTCGACAGCCACCTCACCAGGGTCACCTCGAAATCGAATGGAACTGTAAATTCGACTTGTGAATTCGAATCGCATTAAGAAAATTACTACACTGTACATTAGCAGTAGTCAGAATTACAGTATGAAACCATATGAGAACACACAGCTGCGAGGGTTAAATGTGTTTTTAAGAATTTCAAATGAGAGATATGAGTTGTTTATGTAATTGCAGTTTGATAATCCCATCTTCAAGAAAAAGATAATGTGGATCAAATTCTGGAATATGATTCTTCATACGATTTTGTATTATTATTAATGAGATGCATATGGTTTTGCAATGTCACCTAATTATAAGCCATCTGTCTGATAAAAAAAATGAACAGTTCTATTTCGCGTCGACGCGGCATGTGTACAAAACGACGAATGGGTTGTAACGCGCGTTCTTTGTCAGGGAGTATGGTATTCTCTTTTTCGATTAACCCAGTCATGGGAGTAGGCCTATGTATACATTTCTGCATAATGTTTTTTTGTTGATCTTTCGCAAGCAAACAACACACAGGGATGTGGTTAGAGGGTTCAGCTGGGGGGGGGGGGGGGGGGGGGTGCACCGGAGTAAATTCCAACTGTGAGTAGTTTCGATAGGTGGTTGCACTGCAGTGCTGGGTAATATCTTTTAACCCTTTAACCAACGAATCGCCCGCATCCGCCCGCGTAATATGCAAATACAGCTGCTGAAAAAATCTTATTTTTCGGTAAATTTTAACAAAACCATATCATGTACCTTCTTTGGAACGAGCTCGTCGAAACGGAAAAAGCATCATTTATCATGTGTCTGGGTCAGACAATTTACCGGATTGATGTCAGAGTCGAAATTTTGAGGCCATGTCAATTTTATAGTAGGAAATTTGAAACTCAAGTTTCCAGTTGGAAATAAAAGATCAAAATTTCTCATCATTAAGTTGGAATTTTAATATTTTTCATGAACAATGTTAATTTATTGAATTTCCAACTATTTGACTTTTGACCTCGGAATTTCCAACTATTGAAAAACAATACTCCTAGCTGGGGGTGGGGCACCCCCAACCCCCCCACACCTCTCCCCCTGTCGCCACATCCCTGACGACACAACGTCGCCAGAGTGCTACAATCAATGTCCTATGTCCCTTATGTGACACTGTACATTGTAACACTTGGGCGACGACAAGGCAGTACAAATCGGTATGGGTGAATCAAGTAATAAGTTGGACTCTTTGAAGCAAAAAAGGTGCCCACGGCAATGCTTATACATTGTAGTTGGGACCGTTTTATTTTTAGGAAACTATTTGATCCTATCGCCTTTTAGCTGTTTTTTTATTGAACCTCCCGACAAATGTAAAATAGATTCATTGATTTACAGAAGACTACATTTTGTATACAGCTATTTTACTTGGGAACCCAGGGTTTTAAATTATTCTGTTCGTCGGGCAATAGACAGGAAGGGTAATACCTCCCGAGAGTATTCAGCCGAAACCGCAGGCTCATTTTAACTGACACTGTTGGACACTGACCCGAATTTAGAGCACACGGTCCCAAATAGCCCACTAATCTCAAAGTAACTGTATTGCTGGAACATCAGCTAAAACGTCGCAGCTCAACTGGACCCCTCTAAGAATGGTGTCAAGTCAATCAACGCAATAACCCCCGCTAATCGATGACGTTTGATTACGTAAAATGTGTTACCCTGTGAATGTAGTCACATCGTCAATGTTCAGCTTTCCATTCATCAAACACGATGGTGTGTACCAAAAGCACCAAAGCTAGTTACACGATATCAACTTTCCAAACTCGACACTTTTTTGTCAATATGAACTAAAATATTCATCTATCATTAAAAATAAGTGTGCAGAATTTTGAATTCCAGGAAAATGGTGTGAAGTTTGGTTTTTTTTAGCTTTATAGCTGATAATTACGGAGCTATGTGAATCACGAGGAAGCGTTTTTTAATGAAATATCGTTCCCTGAGGTCCAATGTGTTCTATGTGCCAGTAGGCTGCCAGTGGGCACATAGAACATATTGGAACGCAGGGGACGATGTGTCAGAAACATACTAAAAGTTTCAAGTGACGTTAAAATGTCCAAATGGCACTAAATTAAAAACCAAACAACAGCTATCACTTAATTTTTTTAAGCTATATATAGAACCCATTAAAATTTTTAAAAAAATTAAATTCATTTTAATTTTTGACCTTATCACCCCATAGCGTCACCTCAGATTTCGACCATAACAGTTAGTATTTCCTAGAACGGCACCAATGTTTAGATATCAGATTTTGTGGAAAAATATCGAAAGAGCAAGGCTCAAAATGAGAATGAAATTAAAATGTCGTCCGAATGACATACAATTGGCACGGCTGGCATCAGGGGGGACATTTTAATTCCAAAAGGAAATGTGTACAATTTCGAATGCCCCAAAAAGGGTGTATGAAGTTTCATGGCCGTGTCATTTATAAATAGGGAGCTTAGTAACACAGAAGTTAGAGAGTTTAATGAAATATGTGAAAAATAGGCTCAATTTTGAAGGCACGTCAGAATGGCTCCAAATCGAAAAACAAAAAACAAAAAAAAAAAACGAAAAACAGTTACCCCTTATTTTTTTATAAAGCATACCAAAATTTAAAAAAAAATTCAACCCATTTTAATTTTGAACCTTATTTATTTATTTATTTATTTATTTATTTATTTATTTATTTAATGTCACTTACTTATGCACAATGGCTAATCGTGACCGTGACAGTTTTACGGGTGGAGGAAGCCGGAGTATGCGGAGAGAACCGCCGAGCATCGACGAGCAACTGTCAGCTCCTCAACATTCTAACTCTGTTTAAGCTCCGTTAAAGCAAGGTTACAGTGGTTGAAGACATGTGCACCATCGACGTGCAGTATGTCTTAGTACACGGCAGCATCGTGCCCCCAGGTAGGCAGTCTGGATAAAGTGCCTTGCCCAAGGACACAACGAACGGGGATCGAACTCGGGACCTTTAGCATAGAAGTCCAACAGTCTACCACTGAGTCACCGGGCTCCTTTAAACTTTATGATGTCACCTCAGAGTTCCACCATAATGACTGGAATTTCTAAGAACAACATAACATTTGTAGATATGTTTTTTTATCGTGTTTAACCTTTTTATAATCGTTCTAGGAGATTGTAATTTAATTGCTTCTGGTTTATTTGGAGTGAATAAACAGTGAGTAAATACTTATCATGAAATCATGAAATTATTTTGTAAACCTTAATATTCGCCTTTTATTTTTTTTTTACCTATATTTGTATCATTTGTGGAGTTTTTTGCTTCTAAAACACTTAAAAGATCCAGGTAATATTAAATTACAATATCGTAATTTGAGTACAACAAGGCACCATCTGCAATGCATTAGCATTGCAGATGGTGCCTTGCTGCACTCAAATGTAAATATATTGTTAATTTGTTCCCATTTACGATCAAATTTCATTTGGCACTAAAATCTTCATTTGGCACCAGAAAAAATCATTTTTCACAGAACAAAATGCCACTTAGCTCCAAAGAAAAACGAGCCTTCTTGAACAATGGCCGTTATCAAAAGACATTGCAGTCTGTCACGGTTTTTCTCTCTTACTGACGTGTGTGTGACGTCGTGTCACAGCTTTATTTGGGTATGGTCGCTCGCTTTCGGGAACATTTTGGAGAAACATCTCACCATTCCCCATTATCACCAATAAAACATTGCATATAGAAAGGCATCTTCGAGGTTACATAACTATAGTGCACCACAGTATACTATAGTATGCATGTAGTATATTTATCACAAAAACAAGTGTCATACATGTTGTCTATATATGGATATCAATTTATATTATATTCTATTAAATTTTCCATGTATCAAGAATTTTATTTCATTGTATCTTGTCCTGTAGTGCTCAGTGAACTCTAGCAAACAAGATACAATACATTACATGTATATTCCCGTTTCTCCACTTTCTACCAAATTGTGTTGTTGAAGCATGAACAATATTTTCTCCAAAGACGTTCTGTCAACAAAAGATATTAGATTCATGTTAAAAATAATCATTCCATGTACTCAAAATGCAACTAAAAGGTGATTTGTTTTATTGAATGTTTGCATAAAGTATCATAGAAGTAAATAGTTCCCCACAGGCGACCATTATAACGTTCAAGCTAAAAGAAATTATGATCGCATCAGTTTAATTTTGGCATTCAAACATCTTTGTCTCGAGTTGCCCTTCAGACAACTTTTTTCTGACCCGAAAACAGGGGGTCATGCAACAAATAAGAGAGAAAACCTGATCGGAAGTGAATTACTGGCCACGTGCACATATTTTAGGGGATTCCCAACAAAACCACACCAAAAATCAATTGTATTGTTTAGGTCCAAAAGTCATTGAATCACCCTCTTTATTCATCTGGAATATTCAACAATAATGCAAGATATCATTAAAATATTTCAAATGTTTATTGAAGCAATATATTTTCTCAAGGCTGCTTATTTTTAGACATTGTATCATTTCAAGGCGGGTAACTCCTATTCAAATATTTACTGCAGCGATGCCATAAGGAGATCCCAAAACATCGGTTGGGTCATTAAATGATACGCTCCATAGTAAATGCTACATACCACAAATGGTACGTATCATAAAAAAATAACATGATCGGTGTTATCAAAGAAAATGTGCCTGTTTTTGTGCAACCCGGAATTTCCCTATACATCCTTGACTTTTCGCTTAAATGAAAACCGACTTTCGATAACATTATCTCCCTTGGAATTATTAGACGAGCGAAGAAGATTTAATTAAGAAGTGAGAAAATTCCCTATGACATCAGGGAGAAATAAAGTCAAGTTTCCTTTTGTTACATTTAACAAAGGGAACAAAGGGAAAACTTGGTTTTTATGGCAAGCTAATTAGAAGCAATTACTTAACAGTTAATCCGTCATTAAGAATATCTATCAGTATCACCCCTACAGTTAAATCTAAAAGTCCTGTTAGGAACTGTGCGCTTACCTAGGCTAAATTGCGCGTTGGAATTGCGCGCAATTGTCATATCGAATGACATCCAAAGCACGACAAGTTCTCCTTGTTAATTATAGCAAACACAGGCAATGTTTCTGCCAATGGACCTCCGGGTTACCCGGAAGTCCTTTGGCTGAAACATTGCTTGTGCACAGACCATATGTACAGAATTTGATAGCCGTACCATGGTCATAACGCGTATATTAACGCGCAGATCGACGTGCTATTTGTGCGCATTTCATGACAGGACTTCTAGTTTTAATTGTACCAACACTAAATGTCCACTTTGACTTTTTGTTTAGAGACTGTAGAACTGGTTTAACCCAAATATGCCATCATGACACGCGAGACTTCAACCAATGCTAATTTTGTTTGTGACGGGGGTAGTAAATTAGAGAGCACATCAGTTATTGGTTGTTGGGCGGTGATTCAATCCGAGTATGTACTCCGGCTTGCTGCACCCGTACCATTGTTTAGGGAATGTGATTTTACAGTAATTTGTAAGTTTTTTTCTTCCTATGAAAAACATCAGCAAATCTCACCTTCTCGACTTTTATATTAATGGAAAGGACAGCGTCTGTATTAAATGTCGTCCCCCGAGTTTCAATGTGTTCTATCTGCATATTGGCACATAGAACACATTGGAACTCAAGGGTCGATGTGACGATTTGCGCATGTTGCTATAGTGAACAGAAAAAGATTTACAGAATGTCAAAAGCTGGTGAAAACGCCGCTTTCTTCTGTTAACCCTTTACCCAACGTAACGGCCAAAACCGGCCAGTACTATTCTCAAAAGTCGACAATTAATTTTCATTATATTTTCATTTTTTGTCTCAAAAACATAGGTTATGACCCCTCTTTGGAACGAGCTCGTCGAGCTCGTTCCAAAGAGGGGTCATAACCTATGTTTTTGAGACAAAAAATGAAAACAATTAGTTATTCAAGAATTTTGTTTGCAAGTGTCGTCTACCTTTCGAGTTTGGTAAAGTGTTGAAGTGGGTTTCATTGGAGAATAATAGTGAAACATTCAAATTGATCCGTAAAATGTGTAAAACGCCAGCGTCTGTATTTTTTGTACTTCTCTTCTGGAAAATGTCGTAAATTTATGAAATAATGCGCACATCGATCATACAAATTGGCTAACATATCAAAATTTCAATTTTTAACCGTTTTTAAATGAAAATCTCGTACCCATAGTGTAAACTTTGCTGACAGCTTTCAGACACTAAGGGAAACTGACCTTTCCGTAAATCACAACCAATGCGATAACGGTCAGCCATGAATAGCGGTTTACTCAAAGCTTGCCAACCCCATCTTCAACACACACACACGTTTTATCATCGTCCTAAAAAGGATTTTTCTTCTTCGAAGATAGCATTCACGTCCCTACTGGGCTTTTCGATATCTTATCGTGACATGGCGGACTCGAACACTTACTGGATCCAAACGGTTAAAACCTGCGTATATCATTTTTAAGAAACATAAACTTCCACTTCTTTTATTATTTACCATGAAATAAACATGTGAGATAAGCATGTGTTGTATTGTAAACAAAACATTATATCTCTAGAACACATGTTAAGAGAAATTGTAAACAAACGCCAATAACTTCATTTTATATGCAAAGAACATTATGTTCTCGTTACATCCATCAGTAACTGGAGTCGGTCTCTGACCCTCGGTATATAAATGTTCATCATATATCACCCACTGATATCCTAATCCTATTTTTCAATTTGCTACTTTTCTTCGAAAAAAAAACACGTGAAGGCATTGGCGAAAAACAGTTTCTTTTTCAACTAGGTCCCGATAGAATTGCTACAGTACAGTCGCGGTGGACTGGTCGTAATCCACGGGTGGGCAGAATTTTAAGGTTAGAATCAAGTATGAAATATATATTTTTTTCTGTAGAAGTTAAGGTACTTTCCTATGTCTTTCCCCAAAGACAAGTCTCTGGCCTAGTCCCATTTAAGTGACATAAAATGTCCACGTTATGAAAGGATAACGGTGTTCGAGCTATCTAATAGTTCTAGATCAACAAAAGGGATATCATTAAATGCAAACGTGTCCGAACCAGAAGCTGGCCTGGTTTGATATGTATAGGCCTTCCAGTAGCCATATCCCCAACTTTAAATGTTAGTGGATTATAAACCAAATGAACACTCGTTTGTTTGCGAGGCCGTGTCGAATAATAAACCGAAAACCGACTTCTGCGAGAATGTTATTCAATGGCACACAAAATTATATATATCTTACCTCCTACAAGTATCTGGGAATTTCATTGGTTCAAAGACGTCACATGCAGACTGCATATAAAACCATATACTGCCTGTCAACATCAATATACGCTGACAGCTATGGGTAATCTCCCCTTTGTTAATTGATTATTCAAAATGGCGGCAGCCGATAAACGTTTCAAGTTGAAAGATTGAGTGTTGGAAGCCCATATTTGGTCTGAAGTGCAGGTTAGGCAACTTAAAAGGCTTCATATTCTGTGGATGTGTGTCATGTTACCTTCGAAATGAAACTGTTTGGTATGTATGAATTTGCCTTGTTACAATTTATGGAAGACTGCCTGTAGGCACTCTCCCATAAATTGTAACAAGGCAAAGACACGTGGACACATTGTGAGAATTCTCTCATTTAATTTTGATCGCTGTTGTTATTAGTTCTGTGCATCGATGCAGCAGTCGGTAAGATATATTCGTTACACGGTTTGTTGGTGGCCCAATATAGTATATATGGTGTCAGTTAATTCGCTCTCGTCCAATATGAAATTAACTGACACCATATATACCATATTACGCCACCAACAAACTGTGTAACTAATAATAGGTATACTCGCCGTAAACAAGCGAGACACAGATTTTATAAGTACAGTACAGTCGCCGTGGTGTGGTCGTAATCCACGCATGGATAGTGATATACACGCATGCGTTTACCGGGTAATAAAAATCATGATCTGGAAATGTTTAATTAATGAAGCAGGTGCAACCCGGTGCTTCATTAATTAGCCTTTTGTTTATTAATGATGTACATTGTAATTAGTGTTTGCAATCTAATATTACTGCGTCCGTGGAAATACTTCCCATTTCGTGGAAAGTGACCAGTCCACATTGACTGTTCTCAATATACTTGTTTAGTGCCGAAGTGATACCCCAAGAAGTCAAAAGTCGTGATAGAAAACTACTCTGAGAGTGGAGAATGCCGTGTGTAGGGTATAACCTTGGCCAATGAAGGTCAATTCTAATTTGTTACATCTAAAAGCCATGAACAGCTAAATGGAAGCTCAAGCTCCGAGAGCTAGAACATGAAAGCTCCTAGATATAGATGGCGACTTATCGTTCGAGGATTCAGAGAAAAAGCATATTGATCCGAAGAACAAATGTTATTTGAACAATACGTATTTGGACAACGTTTGTTCCTAATAGCTGAACGCAGAATTAGACCTTTGAAGGAGACAGTAGAATCAACCACGTTAGTGAAAAGCCGGGTGATACCTATTTGAACCTTGGGAAATAAACGCTGTAAGTGAGAAGATTAACTTTATCGTAACTCAAGCTTTGGTGATAGAATTCCAGTTAGAAGTAAGCACAAAATCATCGGATGAGACGCTAACCAAGAAATAACGACAAGATACGACGAGAAGTAATGGGAATTTTCTATTCAATAATATTTTCAAATATATATATTTTTTATATACTTTATAAATAACCACATTTCTATTGGCTGGATCTTATACACGTGACTGGTACTCAAAAATCCATGTACACCGGTTTTCCGGTGAATATCAACTTTCTAAATATAGCTTTTGGAAATCCCCTCTCTGGTTCTGTTTCAATTGACGTAATCTCTATAGTTTATTTTTTTGCTATTTTGCAGATTATAACTATTTTATTGTTAAATAAAAATATTTCTGGTTGATATAAATGAACTTTTAATTGGCAAATATAATATTGTTTTTTTTAGGATGGTGTATATTAATAAAACAGTGATGGACTTTTGTGGTGGTAAATATGATGTGATATGAACCTAAAAACTTATATTGACCGAGGCTGACGCCTCGGTCAATACAAGTTTTTTAGGCTGATATCACATCATATTCACCAGCACAAAAGTCCATTATTGTATAATATATAATTCATGAACGAGTGTTTTGAGTGAAAGTCTCCGGGAGAAAGGGGGTATGAATTTATTTATTTATTTATTTATTTATTTACTGGTGTTTAAGGTCGCATATTTATGCACTATGGCTAATCATGACCGCGACAGTTTTACGGGTGGAGGAAGCCGGAGTATCCGGAGAGAACCACCGAGCAACGGCGAGCAACTGTCAGCTCCCCAACGTACGAACTCCACACAAGCAGGGTTAGTATTTGTTGAAGACAAGTGCACCATCGACGTGCAGTACGCCTTAGTACACAACGCCACCGTGCCCTCACGCGGGCAATGGAGATGAAGTGTCGTGCCCAAGGACACAACGCGGTTGCCGCAGGTGGGATTCGAACCGAGGACCTCTCGCCTTGCAGCCTGCACCTCTACCTACTGAGCCACGCTCCCCCAGTGGGTATGAATGTAAATAAACTATTTTTGTGACGTAACGTGGATACCATTTTAGTACTTAAAGTACTCCATTCGGTGAAATCAGTGCTTAAATACTTTATTCCTAGCACGGAGTGTCTCCAAAGCCGTTGCGGCTTCATGGCTGACTATTTTCGTCATCGGAAGAGATTTAGGGGAAGGTTATCTCCCCTTTAATTCCCTAAAGCTGTCAGTAAATATAACACTAACAGTACGGAAATTTCATATAGAAAATGAAATTTTGAAATGTTAGCGAATTTGTATCATAGATGTACGCATCATTTCCAGGGGCGTCATGCTTGGAAAAAATCGGGGGGGGGGCGGATCGGTAACACCATCTAAGTGGAGCGCCACCATCGGTTGGCGCGTAGCGTGCCCCAAAATTTGGGCAAAAAATGCCTCCCAGATTACCGGAAATGGCACTTTCCAGGCCATCACTGAAAATATTTGGGAGGAGGGGAGCCCGCCCCACCCCCTCTCCCGTGAACCGTTGACATGACGCTATTGATCATTTCACGAACTTCGGGAATTTTCCTGCAGAGTAGTTTAAAAATAAAAATGGCTTTTTATAATAAAATTTCCCAATCGGTTTTACTAGAGCAAAAGCCAGCACTTTCCTTGCTTATATGAAATATAAGCAAGGAAAGTGCTGGCTTTTGCTCTAGTAACCTCATTTTTAAAAGCCTTGATAGTGGCTTCTAGCACTCAACCAGTTAAGAAGTCTTGGCAGAGGATTATAGTATTTTAAGCTGCGATAACATTTGGCTCCACGGTTGCCACTGAGCACTATTCGGGAGAAAATAGGAATTAAGGTGAAAACTTTAAAAAAAATCGAAAAATAATAACAAAACAAATGACCACAAAGTATCAACGTGATGTTTGATTTCGTACGTCATGAGACGTACACAAGTATCAAAGGGTTAAACCATTGAAAAATGAGAAAATGGCGCTTTCACCTTCTTTCAAAGTCCTGTAACATTTTTTCTATTCATTATGTTAATAGTGTGCGTATCATAACATGCAATTCAGACACTATCTTTTTTCCATTAATATAAAAGTTTAGGTGGAAAGCTTTGCTAGTTTTTTTCATGGGAAGGATAAATAAATACTTCCAAATTAATGTAAAAACACATTCTCTAAACAAAGAGCCTCAGTGGAAACTATTAATTAGTTCCTTCTAATTAGCAGCTCCGAGAGCTGTCTGTTGTTTTGGTATCAGACACTTTGGTTTATTTTCTACTTATGTCATAGCTGTTTTCCCAACAAAGACACGGATCTCACTTGGACAATCATCACAATTTCACGGGAGATAACATTATCGAAAGTAGATTTTCATGACACGATAAGTCTGGGATGTGTTCGAAGGATTGGTAATAAGTTAATCCTAGAGCTCTTTTGGGATGTAGGGTTGATGTTTTACTGTTTCCGCCAAGGACATATGATACAACTTCGCTAACATATCGACATTACAATTTTTATATGATATTCCCAGACCCTTAGTGTTACATTTACTGAAAAGTTTAGAAAATTAAGGGGAACTAACTTTCTTGTAAATCTCTTCCAGTGACGAAATTATCAGCCATGCATTTGTCAACAGCGTCTTATCTACACAAGCTATTGTGATTACCTTCACGAAATAATACATGAAATTAACGGCCTTAAAGGGTTAACCCTTTATCAAACGCAGACGATATCAAAATTTATTATTTTAAATATCATTTTTAAAATGTTTCAGAAACTTTCAACAAAACCATATCATGTGACCCCACATTGGAACGAGCTCGACAAGCTCGTTCCAAAGAAGGGTCACATGATATGGTTTTGTTGAAATTTTTTGAAAAAGAGTATTTTTCAGCTGCTGAATTTGCATAATACGCGGGCGAATGTGGCCGATTCGTTGGGTAAAAAGTTAATAAAAAAAGAACATCTGACGTCAGCCTTCGCATTTTATACAATGCCCACCAAAGGCAAAAAATGTTTTTTGAAGTGTAGTATGTTTTCTTTCAAGAAACTCAGTTTTTATCCGTTGAGGTTAGGCTTTTCAAGTTGCAACTCTGCAGGGCGCAATTGTTTTGCTCTGATATTGTTGCATTTACATTCCAATTAACTGAAACAAACCTTAACATGGCGACGTAAACATTTGTTAAATTTCTTTTATCGTCTGCTTGTCGTATGGCGCATTCTATTGTTTTGCAGTTTCCCGTGCTTCCCAATGAAAATATGAATTTGCACGAATTGTTATTTATGGCGTATTGGCATGAGCGTAAATCTTGCGGTGCGGCTAATGCGTTCGTGTCGTGATGTTGACATCAGAAAGTAATTTTAGAGCAATGACATTCGCCACTACCCTTCAGAAGAATCGATGAAACATTCTTCCTCTCGTAGACACAATTTTTATATTCAGGATATCTCGGGCTACTTTCCGGTACCCTTTCATATCCACTGAAAACGGCACCAAACATATTTTACTCTATAAAATATTACAGTTGCAAATACGGTAAAGGTATTGGCAATCCAGTCGCCGGTACCCCAAACGTAACATATTATGATGAAAATACCATACTTAACTGCGCGGTGGCGCTGCGTACTAAAGCGTACTGCCCGTCGATGGCGCACTTTTCTTCAGCCAATGAAAACCATGCATGTTTGGAGTTAGTACATTGGGGAGTCTGACAGTTACTGGGTGGTTCTCTCCGGGTCCTCTGGCTTCCCCCCACCCGTAAATCTGTCCGACACGAGTTGCCCCTGGCTACCGATAGTGTCGTTAAACCCCAATTGCCTTTGGCAATGCCGACCTTTTTTCCCTCTGGAACAAAAACGGAGGAAGTGATATATCGTTTCACTTCATTACATGCGTAGACCAATTAATATCTTTACAATCCATACGGGTGCAGGTTGCAGATACTAATTAAAACCGAGTCTTCTAAAACAAGACACCTTTTGTTATGTTATGTATGCCATTTTGAAAAAAAAACATGGAATTGCACAGTTGGATGCGTTTGTTTTAACCCTTTACCTAACACGAAAAGCAGACGACACTTGCAAAATAAATTCTTGAATAACTAATTTTTTTCATTTTTTGACTCAAAAACATAGGTTATGACCTCTCGTTGGAACGAGCTCGGCGAGCTCTTTCCAGTGAGGGGTCATAACCTATGTTTTTGAGACAAAAAATGAAAAAAATAATGAAAATTAATTGGCGATTTTTAAGAATAGCGCTGATCGCTTTTGACCGTTACGTTGGGTAAAGGGTTAAAAAGAATACAACTCCACAGTATTTGAGCACCCCACTATTACTTTACATTTTATTAAACTTCAGGTAGTAGGGGGCGCGGTGGCTCAGTTGGTAGAGGTGCAGGCTGCAAGCCGAGAGGTCTTCGGTTCGAATCCCACCTGCGGCAACCTCGTTGTGTCCTTGGGCAAGACACTTCACCCCCATTGCCCACGTGGGGGCACGGTGACGCTGTGTACTAAGTCGGACTGCACGTCGATGGTGCACCTGTCTTCAACCAATGCTAACCCTGCTTGTGTGGAGTTAGTATGTTGGGGAGCTGACAGTTGCTCGCCGTTGTCCGGTGGTTCTCTCCAGGTACTCTGGCTTCCTCCACCCGTAAAACTGTCGTGGTCATGATTAGCCATTGTGCAGAAATATGTGACCTTAAACACCAATAAATAAATAATAAATAAACTTCAAGTAGTAACAGTCAGAAGTAACAACAACCGGTTGCAAGTACTGCTATCGTAATTTTAACGGTAATTATTTACGGTGTAAAATCATTCCCAGATTTCCCACAGCTCACTCATAAACAGTTCATGTAGTACTAAACAGATTTTTAGAGTATGGCGTTATCCTGTTTGAACCCATTTCCAGGCAAAAGCAGGACGAGTGAAAAGCTGGAAACAAAATCGTTTCACAGATGGCTGTCCAATGGGATGCACCATAACACAAAACCCAGCTGGATTTCATGCGCCAAATGTCCAGTGTTCGCTCGCAAATAGCTTAACTTTTAGCCACGAGAACAATATTGTTTTTTACAGGGTATAGACATTAAATAGACATCAGCATACATTCTCAAATCACCAAAATACAAACAAAATAGTGCGGGAATGTGAGTTTAATGAGTGAATAACAGGTTGCTTTTATCTATCAATAAACTGAACATGTTTTTCATTTCTTGCTTCTTCAACCACTTTTATGAAACAGTTAAAATATGTAGAAAAGTATGCCAGCAAATGTTTACTAAAAAAATTGAACATTTTTCTCACATAGTTTGCGACTTTTTAATATGAAAGGTTCTTATCTAACTGTTGTGCTGTCTGTAAGAATATCTAATTATTATCAGATACGACAAAAACTTGGATATTAACATTTTACGGCCATCACACTTTTCCAATTTAACATACATGCTATTATGAGTACAGTACGTGGAGAGTGGATTGTAACTAAATCACCCGCGGAGTGGAGTTATCACCAAAGCTATAACTTTAAAATTTTGTACATATCCACAAAAAAACACAAGCAATGTTTCAGCCAATGGACCTCCGGGTTTAACCCGGAGGTCCATTGGCTGAAACTTTACTTGTGCTGGTTATGCTTTGCAACAAATTTGCAATTATTGCTCGGGTGGAATCTCCACTCTGTGGGTGATTTAGCGATAATACACTCTCCACGTACTGTATAATAGAAGTGTTTGTGTATTGGGATGTAACGATACTTGCAACAGCCAGGCGGGGACGTGGCGACAGGGGGATGTGGGGGTGCCTCCCCCCCCGCCACCCACCTAAATCCTGTCCAAAAGTCCCTATAGTTGGAAATCGGAGGGCAAGGCATGAGAAGTTGGAAATTCCATCTATCTGGATTTTAGAGCATCTTTGGCGATGCTGATGTCTCCTTTAATTCCCAAAATTCGGCTTCAAATCGGCAAAAATTCTAAGTGTTATTATTTACAACTACAGTGTACGTAATATCGAGCTTCAAAAGTATGTATGATGTCAATCGGTACGAGATTTCTATAGTACGTTTACTTATCGTAATAAAAAATCCTCGAAATGCACTTCAAGAAAATCACACCATGTAAAATCGTATTCTGAGTTAATTCCATCATTCCCAGTTACAAAATGATGAAACATCGAAAATTTATCATTCCTGCATAAGATCTGATTTAATGTTAGGACAGTGTGAATTTTTTAAAGTTCTAAGGTTGAAGATTTGTTTAGCACATATTCAATTCCAGAAGAATACCAAATAATAATAACCTGATAATTCTATCATACATGTGTTGGCATTTCAGTTACTAGAATCAATTGTTTGCCTTCTCTCATGGCTTCATTTTCAAGTTTTTGCTCGGCAGTGAATTTCCAACTTCGGGGTTTCCCCCTCCCGGTCCTTCCCCCTAGTTAGAAATTCACTACCCTACACCCCCCCCCCCCCTGCAGCCAGGGTCTTATCGTATCGGGCAGCTGGGGTGGAGGGGGTGGAGGAAGCCGGGGTACTTGGAAAGAACCACTGAGCCGAGACGAGCAACTGCCAGACTCTCACACTTTCTAACCCTGCATAAGTGCCCCACGAGGTTAATCGCGATGAAGTGTCATGCTCCAGGACACAGCACAGATGGCGCGATAAGGAAATCGTGGAGATTATCATGGCTGACAATTTTCGCCATTGGAACAGATTTACAGGAAAGTTAGCTTCCCTTTATTTCCCGAAGCTGTCAGTAAATTTAATACTTAATTTCATATAAACAATTTAAATTTCGACATATAAACAATTTAAATTTCATCGATGTGTACATCATTTCACAAATATCAGGCATTTTCCTCAATTCCCTGTACAAATACAGAAGCTACCCTTTTACCCAGTGGTCCACAAGATGAAATTTTGCTAGTTGTTTCTAGATAATATAAATAATAATACTACACGCGTCCACGAGCTGAAACTTTGCTAGTTGTTTCTGGATAATATAAATAATACTTTCACATTTCTGAGTGTTTTATTTGCTGAAAATTATGGGTGCACAGAATAATAATATCTTTAAACAACTAGTTAAAATTGTGCAAATTATTTCAAGATTTTTTTATTCTATGTTCGTCTAATTTTCAGCAAATAAAACACTCACTTATGTGAAACAAACTATAAATCAAAACCTTTCATCAAACCGCCTAACAAGTAATTAAAACTTCCCGATTGTCCCACTTTTTTATTACGTTTTAACTACTTGAATTAAGAAAGTGGGACAAACGGGAAGTCACCAGTTACATAACAAGAGGAGACTCATAGAAGACAGGAAAGCCACCAAGACCGAGTCCGCCGCACCTAGTATTGAAGCGCTAGTGCTTTAGCATTGCAGAGGGCGCCTTGTTCCACTCAGTGGACTATACAGTTTTTTTTTCAAACACAACAGTGAGTAAGTGACATCTTGTTAGACTCGATCAGAGGTGTGCTATCCCCCCGTCATGCATCATTTGCTTAAACTATAAAAAAGTATGATACTTCGGTCTCCAGTCGAAAAGTGAAATGAATTCCAGATCCAAAATATGTAAAATTTGATAGTAGGGTTGCCTTTGGATGCAGGAATGACATTTCACCTCTTTCAAACGTGACGAACAAAACAATCCGGGGTGACAACCGACCGTTTAACAACTGCGATCCAGAATTATAATTTTCATTGGCTCACTTGGATATTTGAAATTTCCTGATGATTTTATTTATTTATTGGAGTCTAACTGCACTTTCGACAGCCAGGATCACCTCGTGTCCGAAATTTTGACGGGTGGAGAAAGCCGGAGTACCTGGAGAGAAGCACCGAGCATCGGCGAGCAACTGTCAGACTCCCCAACGTACTAACTCCGCACAAACAGGATTAACATTTGTTGAAGACAAGTGAACCATCGGAGTGCAGTACGCCTTAGTACACAGCGCCGACGCGCCCCACATGGGAAATCGGGATTAAGTGCCCTGCCCAAAGATACAATGCAGTTATCGCTGGTTAGGATCTGACCACGGACCTTTCGGTTTTAAGTTCATTGCTCTAACCATCGAGCCATCTCGCTCCCCATTTTGTCCTGGTAAATATTTCCTTTCAACTCCTCAAATGTAAGACAAACCGCATGGCAAGAAGACACAGTATGGTTCCATTTGACATTACATTCACTTTTCGCAAGGGAGCTTGCTAGTGCGTGTTCCTCAAAGCATATCTACGCATTCCCCTGGCCTGCTCCTCTACCCCCTCTATAAAAACGCTGAGGCTACGCCAATGTCCACTGAACATGGATTCTAATTTTCCTGTATTTCATATGATGAAACTTCAAACGCTAGCAGAAGAGATGAGCCGGTATTGGAATTTTAAATTCGGTATCCGTTTCGGTATTTTTAGGAGGATATACGGTTTCTGAGTTGACTGAGATTTTCTTATACTGCCAAAGGGAAATTCACACCAGAAAAGTACAGCATAGGCTGTTTTTTTGTCATTCTATCAGAGCGCCACAAATACCACTACCAATGAGCTCAACGTTGGCTTTCTTTTGCCAACACAAATAATATCTACAGTAATTTTATGACCTGTTCCGAACATACTTTAACCTCTAAAAGCCCAAGCTTTTGCTATCCCTGAACATGTACCCTTCACATACCACAATTTGAATGTCCTGCTAACAATAAACAAATCACCTTAGCAGTGATTTTTAGTCAAGTCCTGGCTGCCTTAGAAGGCAGCCAAGACTTGACTAGAAATCACTGCTAAGCAACTGAACGCGTTAAGGTTGTAGTCCAGTGGGACATCAGAACAATTGCCTATACCTGTAAGGGTTAACAAAACTAAAAAGAAAATCAGTCACTTCTTTCGTGCATAGAACACTTCAACTGCTATCATGCCTCAACTTCGAATCCCACCTGCAGCAACCGCGTTGTGTCCTTGGGCAAGACACTTTACCCCAATTGCCCACGTGGGGACACGGTGACGCTGTGTACAAAGGCGTACTGCACGTCGATCGTGCACCTGTCTTCAACCAATGCTAACCCTGCATGTGTGGAGTTAGTATGTTGGGGAGCTGACAGTTGCTCGCCGTTGCTCGGTGGTTCTCTCCGGGTACTCCGGCTTCCTCCACCCGTAAAATTGTCATGGTCATGATTAGCCATTGTGCAGAAGTATGTGACCTTAAACACCAATAAATAAATAAATAAATATCATGCCTCAACAAATATAAATAGCAAGTGTATGAAAATTTGAAAATACAGATGCCTTCGGTATTTGATGATTCGTTCGCTTCGGTTTTCGGTATCCGCAAGATATTGGTATCGGTTCGGTTTTTCGGTATATCGCCCATCTCTAGTTAAATTCACGATGATACGACTGCAGCTGACTGTCTTATTCTTCCGTATTTTAACGGTAACCGCGTACAGTGTCTTCGAAACTGTTGTTGCAGCACAAGAAGTGAGTTCGACATTTACTTTTTTGAGGGAAGATATTTGCTATTACCTGTATACAGTTCATTCACTTTAGACTTGTTTTCCCTGTTATATCTGTTTGCGTGGAGATAATTAACTATGATGGGTATGTTAATGAATTCAATAAGTATTATTATCATTACTGTTGTTAATTATAACTGACGGGAGAATCCAAGAACTCACCAGTCTTCACACTGAAATAATCAACACCAAAACTTTGTATTGCGTCAACTTGATACATTGCATCGATCATTAGCGAAAAAATGATTTCACCCGCGCACTTTTATATTCGACCCGTACGAGTAATAACGCAAGCTGAATGTCTTCCATCGGGCAATTGAAATACAACCGTAGACGAAAAGAAACGACGCGAGAATAGTGGCGCGTAGTCTTTCAACCCTTTCAACGCCGAGATCCTGTTTGAGATTGTCTTATGATTATAATACCGGCTGTTGCAAGAGAGAAAGACCGTCTTGTAAATTGACACTCTCTGCACTGATCGCGAATTACTGGATTTCATCCTGCAAAATTTTCACATAATGCAACTTGGGGCTAAGAGTGTGAAACATACAGCAGTTGAGAGCATATGAGAACTGCAAAAGGCTAGTTCAAGAGCTTAGGCGGAATGAACGCTTTTCCCATTTACAGATGAAACTATAAAACCTGTCACAATTGGCGCAGAAAATGTTCGTTAGTTGATGCGCTCCTTTCTGCAGAAGAATGAAGTTGTCTGAAATACACAAGAACGTTTTCACTGTGCAATGTTAAGAATAATCCACTATTAGCGAGGTCGGTAGTGAAATCATGAAAGCAATCGATCAAACAGGAAAAACATATTGAGACTACAGTGTGTGGAGGGTGCATTACTGTTAAATCGCTGTGGGATAGATTTTTCACTCTGTAATTATTAACAATTTCTGAGGACACGAGACAAAAAGCACTTGTAAACTTTCATCACATGGACCACCGGGTTGCACCCGGTGGTCCATGTGATGAAAGGTTACAAGTGTTTCTCGTGGTGTTATGAACAATTATAAATACTTTTCGAGTGAAGAATATATGGCGCTGCGATTAAGTATTAATCCACTCTCTTTATTCTGTATATGCAGTCGAATTTTAATATCTATTTCCGTCATTACATTTACATGTATCCCAATAGGGGGTAGGAATAATGTTAATGATCTCTACTTACAAGTATAGAATTGTTGGGCACAATGTTTTGTCTACAGGAATTGAAATATGCTAATGGGGTAGTCTGAGTTTGAAAGAGACAAAAAGTGCATTTACTCAACGCGCTCTTAGTTCAAGATTGCTGAGGACAAAACACAAGAAGCACTGGCAAACTTTCATCACATGGAACACTGGGTTGCCCCCGGTGGTGCATGTGATGAAAGTTTGCAAGTGTTTCCTGTGCTGTTATGAGGCAATTATAAATACTTTTCGAGTGGAGAATATATGGCGCTGCGATTAAGTAGTAATCCACTCTCTTTATTCTGTATATGCTGTCGAATTTTAATGTCTGTTTACGTCATTACATATACAAGTATCCCAGTAGAGATTAGGAATGATGTTAATGATCTCTATTTACTAGTAGAGAATTGTTGGACTCACTGGTTTTCTACAGAAATTGAATTACGCTAATGTGTCAGTTTGAGTTTGATAGGGAAAAAGTGCACTTATCCAGCGCGCTATTACTTCAAAATAGTTCACAATGCAGTCACTGGACTTATAGTTTCCACTGTAATTTACCAAATAATAATAATAATAATAATAATAATAATAATAATAATGTTTAAGCCTAAAATCCACATTGTGCTCTATGGCTTTACAAAAGTAACTGACACACACACACACAAGCACGCACACGCACACGTATGCTCATAAAACTATGTGTAATGATCAGGAATTACAAAATCAACAGATAAAGGCCTGTTCGTACAAATGGGTTTTGAGACCGGATTTAAATTGATTTATGGTCAATATAGATTTTAGATGCACTGGGATGGAGTTCCAGAGAGCCTGTGCGGCGCATATGAAAGCTCTGTCACCTGCTGCTGCAAGTTTAGACTTTGGTACCACCAGATTATAGGATTCAGAGGAGCGGAGATTCCTGACTGGTGTTTGGGAGCTTAACATGTGTAGATAAATATTCCGAAGCCAGGCCGTTAATACATTTGTATGTAATAAGTAGTATTTTATATTTTATCCTAACGCCAAAACACCTTTCCAAAAAATCTCCATCCAGTTTCATTTATTGTTTCACCCTTCGCCTCAAAACAATAGCCTACACCCCCCTTATTGGGGCGATCTCTTTGTGCTCGTTTCAATGGGAAGGTCAAAAGCTACGTTTTTGAGGAAACAATATCGGCTGTTCGATACTCGTAATGTGCATGACAGAACATTCAAGTCAAGCAGGTGTGCGACCAATGGACGAAACAATCAAAATGTTAGGTACAAACTTGAAATTCCGCAATGCCCTGATCCTGCAACAGTTAGTTTTTATATGTTGATTTAGAGTTTCATTAAAAAAAAGCGAGAGAGAAAAATGCATCCACTACAGCATTCCTGACTTATCTCGTCATGAAAAACGACTTTCGATAAAGTTATCTCCCATGAAAGTTGTCTCCCGTGAAATTATTTGTGTCGTGAGAAAGGTTCATTTGAGAAGCATGTCATTGTTGATAAAACACTTCATCAGTATGAAATCAAAAACTTTTAATAAACGAAAACAACAGACAGCTCTCAGAGCTGTCTGTTGTTTTCGTTTCTTAAAAGTTATTAAAGGGAACTGGCTTTTTACGGTAAGCTGATTGGAAACATCCAAGTAACTGTCCACTTTAGTTCTTTGTCTAGCGAATCGGTTTTTATAGTAATTTGCAAGTTTTTATTCTTCCCAGAGAAAAAGTAGAAAATCTCATCTCTTAGACTTTTATATTAATGGAAAGAACAGTGGCTGTATTATATGTCACGATGCGCACATTGTTGATATAATGAACGGAGATAGTTACAAAACATCCAAAATTGATGAAAGCGCAATTTTCTTATTTTTAAATGTTTTTAAACGGAGAATAACAACCAAACGTTCAAAATGATTGGAAAAAAAAATGTAAAAAGCCAGCTTCTGTTTTTTTATACTACTCTACAGGAAAATGTCTGAAGTTTGTGAAGCGCACTTCGATGATACAACTTCACTAACATTTCAAAATTTCAGTTTTTATATGAAATACCCATCCCCTAAAGGTTAAATTTATTGACGACTGTCGATAATTAAGGGGAGATCACTTTATATCTCTTTCAATGACGAAAATTGGAGACGCGGACGTGAAAAGATCTTCAAACGGTTCGGTTGGTTGGTGGTTAAAAAATACGTTGACATCGTGTGTGATTGATAAAACTACTCAATCAAATAGCAAGAATGATTTTCCCCAAAAACCCCACGGAATAAAGAGAAAGTAAGATTCCAGTCACCCTGTCCCCAGTACCCTCCCTACCTCTTCACAATTATTGACGACACTGGGAACATTTCAGTTGGCCTGTGTATCTCAGTCCGTTTACTCAAAAGAAGAGTCAATCAGCTCTTATTCGCGGATAACATCTACAGCTCTGATATCTTCCTCACCATGTGGACTTCATACAGAGTATTACAGCAGTTAATTTACCTGGCTTCTTATATGTCGTCCAGTTGACGAGGCCAGGAGCCAATACTATAAAACTTTTACAATTGTATTTTCTACCTATTAATATAACTGACTAAAATGAATCATTAGCATTTTAAAAAATATGGCAATTTGCCAACTGGCATATTTGCCACATCTTTGAAAATGCTAATGGTTCATTTAAACCCATTTAAAGTCAAAACTAGAAAATACAATTCTAGAAAATACAGTTGTAAAAGTTGTATAGCATTGGCTCCAGACCAACCTGATGAAACTACATTTAAAACTAGAAGTCCTGTCATAAATGCGCACAAATAGCACGTCGATCTGCGCGTTAATATACGCGTTATGACCATGGTAAAGCTATCAAATTCTGTACATATGGCCTGTGCACAAGCAATGTTTCAGCCAATGGACCTCCGGGTAACCCGGAGGTCCATTGGCAGAAACATTGCCTGTGTTTGCTATAAGTAACCAGGAGAATCTGTCGTGCTTTGGGTGCCATTCGATATAGCAATTGCGCGCAATTCCAACGCGCAATTAAGCCAAGATAAGCACACAGTTCCTGACAGGACTTCTAGTTTTAACTGTAGATACAATAGGCGTTAAGTTTGGTATGCTTCAGTATGGGTTTGTAACGTGGTCTCGAAAATCAGCGCGTATCCGTAATGTCATGTGAGCCTCGATCGGGAGAGGCATGCTATGGATATGGAACTGGGGAGACTCTCGTTTCTCGACGAGTCAGTATTGAAGGGCAAACTCCAGTAGTATTGAGTAGCTATTTGTGGATGTCATATAATAAAAATGGTATCAAGTTTTTAAATAGAATTATATGCAAACGTGAACAATTTCACTGTAAATACGGAAAATATCAAAAGTATAATAGTTTAAAAAACGGAAACAGGTCCGAACGTTTTATATGGGTACTCTATTCAGAAATAACATCACGAGTTACCTATCTTTATTTCAATTTTTTGCCCAACAGAAAATTGTGAAAAGGACAAAAAGACCAATCTATGAAAGCTTTAAAGGCCCTATACCAATTGCATAAGTCATTCATAGCAAGATTTCTGCCATTAGTTACAGTTCCTTCTGGCCTTTTTGGCAAGGTCTCTTTGACAAACTACAGTTAAAACTAAAAGTCCTGTCCTGAAATGCTCACAAATAGCACGTCGATATGCGCGTTAATCTACGAGATATGACTATAGTAAAGCTATAAAATTCTGTAAATATAGCCTGTGCACAAGCAATGTTTCAGCCAATGGACCTCCGGGTAACTGGAGGTCCATTGACAGAAACATTGCCCGTGTTTGCTATGAGTAACCAGGATAACCTGCCGTGCTTTGGATGCCATTCGATATGGCAATTGCGCGCAATTCCCACGCGCAATTAAGCCTAGATAAGCGCACAGTTCGTGACAGGACTTCTAGTTTTAAATGTAATTAAGTAAATATTGTTATATGGACATGGGCTGTGTAGGCTTTTGAAATAAATATGAACCATGGAGATAAATGTACATATTTTCATGTACATTTTTGTAAACGGCTCTTAAATATTAATAAAAAATCTTCATCTCATTCTGCTTGGGTAGAAATTAGGCGACACCCCCGTTAGCCCCTTCAGCCCTGAGTGCATAAACTTTTGCGTGAAGAAAAAAAATGGTAGTGAACGAGCAGACGATATAAATAGCAAAAAATCTGAAGCGAAGCTAGGTAATAATCAGGATTTGCAATCGGTATCGGAGCTGTACCGATACAGGCGGTACTCGGCCTTTTAATCGGTGCCGATTCCCATCCTGCAAAACCGATGGTTCCGGTACTCGTAGTTATTATATGTGAATGTGATAAACGAATAACACGACGGAATCTACATGGGCCCAAAAGAGGTTGTTTTGTTTTCCTATTTTTTTATTTCAGATACAAACTTCTGTAAATAGAAAATATAAATGTAAATATAAATATTATAATTTAAATATTATTAGTTACACAATTTGTTGGTGGCCTAATATGGTATATATGGTGTCAGTTAATTTGATATTGGAGAGAGCGAACGAGTCCAATATGAAATTAACTGACACCATATATACCATATTAGGCCACCAACAAACTGTGTAACGAATACATCTTACCGACTGCTGCATCGATGCACAGAACTAATAACAACAGCGATCAAAATTAAATGAGAGAATTCTCACAATGTGTTCACGTGTCTTTGCCTTGTTACAATTTCTGGGAGAGTACAGGCACTCTCCCATAAATTGTAACAAGGCAAATTCATACATACCAAACAGTTTCATTTCGAAGGTAACATGGCACACATCCACAGAATATGAAGCCTTTTAAGTTGTCTAACCTGCACTTCAGACTAAATATGGGCTTCCAACACCCAATCTTTCAGCTTGAAGCGTTTATCGGCTGCCGCCATTTTGAATTATCAATGAACAAAGGGGGATTACCCATAGCTGTCAGCGTATATTGATGTTGACAGGCAGTATATGGTTTTATATGCAGTCTGCATGTGACGCCTTTGAACCAATGAATTCCCAGATACTTGTAGGAGGTAAGATATATGTATATATAGGTAACAATATACAAGCTGAACTGCTTAATCTTTTGAAAATTAGTACAGTAGATATGTTGCACAGGATGTAATGTCTTTTGTATAACTTAAGAAATTCATTTATTTTCTGTAAAGGAGTCGGGGGAGTCTCATGGTTTTTTGCATATTGTGTTAGAGTTATATATGTATGTGGCATTTCTTCCTACGCTCGTTATTAAGCACAATGCAATAGGAAGAAGGAAATTACTTTTTATATATTTCTTAGCTCCGGTCCGAGCAAGAAGGACTGAACCCAATCACACAGTTCGAAATTGATTCTTTGGTCCATCCCGAATTAACCCTTCACCCAACGCAGACGATTTCAAAATTTATTATTTTAAAAATCATTTTTTGAATTTTTTCAAAAAATTTCAACAAAACCATATCATGTGACCCCTCTTTGGAACGAGCTCGACGAGCTCGTTCCAAAGAGGGGTCACATGATATGGTTTTGTTGAAATTTTTCGAAAAATAATATTTTTTCAGCTGCTGAATTTGCATATTACGCGGGAGGATGCGGGCGATTCGTTAGGTAAAGGGTTAAGCCACCCATTGCAGTCCATCTTGCTCGTATTGTGATTGATGTTTTTCGTGTAAGAATAGGTGAACAACAGTTCAAGACTGCGGTAATATTTCAACTGATGGATATATTTTTTCATCACCAGTAGACATTTTCTCAATCTACGGGGAATAGATGATTTTTTTTGTACAGAAGAACACACAGATAGCCCTATCAACAGAGATATCTTATTCATTATCTTCAATGCATTCGCCTAGAATGACGTACTCGGGAGTTACTGGAAACGATATGTTGCATTTCTCTTTCAGAATTTGGGACAGATTCAGTAAAATTGTTTTTGAAATGGAACAGTCAAAAAAGAAATGCATGACTGTCTCTTTTGTTTCGCCACAGAACGTGCAAACCTCCGTTTTCTATAACTTACATATATACAATTTTTGATTTGTATATAAGATCCTCTGTAAAATTTTATACTGTAAAGTTTGTAGATATGTATCATTTGTGATGTGGAATGGCTTTCTATATACAGTACGTGGAGAGTGTATTATCACTAAATCATCCGCAGAGTGGAGATTCCACCCGGCCAATAATTGCAAATTTGTTGCAAAGCATAGCCAGCACCAGCAAAGTTTCAGCTAATGGACCACCGGGTTAAACCCGGAGGTCCATTGGCTGAAACATTGCTTGTGTTTTTTGTCGATATGTACAAAATTTGAAGGTTATAGCTTGGGTGATAACTCCACTCTGTGGGTGATTTAGTCACAATCCACTCTCCACGTACTGTATCAGTCCCCAGTCCCCCGATTGAAGATTAATATCTAAAATAGCATTCCATTTATTTTTGGACATGGGTTGGTGCACTTGCTGGCATCTCCAAAAACGTTCGGTAAAAGGCTTTGCAAGACTTTCGACAATATTTAAGTTTCTCCACGTTCTTGTTTATAATCGTTTGAGTCTTTTTGTATTGTTTTATTATATCCTTGTCATTCTCTTGGAATTGAGTTTATTACTCCTTGATAGATAGTAAACGGTGTTTTGATATCATATTTTGTGGAGAATTCACTGTATGAGAAATAACTTTTGTTTTCATTTAATAAATCATTTACAAAATAAACATCTGCATTGCACCAGTGCTGGTTGAAAATTGTTTTGTTGTTGATTTTTATATGGTTGTTGTAAAAGATTGTCTGTGAAAAGATTTCATCCGGGGTTGTGCCGACGTAATTGTTGAGCAGTGACCAAGCTTCTAGAACGCTTTTCCAGAAATTATTTGTATGGTTCACAACTATTCGTAAACCTTCTTTATTTAAGTACCATATTTTAAAGCTCCATAATTTTTCAAATTGATCTAATGCAATGGTTTTCCGCGAGGTCATTACGTTTGGGTCTATAAGGTTTTTAATCCATGGTAGTTTTTTAAGGAGCGACATTAGCTTTTTATGTGGGGGAATTTTAGACCACCATTATGTGTCATATTGATAATAATATCGCGTTTAACTTTGTCGTTTTTACTGGAACATAAAAAATTGAAAAAAATAGGTGTGAATCTTTCTTAACGTCTCCTCGTTTGGATCTGGAAGGACCGATAAACAATGAATTAGTTTTGGTAGGGCAAGTGTTTTTATAACTACACATTTACCTATCAGAGTAATATTTCTAAACGATCAGTCATTTAACAATTCCTCAATGCTTTTTAATTTTTTTAAGTAATTGCATTGCGTGTAGTTTTCCTCAAATAGATTGCATTCAATTCCAATATTGTAAAAGGGTTACTCTGATTCCATTTCAGTTCTTCTCTTATTTAAATTTCTTCGCTACAACCCCGTTTCGATCCAATCCATATAACCTGTGTCTTATCGGAATTTACTTTAAGACCGGAACAACTGGAAAATAGGTTCATCATTTCTAATGCTCTGTTCAATGAGGTAGCGTCATCGCTTAGAAAAAGTGACGAATCATCTGCATACTGACTAATCAGGTATTCTGAATCATTTGTTATTATGCGTTTAATGCCGTTGTTAAATTTTAACGCTGCACTCAAGATTCCCGCACTAAGAATAAACAGGTAAGGGGAGAGCGGATCACCCTGTCTGACTCCTCGTTGTATATTAATTGTTTGTTGGTGGTTAACGTCACATATTTATGCACCATCGCTAATCGTGACACAACTTGGAGATGAAGTCAAGTTTAGTCAATCGTTGATCTACATGTTGCCCATTTTAGAGGACTTTCACCCCAAGCATTGGTGACTGGGTCCTATTTTTCTAGTAAAGCGGAACTGGTTTACCACAGTAAACAAGTGCTGCTTACTTCCCGGGGTTCCCACGGGGATCGTTGTATATTAAATCTCTCTGAACTATTACCATTGTTCAGTACGTAGCTGAAAATGTTGTTGTAGAATGTTTTGAACCATTTGAGGATAGAGGTACCAAAATTTCAAAATCTTGAAGTTTTCTCAATAAATGGCCACTCTAACGAGTCGAATGCTTTCTCGAAATCTATCGAAATCAGCAGTCCAGGTATATCTAAATCTTCGCATTTTTAAATTAGGTCAAATGTTAAACGAGTTGATTCCCCAATATATCTTCCCTTCATAAATCCTAACTGAGTCTCAGATATTAGTTTTGGTAGAAATCTCTGTATGGGATTAGCAATTACAGTGGAGCCTATTTTTACGTCTACGTTAATAAGTGATATTGGTCGCCAGTTTTATGTATAATTTTGGTTTATTTTGGCTTAGGAATACATGTTAATATGCCACCTCTTTGAGTAACGGAGAATTCTCCTGAATCGTAATCGTAATTCAAGGAGTTGACCAAACAATTCCCGATATCTTACCAACAAAATTTCTAAAATTCGGCTGTGAAACAATCCAAGCCAGGGCTTTTATTGTTTTTCATATTCTTTAGGGCACTGAGGCATTCATGTTCCGATACAGGACCTTCAAGTATCCGACTTTCATCCTCATCGAGAAGGTTTAGATAGGGGTTTTGCGGATCAAAAAAAATATCTTCATGAGGAATATTGTTTTCAGGGATTTCAATCTTTGATGAGTACAGATTTTCGTAGAAATTTCGTTGTTCAGAAATAATATCATTTAGGTCGCTAGTTTCGGATCCATAAGATTTAATCAGTTTTACTATCATTTTTCAGTGTAGTGTCGTTTTTCTAGATTGCAGAAATACTTAGTTGGTTTTTCGCCTTCGACCTTCCACGTGGATTTTGTTCTCAGTATAATACCTTTTATCTTTCTGTCATTCATTTCTTTTAGGTCATTTTCGAGTGGAGTAATGCGGCTACTGGCAGGCAGGTCCCCACTGTCTAATTTAATGTATAGTTCGTTTTGTTTGTTCTCAATTTCTTTGTTCCGTTCTTCTGTGTGTCTTATCATATAGTATATGATATAGTTTTCCCCTCTTATCATTATTTTTAGCGTCTCCCAAAACAGTTGGTTATTAATTGTTAGCTTTAATTTATTATTATTATTATTATTATTATTATTATTATTATTATTATTATTATTATTATTATTATTATTATTATTATAGTTAATTTTACTAAATTTATATAATCAGGGTCGTATAAAAGACTGTTCTTAAATTTCCAAAATCCTTTCCCCTTTTTCTGGTTCACGAAAGAGAGGCATAATACTAATTGTATTATGATCTGATCTACGTCTGATGTGTATATCTGCTTTTTCAATTAATAGCTGTAAATCCGAAGAGACTATAAAGTAATCTAGCCGTGCCATCTTGTTTCCCGGCCCTCTCCACGTGTACCGTTTTTGATCCATGTTTTCTAGTCTCCAAACATCACGTAAGTCCAATTTTTCCATTTGGTGTGAGATTTTTTCATGAAACCATGTGTTATTCAGTGTAGTGCAACAGAATTCAAAATATGTTTACAGTTTGTCTCAATTACATATAAAAACCTTTTATTTTTGTTTTGACTACAAGCATATCTGAAAGTTAAAAGTTTTAAGGGCCCAAACGAGTTAATTGAATATTTCCATAACGTTAAAGTTTCAAAGGCTAGACAGTCTTTGATACAGTTTGTCTGGAAACGCGTTGGTGAATGAAATGTCTAATGACACACTGCCGCATGTCTCTTAGAAGTTAAAAGTTAAGAGATTAACGTTTTCTTGTAGTCATCCCACAACTGATTTGGGCTGATACTGTAATTTGGTGTGTTTATGAATAATGCCAGTGACCTGAGAAAGAAGGATTTATAAAAAGGTATTGAACTAGTTTGTGATCGGTTATACAAATATAATTATTTTTGATATTATTATTTAATAATGCTTCATGTGCAAAAGGATGGGAGGGGTGAATTAAACATTGTCTCTAAAATTTTAAGGTTTTCCAAGCGTCTAAGCCACACGTGAACTATTGAACTTGAAGTGAATAGGTCAATGTGGGTCGTTCTGCCTTGAAAATTGGGCTGTTGACGCTGTTCCATCTCAAAATCTGCGCCATTCTGACCTAAACCAGCCTGGGCCGTTTCGGCCATGGACACTATTTGTTTTGTTCTGAGTCCTGACTCCCGCCACCCGTTTGAAACGGACTATAGGATGTCAGATAGGGGAAGTCTACACAGTCTACTTCAAATTAATAGTAAAACACTAACAATTTGAAGTAGACCACAGTACGTGGAGAGTGTATTATCACTAAATCACCCGCAGAGTGGAGATTCCACCCAAGCAATAATTGCAAATTTGCTGCAAAGCATAACCGGTACAAGCAAAGTTTCAGCCAATGGACCTCCGGGTTAAACCCGGAGGTCCATTAGCTGAAACGTTGCTTGTGTTTTTTGTAGATATGTACACAATTTGAATGTTATAGATTGAGTGACAACTCCACTCCGCGGGTGATTTAGTTACAATCCACTCTCCACGTACTGTATGTAGACTCCACCTATCTAACATCCTAAAGTCCGTTTCAAACGCGTGTTCGAACTTGGAATCAATGGACTTCCGGTACTCGTAGTTATTATATGTGAATGTGATGCACGAGTAACACGACGGAACCTACATGGGCAGTAAAGTGTTAATTGAATGTTTTCATAACGTTGGAACTTCAAAGACTAGAGTCCCGCTACCCCGTCGCCCGAGTTTCAATCTGTTCTATGTGCCTACTGGACCATAGAACACATTGGAACTCAGGGGACTACCCGTTTGAAACGGACTATAGGATGCCGGATAGGTGAAGTCTATATAGTCTACTTCAAATTATTAGTTCGTCTTACTATTACGGTGCCCATTGATTCCAAGTCCCAATACGCGGGGTTGCAGACATTGATGAAAATTGCTGCAAACGACGAATCGAAAATGCGTTTTTCTGTTTTTAAATTTAAATCGGTAATAAAAATTTGCTAGTTTAAAAAATAGTAAATACTACCAGAATCAGACACTGCATGTGACTGACTTTGGCAATTTGGAAATAACGCGCAGTGGACTTACTGTTCACTGCTTTGTAGTTTGCGCGTCTAACCGTAGCCCTCCCTACCCTCTCCCCCCACCCCCATGTTTCTGACAATCCTTGATCGGCATTTGTGGCAGCCTGGCAGGTAGGTCGATAGTGATAGACAGATTTTCAGTTTTTCAGGCTAAATATCACGCATTTATTGATTGAATTTAACCCCAAAATCACTGTTCTCTCCTTTTTACCGTTTAGAGTATATATTATATGAATCACCTGCGATCGACTTTCCACTTGCACTATCGGAATATTAGATACGCCATTCTCAGTGCCGGTACCGACCCGGTTCTCGGTTCTGAACCCTAGTACGGTACCTGAACCGACAACAGCTGAACCGACGGTACTTTGCAAACCCTGGTAATAATTTAATCCAGCAGGTCGACGGATGAACTTCCCAACAAACCAGGTTGGTTTCGTGTATTTCGCCGTTGACAATATTGGTTGAAATGATATATTCCTGGACGCCAGTGTTGAAAGAGTTAATTTAAACACTATTTACATATATCTAGATTTGTTCACATAGTTTACAACCCTTCGTGGGAATGAGTTCAATGAAACAAAGAATTCAAATTGAATTGCTATTTCTGTGAATAAAGCTGGTTGTTTTCCTATTACGTCATGTACATAGAGATCCCCCCCCCCCCCCCCCCCCCATATATGGATAAAGTGGGCGTATCAGTAAAAGGATTAATAAAGATTTTGATACTACGATTGTTGCATGTATTCAGCGTCACCCGATACAATTCAGATAAGATTTGTGCTGGATACTCCGCGCGTAGAATCCGGCCTACGTTTAAGAACGCGCCATGTAAGAACACATTTGATTGGTTATTACGTTCTAAGTGACGCTATGACGTGAATGAAAGGCTTCGACAAAAAAACTGTCAAACAAGAAAGTAAACAGGCCGCCTTGAAAACTATCGACTATCGACTTAATTCAAGTTTAATCGTGATATAAATACAGAACGCACTTCGGGCAGAGTACGGGGGGGGGGGCAGCAGGAATTAACGACCCCTGTTGGCGTGATTCCTGTACAAGAAAAACACCAACTCGGGCTGTTGAATCTAGTCCCGCGTACTCCGTTATTGTTGTGTTTCGTCTTTTTCTTATTACATCTAAATGAATTTATTTAATGGGGTTTGACGACACGTTCGATAGCAAGGGTCACCTCGCGTCGGACAGTTTTATGGGTGAAGAACCCAGAGAGAATGCCAGAGTCCCCAGCGTAGTAACTCCACTCAAGCGAGGTTAGCATAGGTTGAAGACAAGTGCACCATTGATGTACAATATGTCTTAGTATATGGCACCACCGTGCTCCCACGCGGGTAATCACTCGGATATTACATCAGAAAATAAAAAATGTCACTACAGTACGTGGAGAGTGGATTATAACTAAATCACCCGCGGAGTGGAGTTATCATCCAAGTTATAACTTTCAAATTTTGTACATATCGACAAAAAACACAAGCAATGTTTCAGCCAATGGACCTCCGGGTTTAACCCGGAGGTCCATTGGCTGAAACTTTGCTGGTGCTGGTTATGCTTTGCAACAAATTTGCAATTATTGCTCGGGTGGAATCTCCACTCCGCGGGTGATTTAGTGATAATACATTCTCCACGTACTGTAGGTTGATTTGTTCCTCTAGTAATATTTCTTTTCCTAAACTAGTTTTTGAAATATTGAAAACTGATATTAACGTAAGTTTCATTTAAGATAATAAATCTTTTTGTTAAATGTTTTAGATGATATAGTTTGATGAGTGTCCACAACTTTCATTTTAGTTCAACCGACAATGATAAAGCTATAAAACTGAATATTTATTATTCCTTCCTTCAAGTCCCTAGATTCGTTCATTTGTGTTTGATTATATGGATCGGCACGCAGCTATGCCGCACGAGGGGTTAAAAAAACCCGGATACTGGTATTCAGTGCTATTGAAATATCATAACACGGTTGTGTTTTGAACGTGTTCTGTTTGTTCACATAAACCGAGTTGAACTAAAGTTACACTGAAGATTCTGTGTTATCAAACATACTTGATAAAATATTTACTTGTTTCTGTTCTCTAGAGAAAATACGGATGAAATATATATAAAGATTCTGTTATTACACAGCAGTTTACAAACGATTTCATAAAGAAATATGTACCAGTTATCTCTGATTAAAGGATAAGAATTTACTATATTATGGCCCGAGAGATAGAATAGTACGTGGTATGTGTGTGAGGAGTGGGGCCAGGGGTGGCGCCAGGGATTTCTCGACAGGGGGGGGGGGGGGGCTGACCTCTCCGACAGGGGGGATATAACATTTGACCTCCCAAACGAAGGAAAATGAGTGAAAATTGGTAAATTGGAGAACCAAAATAGAAGCAAATTGAGTATGTTTGTCGATTATTTAACCCTTTACCTAACCTGAAAAGCAGACGACACTTGCAAAAATAATTCTTGAATAACCAATTTTTTTCATTTTTAGTCTCACAGACATAGGTTATGACCTCGCGTTGGAACGAGCTCGACGAGCTCGTTCCAACGAGGGGTCATAACCTATGTTTTTGAGAAAAAATAATGAAAATTAATTGGCGATTTTTGAGAATAGCGCTGGCCGGTTTTGGTCGTTACCTTAGGTAAAGGGTTAAAGTAAACATATTATAATAAGGTCGGGAAATATTTCATCTATAAAGGCAGTTTGACGAACGGCATTAAGGAATTTCGTGAGAATCACTATTCTCTATCAAAGTTCCAGTGCTGCACGAGTTCGAGACTGACAAGACGAGATATCTACATTCGATTGTCGGAAATTTCTCGTGAAGTCGAGTTTACGAGACTCTCCGACGGACTGACTAAAAATCTCCGACGGGGGCTGAACATTTCAGACGGGGGGGGGGGGGCTGTAGCCCCCCTGACGCCCCCCCCCCCCCCCCCCCCCTGGAGCCACCACTGAGTGGGGCCACGGAATTACACGCTCCCTCACTCTGATAGATTTATGGAAAGTCCAAGTCTATCCGAAAAGATTCAGATGGTGAATGGATTTTCGCGATAGCAATTAGCACAACCACCTAGTTGATGAATACAATTTGACCATTTCAAAAATTTCAGCAAAATAAGTATGAAACCCCCAAAATACCATGCGTCTCCGTGCATTAGCTCAGTTCATTTATCTCAATCAGTCTTCCCTATGCTGAAAAGTATACCTACGCAATTCCAAAAACAAGACCATCTGCAAGGGCAAATTACATCTGTACAATTTAGAGGGTTAGCATGATGATTGGGAATGGCCACAAAACAGTCTGTTTCAGAAAGTTATCTGAAAGATGGCTGGAAGCCTATATTTGGGCTTTATTCTGAAGTTCCAGTACCACAATCTAAAAGCTTTATATTCTGTGGATGTGTTTCATATTATCTTTGAAGTGATATTATTTTATCTGTTACGATTCGCCATGTTATAGTTTATGGGAGACTGCCTGCACTCTCCCATAATTGTAATATGGCAAACACACAAATTCCAAGACCAAAAATAATTTAGCACTCTACCTGTTAATGGTTGTCAAGACCTTTTTCTTTGCTTGTGAAAATATCTTGGTCTGCAATTTCACGCGTTCTCTTATTTGCAATTAATAATGGTGACAAAGTAGAGAATATTGGGAAGTTTGGAAACAGCAGTTAGACTGGCGGCTTAAATTATTTCTGTCAATCAAGTGATGGCAGTGGTGGCGCCAAGGGAGGGTCAGAGCCCCCCCCCTCCCTCCGTCGGAGAGGTCCAGCTCCCCCGTCGGATATTTTTAGTCAGTCCGTTGGAGAGTCTCGAAAACCCGACTTCACGAGAAATTTCCGACAATCGAATGTAGATATCTCGTCTTGTCAGTCTCGAACCCGTGCTGCACTGGAACTTTGATAGAGAATAGTGAGTCTGACGAAATTCCTTAATGTCGTTCGTCAAACTGGCTTTATAGACGAAATATTTCCCGACCTTATTATAATATATTTATTTTAACCCTTTACCTAAGGTAACGGCCAAAACCGGCCAGCGCTATTCTCAAAAAAAACCCAATTAATTTTCATTATTTTTTTCATTTTTTGTCGCAAAAACATAGGTTATGGCATTATTGGACATTTTACCAACTGTACATTTTTTTATAAATAAAATATTGTTTAAACCAACCTTTACTGTAGTGTCTCGCAAACAGTTTTAAACTATTTAACTCTTTACCTCACCTGAAAAGCAGACGACACTTGCAAAAATAATTCGTCTGCTTTTCAGGTGAGGTAAAGGGTTAAAAAAAGCAATTTAGTGCTCAAACGAAACCAATTAAAGTTCATTTCTAAATGCTCATTGCCCACGTGGGAGCACGGTGGCGCTGTGCACTGGATGTACTACACGTCAATGGTGCACTTGACTTCAACCAATGCTAACCCTGCCTGTGTGGAGTTAGTACCTTGGAGAGTCTGACAGTTGCTCGCCTTTGCAGGGTGGTTCTCCCCAGGTACTCCGACTTTCTTCATCCGTAAAACAGTCCGACACGAGACGACCCAGGCTGTCGATAGTGTCGTTAAACCCCAACAAATAATTAAATAACAAATGTTCCTAAAATCCCGATACTCTGTAGAAGTTAACTTGTATGGAAGAAAAATAACTTAGAAACATATACTGACGGAAAAAAGAAACACAAGTTCAGTTTTCGTAATATAATTTTTTTATCCGTTGACCAAATAGAGCAAAATTTGACACACATCTACCTCGGTGTTCTGTCTAAAGAGTCTTCGGCTAAAATTTAATCAAACATAACCACGTGCGACGCTGCATGATTTCAACAGATTTTTCGACAAGGCGTGCATCCGGGCACTCCCCCGTACTATGGGCTTGAAAACCATACCAAATCGAAGTTTTGAACAGTGCACATCGATTGCACAACATTTCATTTCAACTCGATTGAAAAGCAAAATGCCGCGAATGTCCGAAGTTGATAGGGGTAGAGCTATTGCTCTACTTATGCAGGGCCAATCGTTACGTCTTGTCGCTTAGCAATTTGGGGTTCATGGGCCAACGATAGCTTGTTTAGTTGGGCGTCTTTTGAGAGTCGCATGAAGATCAGCTGACCGTCCCAGGAGCGGACGTCTGCGCGTTACGTCGCCACGTCAAGATAGAGGCATGCGTCTCTCACACCTCGGTAACCGGTAACCGCTTTCAGACGGCGACGGAGACGGCGAGTCAAGTTGTAGGCACTCGTGGTCGCCGAGTGTGCCTAAGAACAATTAGGAAACGACTGTGGGAATTTAATTTAAAGCTACGACATCTCCTACGTTGGTCCGCAACTTACACCCAGGCGACGTCAACGTCGACTGCAATGGCTGCGGGCACATGCACCAAATCGATTTCATTTGGCACACTGGAGTCGTGTGTTATTCACTAACGAATCTCGGTTCACGCTTTACAGGTCAGAAGGACGACAACGTTGCTATCGACGACGAGGTGAGCGATATTCTGACGCGTGCGTTAACGTGTTGAGTGTTAGAAGCCACTATCAGGTTTTTCAACAAAATGAGGGTACGCGATGAGGGTACATTTTCCTTGCTCTTGTTTCATATTCAGAAAAACAAAAATAATATTTTGTTTATATACGTTTGTTCTATTGCAAATTACTGTAGAGTGTATGTGGGCACATTCCAGTAAATTGTAATAGAACATAATTTGAATAATAAATTCATACAGTCAACAATAATCTAGCCCCCAACCAGTTAAGGAAAACGCCAGATTCGGGGGAGGTCTGTTATGGTTTGTGGTGGGGGGGGGGGGGGGATTTCTCATGGTATGAGAACACCTCTCGTAGTCATCCAGGGCAATCTTACAGCCGTAAGATATCGGGATCGGGTCCCCATGCATTCAAGTCCTTCCACTTATCCATGCGCGCAACCTTACGTTGCAGCAGGATAATGCGAGGCCGCATGTTGCTTGGGTTTGTCCTGACTTTCTCAACCAAAACAATGTCCCAGTTGGTTGGCCACTCTACAGTTCAGATTTGTCCCAGATCGGCATTTGTGGACGAGCTGGACACGAGGGCCAGGGAGCGCGTAGGCGTCCCAAACAACCTCGTTCAGCTCACGCGGGGCCCTTCATCGGGAGTGGAATAACATCCACAAAGGACCATAAACCACTTGCTGGAGTCAATGGTAAGGAAAGTTAGAGCAGCGACTGAAGCCCGGGGTGGGCACATCCGCTATTGGGAAATGGCGTAGACTACCCACAATTGAACGTTATCCATGCAAACGCCGTCTGTGTTAAGACAACAAAACTCGGCAAAATTTAAGCAGTAATGCAGAAATAACATCAAAATCCAAACTATGGAATAATCATTCATCACACATTTGAAATTGTTACCACAGGACAAAAGCGTTTCTTTTTTCTACAAGGATATTAAAATTGGCTGAAACGTTAGGTTTCAAGGGGTCTATTCTGCTCAGATATTCAAAGTATAAAGATCGGGTTGGAACCTCAGGTTGTCAATCAATGTCTCACTCAAACCCTGAGGAATGTTTGGAGAGGGATCCCACGTGGTAGTGTGCGGACAGGTTGACAATCAATAACACACTCAGACCCAGAGGAAAGTCTGGGGGTGGATCCCACGAGGTACGCGTGTGGGACAGAAAAGGAGTTCCGATGTTCTTGAGGTACTCTTGTAATCAGAGGTTCGCCGAGGGAATTAGATATCATTTGCGGTCGATGATAATTATATGAGCTTTGTGCACGAATGTTACGTCAAACGGGCACGAGCTCGTAGAATTTGAGTATTGACTATCTGTTGACGCCGGATAGCTAAACGTTAGTTTGTTGACGAGACTGGTGATTTAAACATTTAAACTTTGGCAGCGTGTGGCGATGGTAGATTAGCTTATTTCCAGTGGCGTAGGGGATGGGCCCGCAGGGCCCGCATTGCGGGGGGTGGCTAGAAGGGGGGGGGGGCATCTTGAAGGACGTCCCAATGCTGGAAAAAAGAGGGAAAGGGAGAGAGAGCGCGAGACTGTGTACCAAATACACATAATTTCAAACTCTCACTTCCACACGACGTACTCTTTGTAGTCTATGTATTATTCGTTTAACCCTTTATCTCACGTAACGGCCAAAACCTGCCAGCGCTATTCTCAAAAATCGCCAATTAATGTTCATTATTTTTTCATTTTTTGTCTCAAAAACATAGGTTATGACCCCTCGTTGGAACGAGCTCGTTGAGCTCGTTCCAACGAGGGGTTATAACCTATGTTTTGGAGACAAAAAAAATGAAAAAAAATAGCTATTCAAGAATCATTTTTGCAAGTGTCGTCTGCTTTTCAGGTTAGGTAAAGGGTTAAGTGAATGCTACATCACTGTAACTGATAGGGGTGAGAAATGAACAATATACATACATGGTGCCTCTCAAGTCACAAATGTTGGGCGTGCATGTGTGTATCGTTGGATGGTGGGGGTGAAACTTAAAACATGTAATGAAAAAATCTACAGAGTCGTACTTTTAGAATCGATCCTATTGGCTATACCTTCATTTAATTTATGGCGTATGTACTACGTGAAATCCTGTATGCTGTGCACGATAACAACACTAAATTGGCTCCCGTTTTGAAGGCAACCACCATTATGAAAGGGCCCCCGTCTCTATCTCGCGGGGGGCGGGGGGGGGGGGCACAAGATTTTCCACTACGCCACTGAGCTGAATTGTTATCGTGTAATTACCTAAGGCGGCAGTGGTACTAATCCCACAGACAGCACGTCAAAATCAGACGCATTAGAACTGCATTGTCGGTAAATATGCGTTGACAGTTTGGTTGTGTGAGCGACAAAAATCGTAATAATCAAGGAAACAAACTCTCAGTATGCGAGAAATAGAGATTAAATAATGACCGTAAAGTCATCTGGTTTGCCCACTTTATCCCGGTTGTCTACATGGGGGCACGATGACGCCGTGTACTAAGGCGTACTGCACGTC